>VXAU01000669.1:598474-732390 GCA_013399695.1 Formicarius rufipectus
TACTACAAACTACTGTCTTAAAAAACCAAACCAGAAACCAAAAGATGAAGTTTGAAATTGTTCTTGATTAGGTGAGGTTAAGTGTCCTGAAAAGACTTCAGCTTTTCGTGTAATTCTAATCAGTTTCCTTTAGAAATTAGTTACATTATTATATCACATAGCTGTATTGTGTGCTATATTTCCCTATTGTGTCAAATACCAGTGCTGTGCACAGTGTAAACATTGCTTTAAGGTAAATCACTGTAAGTGCTAACAACTCTCATCAGCTTTAAGCTGCTTTCTGAATTGCCATCAGTTCATGTTCAGATGATGGGAAAACAGACCTTTAAAATGCCTGATTTGAACTGTGGCTCTTTCTTTAGTTCCTGATGGACACTCTTTATTATACAGATGTGCATAATTAATGAAAATGGGAATGTCTTCCTAAGTAAACCTTCTGAATGATACAAAGGTCCGGGACTGTATTTCAGTAAAATTTTCCAGCCCTTTTTTTGTTGTAACAGCATGGCACACTGATGTAGAGCATTGCAGAAAGGCACTTTTCCCAATGTTTAGTTGGTGTCATCTCTTAGTCCTTCACTAGAGGATACTCCTCCAAGAAATTAACAGTTTTGGCCATCATTATGATTATTATTAGTAACATCTCTACAAATATATTAATCTTAGATCTTGTATGGGAACAGATTTTATAGAGGCAGAATATGAATATATGTGACAGTATAATACATATGATATAGGGTATGTGTATATAGAGGGAATATATAGTCTATATGTATGTCAATAGAAAGGGACAAATTATTATTAGAGAATCCTTTCCACTTGTCTGGTTTTGAATTTCATTCATGCTTCTTGAATTTGAATATTCTGCCCATTTATAGTATTCCATTTATTACCCCAAATCTAAGATGTTGGAAGTGTTGTGTATACAAGATTCTCACAGGAATTTGGAAAATGAAATATTTGTATTTCATGTGAAGTTACTAGGACAGGTTTTGGAAATTAACTGGTTCTTGGTTAAAAAAAAATCTGTTTTCACTTTAGGCTCAGAGAAGGAATGTTGTGGGAGCTGATAACCATAATCATGGTGAACAGCGTTACCCTAATACATTATCTTCTGAAAATTATAGCTGCATTAAGCATTCATATATTGGCAATAGTGGCCAATACAAACTCCTCTCTGGCTGGTCACAGTGAGCTTCTGATAATAGTGTTTTTTAAAGTCCAATAAACTAATCCTTTTGCTTCATTTAGGTTATGCGCTTGTATCTGTATTTGAAGCAATCAAGAGCTTGTTTTTGCCTTAATATCTTCTACAGAAGGTAGAAACATAGAATTTTTAAGTAGGAATTTAGTAAGAATGGACCAATTATATAATTTAATGGTTATATATTCTTAACTCCTTTTAATGTTAAAATATGAACTTATTACTGGTGGCTGCTTAGAAGTACTTTTTTTGTGTACCATGAACATCACAGCTTATTTTCTAATCATATGAAATAAATTAATTAGTCTGAACTTAAAACAAAGTAAGGACAGAGCAAGGAGAATTTGTAAGTCCAAAGAAACTAGGAAATACAGTACATTGTTTTAAATTCCTACAGTTGGATATCTGAATGATAGTAATGTATCATGCTGCTTCCTAGGGTGGATGTCTTTTACACCTGTAACTTAAAGACTCACAGGAATAAATTTTGACCACTTAATGTCTAAGCTTGANTAAGTAAACCTTCTGAATGATACAAAGGTCCGGGACTGTATTTCAGTAAAATTTTCCAGCCCTTTTTTTGTTGTAACAGCATGGCACACTGATGCAGAGCATTGCAGAAAGGCACTTTTCCCAATGTTTAGTTGGTGTCATCTCTTAGTCCTTCACTAGAGGATACTCTTCCAAGAAATTAACAGTTTTGGCCATCATTATGATTATTATTAGTAACATCTCTACAAATATATTAATCTTAGATCTTGTATGGGAACAGATTTTATAGAGGCAGAATATGAATATATGTGACAGTATAATACATATGATATAGGGTATGTGTATATAGAGGGAATATATAGTCTATATGTATGTCAATAGAAAGGGACAAATTATTATTAGAGAATCCTTTCCACTTGTCTGGTTTTGAATTTCATTCATGCTTCTTGAATTTGAATATTCTGCCCATTTATAGTATTCCATTTATTACCCCAAATCTAAGATGTTGGAAGTGTTGTGTATACAAGATTCTCACAGGAATTTGGAAAATGAAATATTTGTATTTCATGTGAAGTTACTAGGACAGGTTTTGGAAATTAACTGGTTCTTGGTTAAAAAAAAATCTGTTTTCACTTTAGGCTCAGAGAAGGAATGTTGTGGGAGCTGATAACCATAATCATGGTGAACAGCGTTACCCTAATACATTATCTTCTGAAAATTATAGCTGCATTAAGCATTCATATATTGGCAATAGTGACCAATACAAACTCCTCTCTGGCTGGTCACAGTGAGCTTCTGATAATAGTGTTTTTTAAAGTCCAATAAACTAATCCTTTTGCTTCATTTAGGTTATGCGCTTGTATCTGTATTTGAAGCAATCAAGAGCTTGTTTTTGCCTTAATATCTTCTACAGAAGGTAGAAACATAGAATTTTTAAGTAGGAATTTAGTAAGAATGGACCAATTATATAATTTAATGGTTATATATTCTTAACTCCTTTTAATGTTAAAATATGAACTTATTACTGGTGGCTGCTTAGAAGTACTTTTTTTGTGTACCATGAACATCACAGCTTATTTTCTAATCATATGAAATAAATTAATTAGTCTGAACTTAAAACAAAGTAAGGACAGAGCAAGGAGAATTTGTAAGTCCAAAGAAACTAGGAAATACAGTACATTGTTTTAAATTCCTACAGTTGGATATCTGAATGATAGTAATGTATCATGCTGCTTCCTAGGGTGGATGTCTTTTACACCTGTAACTTAAAGACTCACAGGAATAAATTTTGACCACTTAATGTCTAAGCTTGAACCACAGGTAGGCTGGTTTTTTCCCACTCTTTACCTTTTGACTTATGTAGTGTTATTAGGTTCACTAATTCTTTAGAAGAATTTGTTAGAGATGTTGGAGCTTGGCAAACATTCCTATATGAATGATACTGTTCTTTGTGAAAAGGTGTTGCTTGAGTTTGTCTGAAGTCTTGTATGTGTGTTACTAGCTGGGAAGTAAATTCATGTTTGAAAATTGCCAGTCAAATACTGTTTCATGAACTGGAAATTTCCTATGTGACTTCTCCATGAGACTGGACCTGAAAAGAAACAGCAGGTGAAAATGTCCTAAGTTGAATTTCAATACATAGAATGAAGCAGTGGTGCAGAACTATTGGCAATTTTGATTAAAACTGCTATAGTAAATATGTTTTCTTCTAATCTGTTTTTCATTCATAATTGACTATGTAAGTTGACCTTCCATTAAACTGGAGCAATGAAATAGTGCAGCTGCCCTCAGGAGATCTGAATTAATAATAATATTCCCTTAAATGCCATGTTGCTTTGTTTAGCCATAGAGGCATTTGTAGATAGAGGAGATATGAGAATGTTTTACTCTCAAGAGCTTAATGTGTTAGGTGCTAATATTAAAATTTAAACGTTTAGTCCAACTTAAATAGAACTGAAACTTTCCCTAAAGCTTGCTAAGAACAGTAATTTTTGTAAGAGTAGCCTGAGTATTTTAGGGCTGCTGTGTATTGTCTAGGTGAAAAAAGATGCATGACAGTTCATAGAAGACAAACTATTTTAATCTTGCTGATCAGCTTGGTAAGTTGCTCTACAATGTTATCTTTATTTTCACACTCTCTTGCAGTTTTAGCCTGATTAGAAGATACCAGATAAGGAAAAGGCAGTATCACTGTTTTAAACCCTGGGAAATGTGTCAAGGGGAAAGCTTCACAGAGCTCTTTACACCTATTGTCATCCCGGCTAAGTTTTCTGAGGAAACTGGAGCAAGAAAATCATCTGCAAATTGTAAACGAGATAAATTTCTTCTTTTAAATGACTATTTGTAGCAGGCAGTATCTCCTTTCCATTTTGTCTCTAGCAAGGAAATATTGGAAAGAAACATAACACGTGTCTCACTTTTTGGACATATTTGCATCACTTGGCTTAAAATCAGCATCACAATCCTTATGAGTAATGTATTGTCTGTTGCATTTGGAATTAAAACTGCAGACGAGTTTGTGGAGGGTAAATATAGAATGCTTGTGATCAGTCCTTGGTAAGGCAGTCATCTTTTCCAAGGTGTGAGCCTAGTTACATAAACTGTTTAAATCTTTGAGTCAATAGGAAGTCATTATTTAATTTCATTTATGTTTATGAAAGTTCCCTTTTGTGTTTTTTTCATGTAATCTGATACATTTCATAGGTAACTGTTTGTGTAAGTGCATGACCTGTGCTTTCTTATCTGGAGAGTAAAAGTTTGGATTTCAGGCATAAGCTAAAGGTGACTGTTTAATGTCAGATGGATTGCAGAATGAAGCTTCTTTAAGCTGTTCTGACTTGGTGAAATAATTCTTCATATCTTAAGTCACATGCAGTCTATTTAATTAAATCTGATGTAGGAACTAACAAAAATGTCATGGCACGGTTTTGTTTTGTTGATTCTATTGTTTGATTTGTCTTTTGTGTGGGTTTGTTTTGGTTTTNTTTAAGGTTTTGAAGGCAGTGTGATTAAACCTTTTGAGTTTAATCTTTGGCAGGGAAGTAGTCCTCCAGTACTGTCCTTCAAGTAGTAATAGATGCTATTGTTGCAGAGCAGTAGTTCAAAAGTTTCTTTTGGTAGAGTCTCGAATTCCAGTTTTGACTATCCCATAAACAGTATTAATGAAATTATATGTTGGGTTTGTATTTGCAAATGCCACAATCCCAGTATATCCAGTTGGAGATTTTTTCATTTTTTTGTTTACATTGAAGGCAGTTATGAGTTCCCTGTTTCACGGGCCATGACCGATGTTCTGAGCATCTAAGATTGTAAACATCATTCTCTTTCAATGACAGTTGTGTCTGTGTGAAAGAGGACCCTGTAATTAAACCCTCTGATCTGAGATCTTAAATACATTCCTTGAGACCCTGTTGGCTGAAGTGTCATTTATAAATATTTTTTAGGTCTTTGCTTCTTTGTGCTTCCCCCAAAATACCCTTTAATTATATTCAGAGTACACACAGAGTTGACATTCATAGTGTCTCACCTCTTTTGCCTATTGTTTTATTGTACAGTAGCAGCCAAATTACTCAAATACAGTGCTTGTGCTGTCGTTTCTTTTGATACCGTTTGGATTGTTCCAGTTTTCTCATGTTTAGTGATGGAAAAGCCATGAAATTTACAGCTAGAAAACAGAGCAGACTGAATTAATAGCACAGAAAGCAGATTGAATTAATAGTATGGAGTAAGAAAAAATGAATGATGTTTTATAATTTTTCTCCAAAACCATATAAAATACATATTGTCACACCCTCTAATTAATTTTTAATAACTTTATAACATGATTGCAGTATGGAATGCTTGAAAGAAATCTCAGCTGTCAGATACATCTCAAATATGTCATATGGAAATACATTTTCCACTCAAAAATTGTAAGGATTTTTTTTTTAGAGAGAA
This sequence comes from Formicarius rufipectus, assembly GCA_013399695.1. NCBI lineage: Eukaryota > Metazoa > Chordata > Aves > Passeriformes > Formicariidae > Formicarius > Formicarius rufipectus. The sequence continues at coordinate 604,107 of VXAU01000669.1, forward strand.
AGAAGACCCAGTATTGGCAGAATATGTTTGAAGGATGTCAGGCAATAAAAATTGGTTAAGTAATATTCAATAAAAGCTAGTAGGCTACCTCAAACCACTCTGTAATGGAACTCATATGTCAAAAAAAATGAAGGCTCTACTGTAAATGTTACTTTTCCACTGGCACTTCAAGTTTTCTGTTAAATATACTCTAGATTCATGATACAAGCCAACCAAAATACATGCAGCAGAAGATTTACCCAAAGCAAAAAGCAATCACAATAAAACAGTAATGTAAGATTCTTTGGATATTCAATTCACCTACTTAAATAACTGTATTTTATTTTAGGAGGCCATAAAGTTTCTTGATGGAGTTCTAAATGTATGTAAAAACAAGTAGCAATATTAGAGTTATATATTTTCCTTGGGTTGTTTTACTCTTTTGGATTAAGGTTGGTTTTCAGGTATTCTGTGCGATTGCATGTGTCTATATAGAGAGATTAATGTAAAGCAGCTAAGCATGAATGGTTCTTTGGAAGCTAAGAGAAAGACACAAAGTATTTCCCCTTTACATTGCCATGTTTATATTTTTGAGCCATTTTCTATTTAGGTAATTACCTGTAGCCTAGAGCTAGAAATTGCTCATGCATAGATTCATGCTTGGATCAAGTTCCACACAAAATGTAGCTTTAAGAATGTTCCAATTACCTGAAGCATGCTATTCTGTTGTATGCCTTTAAATTGTACTTGTTCTTTTATGGAGAAGAATATGAAGAAATGAAAAAGTGGGATCTTACTACAGCCAAATCAATTTATTGATTAACATTTAAAATTTGGTAAATATCTTCTTACTGTGGAGGACTACATTACTGTTACCCTGAGGAGTCAGTCTTAAAAATCAGTCTGTTGTTTGTTTCCAAAAATCTGAAACCGAAGGAGGCCATTATGAATAAGTAAACTTTATTATTTCCAGAAAGAATTTTTATGAAGATGCACTAATGAGTTATTCAAAATGAGTGGGTGAGCAGAATGGAGTTTTTTTTTTTGGAACCATTACTCCAGAACTGAAGTTGTGCCTGCACCAGAATTGGTTTACATATGGAAGCAGTGGTGTATCCCCATCCTAGGGCAGAATTTTATTTTAATCCATCTAACTTGATAATGAGCTGGGAGAAGTCTGTCCCTTTAATTTTGTCATATCTCCTTGAACAGTGTTTTAAATCTGAGACTTTCTTGTTTGAGAGGGACTTTAAGGAACTGTGTTTTTTCTCTAGAAATGTTTAGTCATAGGTGTGATTCAGAGACAGTGTTTGGAGGAAAGTTACTGTAACCATGTTAATGATAACATAATAACTTGGCAAGACCTTTTGTTTTGGGTTTTATTCTTTCTTTATCCTGTAGGTAATGGTTTTCCAGATACAGATTTATGCTGTAAACCCAAAGCTATGCTCTAACATGTCTAGATTTCACTCTATGAAAGATGACTTTTCACTTGTGTTTCTAAGCAATATTTTACCAGGAAAAGAGGTAATACTTTTGTAATCAACAGGCAGTGAAGCCTTAATGGAGAAATCTTAATTGACTGATTCAGCAAAAATTAAAATGTTGCAGTAAACCCTGTTCTCCTTCATAGCCATTGTCTCAATAACGATTTATTCAATTCATATGGTGCCTTTTTTATTTTGTAAAGTTCAGTTATGTTCCTGCCCCACATTCAGCTTTTCCTGTTATAATTGAAGAGACCCAACCTTTTTAGTCTGCTTTTTATAAGACAACTGCTTGGCTTTAATAATTTCAATTGTCCCTCTCATTCTCTTACTTGCTCAGCTTCTGTGAGTGCCGCCACAGATCTTTCAGTTAACCATTCAGGCAAGCTGTTCTGTTTTTAATTTCTGGATAGTGGTGGGTCAGAACCACTGGTCTGTGCAGCTGCATTACACAGTGAACTGCGATCATCACTGGGAAATATGTTTGGAAGGGTCTGTACAGGAATGACCCCTAAAACAAATCATCCCAGCAGTGTGGAGAAATGGGTGCTTTCAGAGTTAAGCCAAGCTTTTTTATTTTTTTACCCTTTCCGACTAGTTTTTACTAATAGTGAAGATGTACTAACCAAGTTTATAAGTAACCTGTCTGCTGTTTTTCATCTTTCTGGAGTGGGAAGTCTGAAAGCTTAAAAACCATCATTTAAACAGTAATACTGTCAACTGCTTCCTGTTGACAGAGATAGCTGGGGTACCTGAAAATATCTCCTTTGCTTTTGGTTTTAGTAAGAATTTTAAGCTGTCTCTTGGAAGCAAACATAGATATTCTGACCAGCTTAATAACCCAATAAGTCGTTGGTTTTGCCTGTTACACTTAAGTGAAAACAAACAGAAAACCCACACCTGCCCCTAGCATTTAAGAATGAAATATAAAAATGAACTACTGTACCAACTTATTGCCTCTCCTGTTTGTGATGTCTGTTTCAATGTTTACTGATGCTGTTTTGGGATCTCACCCTTGAGCCAGTGCAGTATGAAGAAGGTTCTTCCGAATCTCTGAAAAGCACTAATACAATATGGAACTGTGATATTAAGTGAAAACCAACAACACATCTCAAAGCGATGCATTTTAGTAGCTTTAGTAAGTACAGAAGTGACTTTGGAATGGGGAGTGTCAGTGTCTTTACTGTGACTGTTTTCCACAGCAGTGTCCGAAGATGCAAGTCAGTGCAGCCAGAATTCTGGCAGTGTATTCTCATTCCCACCTACTTCCTTGTGACAAGCCTGGTTCTTTCCAACCCCGTGTTGATCTGGTTCAAGGAACTAAGCCACACAAAAGCTGATTGTGCATGTAATCTTCTTGGCTTACCCAGACCAGCTCACGAGAGGGCCAGACAAGTGACAATGCTAATGTAAGGGAATGTTGAAAGGACAGCATCAGTGTTGGTTTAAATATCTATAAAAGGGAAGTGTCAGGGTGACATAACAATGTTCTGAAGCTGTTAAGGTATGTTAGGTGAATGCTTTTTGTCAGAACAAAAGAAAAAAATCAAAATCAAATCACCCCTGTTGTATGAACCATTTACTTGTTAGCAAATGATAGTTTTGTTAAATGCTGCTGGTGGTGTTGTCTGCCAATAGTTCTGTCCCTCTGCATCACTGATATCCCTGTCAGGAGGATTTTATGTAGACATATCTTTATCTGGAAATTTACTAAAAGCCTCTGTTCCCAGTTTTATTTCAGGTGATGATTCTCTTTTCTACTTTAGATGTGCTACTTCTAGAAAAGGATGAACATTTTTTCAGACTTCTTATATGGCACTAAATTTGCCTTGTATGAGGAAAGTACAGAAATTGGATTTCAGTGTGAGCATAGTGTTTTGAAGCAAGAAATGACTTTGATAATTTTCCAAAAGGAATGAAATTCTTCATTCCCTTTCATTGTACAAATACACAACAAAAGATAGTGCTCTGCTTCAGAAAACCTTCAGCCTAATAATAAATTAAAAAGATAAACAAGAGAGAGGGAGGAGTAGAAGGAAGAGAAGAAGTAGTTTTCTTTTGATGAGACCTCCCCCTAAGAGCCATGCAACATCACTTCTTGAGAAAATGGGAAAAATAAAGCTTTCATAATTCCGTTCAAAGAAACATTACCCCAGTTAGGGGGCCAGAGCAGACCTTCCTTCTGAATGTCTTATGTGTTTACCTGTTTAATGTTATCATAATGCTCAGCTGTTCTGTCAGAGGAAGAACAGTGTTCCAACATTGCATGAAAATCTTCCAGGGATAGAAGCTCACAAATTCATTAGTTTCAAATGTCTGAATAAAGCAACCGTTTTTCCTTTGAATGTTTTGTTCATCTAGCTCTTCAAAGAGTTGAAGGATATGTTTATAATAATTTTATCAAGTAATGCAATTATTCCTACGGCCATTTATGTTTATCCATAGCATTCTAGGTAAATTCTGAATGAATTACACTAATCAGTAAAATGTCAAACAGCAAATGCATAAAACATCAAGATCAGCATCATCAGTGTGCTTCTCAATTAAAACTTCTTTTGAAATCTGCTGATAAGTAATCGGATTTGCATTCATCTAGTTTCTCAAAGTAGTCAGTTTTCATAATTGGTTAGTTGTTTAAATTCAACAATTAAAAGAACCCCAACAAGCCAAGCAGTTAATCTGGCAAGCAACATCAGAAGCAGCTTGTTCCACTACTGTGCTGAATATGAATCTTCACTTACAGAACTCAAGATGCTGTTTTTGTGGTACTTGAATAGCCAATTGTCAAGGAATACCAAATGTGTATTCAGATGGCTCTTTCCCATCTCCTGAGATGTCATACTTGCACCACAAGGATATTCAGGTCATTGTAAACTCTGTGAGGCACCTTTTGAACTTGCACGTCAGAGATTTCATGTTGGTGAGGTTGTACGTGGGTTTAGGGTCATGACTTAAGACACAAGAAAACTACTGGCAAGACTGTACAAGCATTAAACAGCCTATGCCAGCACAGTGAATTTTGAAATTAGTGAAGTTAATTGTAGGACTGAGTTGAAAATAACTTGTTTACGTTAAAAAGCGCAGAATGATACTGGCTTAACTATATTGATTTCTTTGTTGTTGCTGCCGTCTTTGCAGTCGGTTTCCGTTAGATTGTTTTAAAGATATACACGTAAGGAAGCAGTGGCCTTCCCTCTAGAATTATAAATTGTATCTTGTTTTTAGAATATATTAATACCATAAGAAGAATATGGATTAGTTTCTGTAACAATTTTACTTAGAAGTGAGAAATGATGAGGTGCAGCTTTTTAAATTAAAACTGTCTGAAGCTACTCTACTTCTTTCTTTGTTCCTTCAGAAATAGAGGAAGTTTCGTTTTAGCAGACTAGAGCACGCATGGAGCAACAATATATGCTTTGATAGTTTTGCAAGAGCTGTTGCCAGTTTTAATGTCGTATTGATGTAGTCACATTTCCTTTCCCTCTGCTACTACTGTATCCTTTTGTAAAACACTGAATCTTAAACTGCCTATATAGTTTATATTTTGCCCTTAAAATATATGAAGTATACTACATTTATTATTCATTTTAGAAGGACAAAGAATGAAAGGGGGTGATAATGTTTCATCTTGTTTAATTTAATCTTTCCCCTCTGGCTATTTAGCTGTTCTTATTGCAAGATTTGAATATGCCTCACGTTGCAGTATCAAATTACACAGAACCTCTTCTCCACCTGCCCATATTTTTGAGCTAGTAAGATGTTTACACTTTTAACAGTTCTGTTAGATCTGTTCTAGCCCATCGTCTTCTGTAATAAATACATAAATTGTCTTAGTGCAGGTCTTTAAATGCCTTCCTTCTGCTGGATGAAATGTAGAGCTTTTAATAATAATCTTTACTTTTCTGACAGCAAGTTTTTTTAACTTAATGACTGTGCCACATTGCATTTCTGTGACTGTAGTTTCCCTAGTAACATGTCAGAAGGCCTTTGTTGAAGGGTTCTTGAAGTCCAAAGAAATTGTCATTTTTCTTTCTTTATTACTTTGCTGACTTGCTCATATCCAGTTAAGAAGGACAGAATTTTCTGTGCTGAAGTCAGACGTACTGGGTTTTTCTGTTGTTTTGCTATAATGAATAGCTGTGCTGGGCCCGCAAACAGCTGTAGCCATCTTGCATGTGATCTGGCTAAAGGCTCTGGGCAGAGCAGGTCCCAGCCTTGTTTTGTAACTTAACTCGGAAGAACAGGGTAAGGAGGAACTCTGGGTTGGCCCAGCCACTTTATTAAAAAAAAAGATGTTTCTAGACTGATCCATGTACATCTGTGAATGAACACCAGTCTGCAAAGTGTGAGTAAACAAAGTGACTGTGCTACATGGACCTGAAGGACTCAGTGCTGCGTCTGTTTTCAGAAAGTTCAGAGTTGGTTTTTACAGCTCCAAATGTCTCCCCGGGAAAAGAGGTTAGCAGGAGTAATGCTGGCTCTCTAAGCTCAAGTGAGTTAATTGTTACAGTTGTTAGGTGACTACAAGTAAGATTATAACAGAATCCTCCCAGGTAAGGGAATTGGAGGGTTTCTTAAGTCCTGTGTTCAAGCAAATCCTAAAATTATCAAAACCAAATAATAAAAGTTTCAGCTCAACCTGGCACAGGAATAATTTTCTGAAAAAGCAGCAGTCTGTACACAGCTTCAACTCTGACCTGTTCGTTGTCTTTAAAGTAATTGTAGTGAACAGCTAAACGCAGCAATTACTGTTTGATTAAAATTTATTTCTGGATAACATGGTTTCTTGGAAGCATTATTAATTTATGTAATTTGGGATAAAGGTGTGTTTATTGCTGGAATAAAGACTGAATTTTAAGCTGTAGTCACTAAAATAAATTAGTAAGCATTAAGCATTGGAGTTTTTTTCTTATGATGCAAGACTGAATAAATAATGGTAGGATATTTGTAATCCAAGATGAAGATACACTGGGCTACAGTCTTATCTGGAAAGCTGAACGTTAGTTTGGGGCTGACATTGTCTGGTGCTGGATAGAACTGAGAAAACCTCTGCCAGCCACTGTTTGTGTCCTCTGCAGATGAAAGATACTGGCAAAGCAGCTTAGCACTGCAAGGATAAATCTCAATTTGTCACACCTCCCCCTTCTCAAGTTTAGGAGCTGATTGCAATGCAGAATTGTGTTTTTTAATGCTGCTTTCACAAGTAGCATCTACAGTTATAGTAGAATTTAGGAAAAAATACCAGTCCTCTGTATTTGCACTCTGACACCACCTAATGCCTTAGTTACAAATGTTTTCCCAATACTGTCAACAGGTTTTCCCTATTGCTTTTATGAAAGCCATCATGCAGCAAGCGAATGGAAAATGAGAATGTGGTGTTATAAAACAGTGTAGCATATTTAGCAATTTTTTTTTTCCAGTGTTTAGCAATTTTTTTTTCTTATTTTTTGTTCTGTTTTTTTTTTTTTTTTTTTTTTTTTTTTTAACGTATTTCCTTAAATAAGAATTATGCTGGAATCTGATATAATCTCCTCTGTTAAGTTTCATCTACAGGACTGTTTCAGTTGTGTTGCGTGTGTTTGCCGGTTCAGCCTAGGAACTTTTCAAATGTGCATATAGGTATTCTTTTTGATTTCAGTGGTACACTGCATCAATCAGGATGGGAACTCTGCTTAATTAGTGTACAAAATACCACAGAACTAAGGAGAACACTTAAAGGAAAACATGAGGTTAAACATGAAAATTATATTCTGTATCACTCCCCAAAATAACTTGTGGAATCCTCAGAAACCAACTGTGGAGGAAGCAAAAGAACCACAATGAGTACGAAGTACAAGGATAATATTAAAAGAGTGAAGTTGTCATGGAAACAGCTCCAAAACGAGCATAGCCACAAAGGCAGTACCAGACCACAGGATCATAAAGATGCTTCAGCAGTCGTGGTTGAACCCTGGCCTCCACTTTGTAAGGAGTAGCATTCGCTTGTAGAAAATAGAGGCAATTTTATCTGCACTTCTATTTCAGTGTGGATTTTTTGGTTGTTGTTGTTTATTTTTGTTTGTTTGTTTTTCCCTAGCATTAAACAAGGGAAACGGAATTTAATTAACTTCTTTTGAGGTAGAAGAAACTGTATAGTAGGTAACTATGATACATTGGGCAGGCGCAGGGAAGATTTTTGGCTGATCAGCTGTAGTTCAAGGGTGTATCTTCTTTGAGAGTTACTATCCTTCTGAATAATTCTTCCGTAACAGTAATTTTAACAAGTTTTAGCATGTATAACTGCAGTTAGCTGGTTTTTAATTCCTTGAACCAACTGTATCTCTAATTAAATGAAACACTGAAATTCTCTTTTTTTTTCACTTTACTACATTTTAGATGTTTTGCAGTGAAGATTGGTGCAAAATAATGTAGCTTCCTTGAAATTTGTGGCTCATCTTAATTTCCAGAAATCTGTGGAGGTTGCCATCTCCATTGGCTGAACTTGTGATTTATTGTTAAAACTGTAGTTTAATGTTTCAAAAAAAGCTATTTGCTCTTGAAATGAAATGGGTATTTCTGATTACATTTCTCAACATTTAATGTTAGAATTAATTCTTCCTTTTATCTCAGAGAAACAACTCTTGCCTTTGCTTTGTAAGGGGACAGTTTTTCAGTACTGATTACTTGGGCACCATCAGAAGGCTAGTATGGAGCCAGATCTGACAATCCCAAGTTTACACAGAAGTGGAGCTTTTTGTGTGGGGAAAACATCTTTTCCTGAATGTGCATATTAGTCACTTTTTGACAACTTTGATGATCTATCATTATGACTACAGTTTTCTTAAAAAGAATGAGTCAGAAAGGAAAAGCTTCTTAATTGGTTGGTTTTGTTGCCTGCAGAACATGCAGTGGATTATATAACATCTCATAAGAGATCAGGCATCAGGAAGAAAGGTGATGAACAGTTTTCTATCTCATATCTCAGCTTTGTTTCTGGGTGACTGAACAATAGACAAAGGATGTACTTCTTTTCAGTTGTAAATAGTGTTTCGTTTTTTAAAGCTGCATTACAGGAGGGGCCCTGCACAGTTGGGAAGGAAATGTTTGCTGGCAATAGGAAACTGAAACAACTCCTCACAACCAAGGCTGAAACTTCATATTGGTCATCTGGAGATGAAAGGCTGCGAGTTATCTCTGAGCTGTAATCCTATTACTCTGGAGCAATGGCTCTGCTCTCCCTGCTGTCCAAGGCTGGGAATATGCAACTTCTTTGCCAAGTGCCCAGATAGTAAACCTGCCTTTTAATATTATGCTTTCAGTCTCTTCACAAAACTTCTGCCCCTAGAACTTATATTTAGCTATATGATACTGTACAAAAATCCAGGATTGTTTGGAAGAAGTTACTAATTGCACATAATTGCAGGTCCTAGTTTTGTGTAGAATGGTTTTTCTTCTTTCTTGTACTGAGACTTTTTCAGTTTTTTGCATCTTTGTGGATTAGACGTGCATTGTCATTTTAGTGTGAGGGATTTAGGTTCAGAGAGAAATTAATTTGCTAGTTCTAATTTTAGAGGTCATTTATTCTATTCACACCTGCAATCTATCTTGATCAAAGTACTTGAGTCAGAATTGTTTTTCTGTACATTATCTTCTAATGAGACTGTGCCATCCATTGCAGGAACCATTCTGTAGTGTACAATTTGTTATTCCTTTGTGCATTCTCTCACTCTGGGAGTTAAAATGTTTGCTGTGGTAACCTTAAATAATAATCCAAATGAAAATTTTGGTGAAAGGATTGCAATATTTATGTATTGTTGCATATAATGGTGTCATAATATCTATGTCATATTGCATTAGTCACATCTTGAGGAAATGAGTTATTCCAATCCAGTTTTCATCCATTATGTATGTATCTTTGGAAAAGATCAAATTTTGTTAATGAATCTAAATTTTGTGTTTTTCCCCTGGCCCTGTTCTTCCTTGTCTCCACATAACCATTGAAATGCCAGTTTGGATTTCTTAGCATATGACTGAAGCTTAAATCATCTCTCATAGAAGCAGAATCAAATGTATTTGGAATACTTTGAACTGGTAGTTGAGAGCTAAAATATAGGAAGAAACTGCTGGACTACAGCTGTTTAGAATTTTTGCCCATTCAAAATAGGTCCTGTAATATGAACGGCAGATTGACTTTAAATGTTGCTGTAGCCAAATGCAAAATGAAAATATGTGAATCAAGGCTGCATCTACACAATCATTTTTGCTCCTGCTCTGACCTTTGGATGATGTTTTGTAGCAGAAAAAGACTTGAGCCAAAGTTTCGAAAAAACAAACATGCCCACACAAAATTGTAAATGCTTTTTGTTCCTTTTAATCCAAAGAGAATTTTTTATCCTCATAATAAAGTGAGTCATAAATCTTATGCATGAACAGTACACAGTTCCTACACAGTTCAAGAGAGTATATTTATTATGCACTTCTTACAGCAAGTCAAATAGATGGGTATTTATTGTAGAGTACACTGTGCAGTGGAGATGAATATTGTCTTATTCAAGAAGAACTTTAAAACAGATAATTATTTTTCAGATGTAACTCAGTGTATATTTAAAATGTTTGATCAGTCCTCAGAAATGTCCAGTAGAAATACGCTAATTTGAAAACTTTTTTCTTTTAAAAACTGGAAAAAAACCCTCTGGATCTAGACCTACAAAATTTTACTATCTTATGTCAGAATAAAGGCAACAATTTGTTTAGTTTATAATTGTTAAGATGCTTGTAAAGATAATCATATTGTCTCTATAATAACTTCTGGTCTGTAATGAGTTGTTTTAATAGAGCTACCACAAGGAGGAAATTGTAGAAATTTATTCAAAGCAGATTTCTAGTTACTTCAAGCAAAAAGATTTGAATTCTTTAGGAAGGTGCTTTAACACCCATTTCTCTGCACATGTAAAGCCAACAAGTCTATTTCTGTTTTGGTCAGACATCTGTGTCACTTTTCGTGTTTAATTTAGAGTGCAGCTTGAGAATAGGAAAGTTGGTCTTTGATTCTTGCCATAAAGCATGAAACCAAAACAAATGATGTTTGCGTTACTAAGCAGACCTTTCCTTTTTATTATTAGAATGTGTGTTGGAAAATTTCTCGGTAGTTTGTTTTCAAGTAATGTTACCCAGATTCCTTATCTTTGTTGTTAAACATGGAGGGCAAATATTGAGGTTGGGAAGATTGGTGTTTTTTGTTTTGGAAAGTATATTGAGATAAAAGGAAATGTTACAGAAAGCCTTTACCCTCAACATGAGATGAATCAGCTGGAACTGTGCTTACAAGTGTGTTTTGCTGTTACTGTTTTACTGAATATTATTATAAACGTTTATCTTTAAATATTTTATTATCTTTTGCCACATTTGGAGAATTATTTATGGCTGTGAAAGTAATAATATTTAGACTTTGGAAATCATTCTTCAGGATTCTCACTTGCTGTCTGAAAGCAACTTTTGTCTGGTACTGGTGTAAAGAGATTGGGTAACAAAACTCAGGTTTTGTGATTCTTGCTGTGTTCTGTTCTGGGCTCATCCCAAGTAGGTTTGGGCCTCGTGCATCAGCTGTACAGCACAGACAGGATGAACCACCTTGTGATGCTTCCCATCCCGAGTCAGAATTGCCCCTGCAGGTCTTTGTCTTTGGCTGCTTTGGAGAGAGCCTGTGTCTCTACTTGCCATTTAATTTCATTTGAATGTCACAAACTCAGTGGAGTAAGCACGGACCTTTGCTTCATGGTCTTTACCTATTGTGTGTGAAGTAGACTTCAATCCTGCACTACTTTTATTCAGAGGCAAAAGATAAGATAACCACTGGAAATGCCCTGACAAAGTACTGTTTTTATGTTGTCTTGAGAAAAAGATTGTTATTTAAAGTTTCCTCAACTTGGAATTTACTACTCTTCAGAACATAACTTGCAATAGAATTATTAGTGTGTATATAATTTTGTGTGTGTTTATGCATGCACACATGTATAGGATATGTGTTTACCATTTGCTTTATCCCACCTCATGTTAAAAAAACCCAAAAATCTCACCTTGCCTAGTTTTGCTGGATTAGTTTTCAGAGATATTCTGTGAATAAGTAGTATTTGCAGTTACTCATTTCTGAAATGTTTTGCTCCTTAAATAAGTTTCCCTAATTGTTTGTCTTTTCTTATGTTTGAAAAAAAACTAAACCAAAGAACATTTAAATGCATAGCAGAAATGGTGATTTTTAATTTTGTTTGTTTGTTTGTTTTTCCCCTGGGTGGTACCCAAGGTCTTGTTTTCCCTTTCCGTGTTTTACTGGTTCTGTAGTTGACCATATCACTGCAACAGTTCCAGCTCCCTCCTCTTAGGGTGAGAAGCAATAGGGTCTGGCAGGATTCCCAGCATTCCACCTTCCATGAGTAGTCTCCTTCCCTGAGAGCCCTCCCAGACTTCTGAAGAGAAGAGAGCAAAATGCCCAGACAAAGTAATGATGGCTTGGCAGCTCCTCGACCTGGGAGCTTGCATACAGCCCCTGGCTGAAGAGCAGCAACCTGCTGCTTCCTGGTCCAGGATCAGGTTCTCTGGGTGGCTTTGGGAACAGCAGTGCTGCCACAACGTGGGGACTGTCAGAAGGGCAGAAACAGAGGGCAGAGGCTACTTCATACACCTTGCCAAGTGTTAATAGGTGGTCTTTGAGAGGAGCAGCACAAAACTTCACCCCAGTACAAAACTGTAGTGGCCCTAAAGCTATTGACTTGACCACATGATAGTTTAAAGTATGTGGCAAGAATTAGGTACTTTTACAGTCTTGTCTTTCATTGTTTCTCAACCTTGAGAAAAGTTTTTCTGCCAGATTTTATCTACTCTTTAATATACAGATGTTCTTGTAGAGAAGGAAGGTAGAGGGAGGACAGGAGTACCGAACTGTTTGAGAGAGGGTTGTTTTTTTTATGGGGGCTTTTACTGGTTCCAGTTGTCTGGTGAAACTCACTTATATATGTTTGCTGTGATCTTTCTTTTACAGGCTCAGAACAAAGAAACAAAAGTTCTGGCTGCTGCAAAAGTGATAGATACTAAATCAGAAGAAGAACTTGAAGATTACATGGTGGAGATTGATATTTTAGCATCCTGTGATCATCCTAATATTGTCAAGCTCCTAGATGCTTTCTACTATGAAAACAATCTGTGGGTAGGTATTTTTTCCTTCTCTTAAGTGTTTCCCTTATTTTAAAAGGTTATTGAAATTGCACTTTTTTCTTTATTAAAAGATCATTTGTCAATCACATTTCGTCTGGGTTGTCACTTAGGATAACTCTTCTGTTTCAAAGCTAATTTTTAAATTGTGAGTATGACTTAGGAAATTGTCACTGTAAAATTGTGCTGCGCTGAGTCAATTGGTCAGGAGTCTGAATTTAAAATGTGGAAATTAGCAGTTCATTTTGGTGCATTGAGAGAATTCTTAATTGGTGCTTATTTGTGGCAGCAGGACTCAAATTTTAATTATGTTAGTACAATTTAGAGTGACATTCAGAGTCCATACCTGAAAAATAAATAATGGGCTGAAAAGGTCAGCCTGTGAAATACGAATTTTTAGATGTGAGTGATTTTAGTGGCACTTCCAGGTAGGACAGTTTACCAGTACTTGAAGCATAATTAATTTTGTTTAATTAATTAATTAAACCCTAGGCATTTGAACCTTGATGTGTGGCGGGCATGCATGTAACTGCACCTCACTCTTCTGCTGTACCTGTGTGTTCACTTGAATAACTTCAGCTATGATAATACAATTTTTTCTTTTAGGTGATCCAATGCAATATTTGTGAGTGCTTTTGGAGTTGTTCAAAGAATACATACACATATAAAGAGTTTATACTTGAAAAAGATACCTCAAACAAATAAAATTGCCTTGGAGTCTTATAAATAGGCTTTATCTTTTAGTGAGGAAAATGGTGGGTGCTTAATACCATATTTCTTCCTGTACATTTATTTTGCTAAGCTTAAAACCTTGTCGTCTTAATGCAGAGTAAAATGATTCTGTATAAAACAATGGAATAGTGAAAAGGTGCTATAATAAAAGTAGAGCTAAGCATGACAGCAAGCATGCATAGAGGCAGAATATGAAACTGAGTGGATAGGCTTCCCTGGCAGAGTACAAATAGAAGAGAAGGAAACTGTTTGAAAATAAAGTTGTAGCTACATAGTTTCAGTGAAATTCGGGAGCATGAAAGCATCAAAAGGAAGGCTTAATGATGTGGTAAGTAAACAGAATTTAGTGGAGAGGAAAAAAAGAGAAGAATGGTAGTTGGATGTACACTTTTGCTTTCCTGGTTTGTAAATATGATTTCTCCAGCAGAGACCTTTGTCAGACCAACAGCAAATTTGAGAGAAATAAATTTTTTTATTTACAATTTCCCACACTTAACTTCCTTGGCATATAGAAGCATATAAATGGAATAATGTTTAAAGGATTTACAAATAGTTGCATTATATAATGCATTTGTTGGTATCATCGTTGTGGGAATTAATTGCAATAGTAATTTGAAGTAATATATGACCTAAGTGGTATATATATGTGTCATGGTATAAGGTATAGTTTGAGGTTTCCTTCTTTATAGGCAATTATACTCTGGTTTTAGAATTACTCTAAAGTGAAAGAATAAGATACTGTTTCCTGGGATGTTGACTGTCTGACAAGTAATACTTGTTATCTGTCAAAATGAAAATTACAATTTAATGTTTAAAGTTCAAATTAAATAAAAAACACATATGGAAGAGTGGGATATCAATCTTGGATGACCTTTCATCTTGCTTGCTCTCCTCATTCTCTTTGTCTACCCTCCTCTTCTTTTGTGTATATTCTTTCTGTCCTTTATGTCAGCATAGTTTGTGCTCCAAAATAGTTGCAGTGTATTTTTGTTTCAAATGGAAACTCAGAAACTGAGATGGACTTGTTCTAGTATATTTTGGGATAGAAGCCTTTCATTCATAGGCATGAATGAAAATGAAGGAAAATGAATGTAAACATCTGAATTTAGTAGTTTACTGTAGCTTTTATTTTTCTGTATTTTCATCTTGTCTGAAACAATATAGGAGGTAGCATCTGCTATTGGAAAATCATTTAGCTCTTGGACTTTTCAGTCAGGAAGATTACAGGATAGAAGTAGAGTTTAATCAAGAAATGAGTTTGCAGAGATTATGTAAATCACAAGGAGTAGGTTTAAGCTGACTGTTTCATTATGTTTTATGAGTTTCATTATGCTATTTTATATTAGGATTAAAACTTTTGTCTGAGGATCTCCCAAGTATTTTTCAAATAATTGGCTTGAGCAGCCTTAGTTTTAGCTGGGGTACCAATATTTTGCACGTTATTAAAATGATTTGTTGAGACAAAGTAGTCTGAAACTCTAATCTCTTAGTAATGCTCTCAATCAATTATTCACTTCAGTGGAACTATTTAATTCCTAATCTCTGGATTTTTTTTTTTGTTTAAATACAGATCCTGATCGAATTTTGTGCAGGAGGAGCAGTAGATGCTGTAATGTTGGGTAAATAAATCATTCCAAATCATAAACTTAACATCTTAAAATGATAATATATATTTTAAGATTATTTCATATGAGCATTGTTTTGATATGCAAATATTTGTGTGACTGATGTGATTGTGCTGTAAATGTTGAATGTTGGGGTTTAAAAATTAGTATTTACACCTATATATATGGACATTGTAACTTATTAGATTTTCTCTCATTTATAAAGTGTGTGTTTATTTTTTGACCACATTTTTGTCTTAATCCTTTAAGTGAAGGGTTGTTCTCATATGCTTATGAAGCTTCCTGTTGCTATCCAGAGTCTGTATGAACCCTTTTCAGGATCTCATTCTTCTTCTTCCACTGCCACCTTCCAAATTACATTGTGATAATTCCTCATATTGTATCTGCTTTAGAGTTAGATTTTTCTGTGCTTATTCCTCAAATCAGGTGAATGCTAATACCATTTAAGTAAAGGATCTGGTCATTAGCATCTCTGTGTACTACACAGAAGAACCAATTTCTAAACTTTATAGCTTTTTCACAGTTCAGATAGGGAGGTATGCATAACTTATAATGAGGAGAGGTTTGGGTTCAAGGCATGACATTTTTACTGAAAGAAGCAAGTATTGTAAGATAGAATTTTTTCCTTACATGTGATGTTTAGAATCTGCCAGATAAATTAATATTAATATTAAATAAATATATTACTATGGTGATTGCTAAGAACACATAATGTAAAATGCAGAAATGTTGTGATTATTTCTGTGTCTCTCTTTTAGAGCTTGAAAGGCCATTAACAGAGCCACAGATCAAAGTGGTGTGCAGGCAGACACTGGAAGCACTGAACTACTTGCATGAAAATAAGATCATCCACAGAGATCTAAAGGCTGGCAATATTCTTTTCACATTAGATGGAGACATTAAACTAGGTAAGCATGTTGCATATAAAAGACTTTCCCAGAACTTGGCATGTCTGTTCCTTGTGTTTTCCTTGGGCTGTATTTTGTCAGAGTTCATTATTTACCTACTGAAATATCAATCTAGCAATGAGGGGTTTTTCAAAAGGAAATGGTTGGCCGTTATCAAGGAAAACAAAAACAAAACCAAAAACAAACAAAAACAAAACAAAAAACAAACAACAAAAAAAACAAACAACAACAAAAAACAAACAAACAAAAGCTTGAGCAAGCACCCTGACTGTATTTTGCACATCTTTAACACTTCAAAATTAGTGGAGATAGGAGTATCAGCATCTGCACCAAGTTGCCTACAGGCAGACACAGATCCTACTGTTTTTTAATATAATGCCATAACTTATAGGTGCCTCTACTATGGTAACATGAGAAGTTCTATTTAAAGTTGTTAGTTTGGAAAATGAACACTCCTCACTATCACCATAAACCAGTACATAGTACTATTGTCTTCTCCTTTATAGAGAGAGAAGTAATAATATTAATTACTCATTTTAGTTTTTCCCGTTCCTCTGTCAATTGTTTGTTACACTGAAATTAAGACAGAACAGTCTGGAAAAAAATTAATCAGAATTTACTATTGTGGATTCCTGTTTTTTTAATCGGAATTTAAGTGGTCATCCACATTTTCACTATGACGTGGTAGGGAGTCCATGAGGATTCCTCCATAGAGAACTGACGAAGGACAACTGGTGGTGAATAGCATCCCTTCAATCTGCCAGAAAAGTAGAGGAATTATCTGGATCCACTTTGTTCCAGGGACAAATGTGTATGAGCTGTCAGCCTTTACAGTGGCTCTACCCATGGCATAGTTCCATGACATTGTACCTCACGCTTGGGTTTCAGAACCTTCTCTCTACATGGTGCATGTGATTAGTTGTATTTCTTTGGATGCATGAGGGTAAAGATAAGGAGAATCAGAGTATCAGCACTGTGAACTAGAGCTCTGAACTCTCAGCCTTGCTACAGACATTCCTTTTAAATGTAAACAAGATAGGTCCAAATTAAAAAATAAGTCTGCTGTCTAACTCGTGTTGATCGCAGAGTCTCAGCAAGGTTCAGTGCATCATCTTTGTTAAGAAGTTGAGGGTATTTAAGAACCTGATTTGCTGTATTGATCAGTTTAGTGTATCTGTGCTTTTTGCATGGATGCCCTTGCAAAAAATTGTTGCTTGTACATATAATCCTTGCATCTGGCATTCTTTTAATCTGTGAAGTACATGTAACTTTATTGTTTTAGCATTTCTTAGAAGTCTGAAGACTTAGTGATGGACTGGGGGGTCACAGACCTTATTTTTAAATATAATGGAAGCACTATCTTACCTTCTTAGTACTGCTGTAAGAGAAACCACTGACCATAGAAGGAGTCTCATGGTCAGAGAGAGTAATTTGTTTCTGTTCATTTCCTCACATGACCTGGCTTCTCTTCACACAGACTTGGAAATATTTTAAGATATTGTCAAGCTTAGCTGATATGCAGCACCTTGCAGACTGTCAAATACTACTTAACAGTTCAGACCATAGGGAGATTTGTTCCACACTGGAGTTTAGTGATGCATTTGGGTGTGCTAATTAAGATTTCTAAAAAAAGATTTGCATTCGTTTTGAAAAGTGTACAGGAAGGAGCATTTTATTTCTTTTAAACTGTATTTTGATTCTGTTATACATAGAAATCGGTAATTCTTTGTTTTACAGCTAGATGAATGACAAGTCAATTCCCTTCATTGCATTTTATTTGTATAAAGATTCAAGTTTTCTCATTTCAGTATCTGTAGTTCCTTAAGATTTCAAGTTTTGCATTTGAACCAGTACAGAAGTCCTTATTTTTTTTTCCACAGATCAAAATTAGACTTCTCAAGTGTTGAGCCCATAAAGTAATTTTGTACAGATTAAACATGGCAACCTACAGCTATTTTTGTCCCTTTGCTCTAATCTCTAGATCTTCATTAACAAAATTACATCCATAGTAAGCATATAACACTTATTTAAATGTCTTTTTTTTTTTTTTAACGAAAAATGCAGTCCTTTGTAGACAAGTAATTGCAAAGATAAAGTTGGGGTTTGGTTGGATATTACATCAGAGGTGGATATGGAAGCTTTCAGGTATTTGATATAAAGTGAAAATCATGTGAAAAGAAACGTATAAAATAACAGGAAAATGTTACTTAATGAGAATTTGAATCCTGAAATTAAAACATTGAATGGGTTGTTGAATTAATGAGAGAGTTAATACCATGTCTGAGGAATACAGACTTCATAGACTAAAGAAATTTGTTTCTAATTAAAATAATTTAAATCACTTATTCCTGTAGTAAATACACATATTACTCTTGTTCCACACAGTCCAACAGTAGCATTACTTTTTGTTCTAGAAAGGGAGAATAAGTTTTAATCATGATCTTTTATTAGAATTGCTCTAAAACCTTGGCACTTAGCTATCAAAACACAGTATTTTTATCTCACTTTGAAGCTTTAATGCTGCAGAATGTTTCCTCTGGAATATATAACATTTAAAAGACAACTGTAAAATAAAAAATAAAAATGTTTTCCACCACTCCATTAATAGTATTTTGCTGTTTGTTTTAAGCGGATTTTGGAGTATCAGCTAAAAACACAAGAACAATACAAAGAAGAGACTCTTTTATTGGTACACCATATTGGTAAGTGCACTGTTTTGTTGATGTTTTATTAAAAACTATTATCTTAGTATTACCTTTAATTTTAATATTAAAAGCTTGGTAAATATTTTGTAAATATATTAAGAATGTGCTTCTTAAAATGCTTCAGTGAATGTGTGTATATAAAATGTTCTCAGAACAGATTGGAATGCATTTTCTCATATGGTGCTTCATTATTCTCTTTGCAGGATGGCTCCAGAAGTAGTAATGTGTGAGACCTCTAAAGACAGGCCTTATGATTACAAGGCTGACATTTGGTCTCTTGGCATTACTTTAATAGAAATGGCTCAAATAGAGCCACCTCATCATGAATTAAATCCAATGCGAGTGCTTCTGAAAATCGCCAAATCTGATCCGCCCACGTTAGCACAGCCTTCAAAATGGTTAGTGTTTGATTTACAGCTTTCCCACCCCACGCTGTAGGTTCTGAGTACAAGGCATGCAAAGTCAACTGTTTGTTAAACTTCATGTTTGTGA
The DNA here is from genome assembly GCA_013399695.1 of Formicarius rufipectus. Classification (NCBI taxonomy): domain Eukaryota; kingdom Metazoa; phylum Chordata; class Aves; order Passeriformes; family Formicariidae; genus Formicarius; species Formicarius rufipectus. The sequence continues at coordinate 623,219 of VXAU01000669.1, forward strand.
ACAAAACCCTGTTGAACTTTGTGGTCTGGCTTTATGCATTGTCAGGTATATATCCTATATTTGTGTATACATGTATACACACGTGTAAATCTGTTCACACAATTGGAAGTATGGTCTTTTTGTCATAGTTCTGTGCAGAAGCTTTTATACTAAATTGTTTTTCAGATTTTGCATTAAAATAAATGTGAAATAGCTCTTTACAAATGCAGTAAAAGATCTGAAGACCAGCTTAAAAAAAAAAAGGTTTTATAAGAAGAGACTAAAGATTTTTATACTGGGAAAATATTTTTAAAAGCTGTTTTCTATTTGGTCAATTTAATATCTTTACATGATTCAGTTAGTGGTGTAGTAGTTGTGATGTATTAAAAATGCAGAAGAAAAAATGAACTCTTCTGTTAAGGGGCAAACAATTAAAAGGTTGTATTTGTGCCATGTTGGTCTTGGCACTCCTGTGCTCTCTTTGTTTTTTTCCTAAATCAGTAGATGAGTTGCAGTGTAGGTTCCTGTGAAAGCAAAACAGTATTTCAGTATATGTTAGTCTGACATTAAAGCAGAAGAATAACCTCTGCCTGTTTGCTTTTTATGTAGGTCATCAGATTTTAAAGATTTTCTGAAGAAATGTTTGGAAAAGAATGTAGATGCAAGGTGGAGTGCAACTCAGCTGTTACAGGTAGGAGGAGTTCCTTGTTCAGAACTGCTGTTTAAGGCAAGCATATTTTGTATTTATTAAAAGCAGAGCAGTATTATCGTAACTGTTTAAATAATTTCAAATTGGGTGTCAATACACAATCTGCTTTTTAAATTGATGCTTTTATCCTTATTTGATAAAATTCGGTTAAATGATACTCAGTTCAGATCAAATTATTCATTTAACATACCTTGATGTAACTACTTTGTGTAAGTAATTATACTCTTGATAACTATAGTGGATGAAGGAGACATTTACGTGTATAGTCGGTTGCTGACAGGTGTTCTAAAAGCTTTAGTGCTCAGCCCTCCCCTGTAATGCTGTCATTGCAGAACAGCTGAACAGGAATAGATGTGACCAGGTACGTTTGGTTCTGCTCAACGTCAGCACGCATTTACTTCATCCACCACCCATCTGGCATATGTTGAATAGATTTAAGCAGCAGTGCCAGGCAGAGAAAGAAGATTGAGGCAGTAGGAGAGGAACGGGTACCTGTTTGCTCTTAAAGAAACGGGTAGAGTTCTAGCTCCTGTTAGGAAGAATTGTTCTAAGAACAGAGCACATTTTTTTTCTAGAAAGAGTAATTCTAGGGTAGAGTTTATCAGGAACCGAAATGAAAGTTGTTTCCAGGAAAAACAACCTTTTTAAAAATATTTCTACTTCCATTCTTTGGATTGTGAAAAAGGTCAGTACAAATGAATTATTTGTATTTTTAGCAAGTTTGTTAAACTAACACAGTATGCTTGAATACAAATGTTTTGATTTTTAAGTCTTCTGCAGAAAAAATGTATTAGGACAATTACAATTAATGTTAATTGTGGATCTTCAAATTTGAGAGAACCACAGTAACATTCCTCTGAAGTTGTATTTCTTTCAAGTTATGATTTTCCCACTACATACAGCGATGGCAGCACTTAATATTCTGCTTATTTTTTTATTTTCACAAGCATCCATTTGTTACTGTTACTTCCAATAAGCCAATAAGAGAACTGATTGCAGAAGCTAAGGCTGAAGTTACAGAAGAAGTTGAAGATGGTAAAGATGAGGATGAAGAAGAAGAAACAGAAAATTCTCTGGTTAGTTTAAATTTTACTTTTAAAAATATGCAATCCCCAGTTTCCCATGGAGAATTCAGTTTCTGATGCACTAGCCAACTTTTGCATGAAATCTAATAATAACATCCTGAACATACTCTAACCTTATTACAAAATAAGTAGTCAACATCTTCAAAATTAGTGTGTTCTTAAACTCCTTAAGAACTAATAATAACTAATAAAGACTAACTTTTTTTTAACATGTATGTATGATATTTTAAAAATGGGATACTGTCTTGTGTGTAACTGGTTTTAAGTCAAAATGATTTGATGAATGAGTAAATGTGCATTTGTAATTTGTAGTGTTTAAAATATTAAGAAACGTATTTGACCATTATGCTGTAAACTAAGTTTGTGATTTTTCAGCGTGGCTGTCAAAGGAAAAAAAAGAAAAGCAAAAAATACCCCATATTTTACAAAGACAGGATTACTGTTATGGATTTATTTCTGAAGATACCTTTAGAGTTTTACAGTGTGAATATGGTTGCAGAGGGCAGAGCCTTAACGTTCCGTGATGGAGTGGCAGCCTGCAGAGTGTGCAGGCCGTGTGCTTCCTGACCTGACTGGTGTGAGTGCCCACTGCCATCAGGTGCTGCTGTTACCAGCCCTGGTGAAGGAGCAGATCTCTTTCCTCCACGCCCATCACCATGCTACTCCATCCCCTGGCTTTCACACCCCATTCCCAGTCCACCCCAGCAAATCTCCAAGGGTTTATTCCCACCAGCTTCCTCCAGGATTTATTCTTTATCTGATAAGGATCATCCACCATCTCCTTCCGCTGATGAGCTGCTAAGCCATCAATCCCTTGGAGAGTTGAAGTCTACCCTGTGACTCAAATATCTCACAAGGCAGCATTTTAAGCAACTGTGAGATAGATGCACTCACATTATTTATTTGTGGTAGGTTTAAACACTTATTGGAGATCAACACTAAGTTTCTAGAACAATTCCATGAAGAAATATTTGAAGTGCAATTTTAACTTGAATTGTTTTCTGTATTCCTGGGAAACTTGTAAGGTAGGAAGTGTGCAATCAAACCCATTCTTGCTATAACAGCTAACCTGGGATGTTCTCACTGGTGAATTAGGAGCCTGATCTGCAAATTACAGGGTTCTGACAGGAAATACAGGCAGAGAGATATCGCAATCTCTGAAGAGTGAAAGGTCAATTATGGTTAAAATGTGACCTTAGTATAATCTTTTATATATCTGTCTGTAATCTGATAACATTCATATTCTGACAGCTGCAATTTCTGCAGTGTGGTAACTGTTTCTGTTCTAGTTCTGTATTGCCACTTAACCAGATCTGCTGGAAGTTTTGACCACTTTCATGGAGTTTCGCAATGATTAAATAACAGGCAAAAAAATTTCAGGCATTTTTAATAAAGAACACAATGAAGCAGGATAAGGTCTTAATACTTCATTTTATCAGTGCTGCACTGACTAAAGGTAGACAGCTTCTTCTAGCCAAACTGGCACAAAGTCGTGTCTTTCAAATCCAAGTGTAGATGGGACTATTGAGGAACTGAACTCGTAAAAAAAGCCATATGAAAAGAAAAAAAAGACTAGAAGAGTGGCAGACGACCATGGTCCCTTTCTCTCAATCACAGTGTATTTTATTAAATTATGAGAGATGGAAGAGGGTTCTTGTGAAACTTTCTGTTCGGAGCCTGTCTGCAGTTCTATGGTAATACCAAGAGAGGTACTCTGAAGCTGTCAAATCCATGTAGCTCTACCTGTGAACATAGTATTAGTCTCTGTTCCAGTATTTTTCCATAGAACTGTGCTTTGATGAAGTTACAAAATGATTCAATGTTTCTGTTCCTTTAATTTTTTAGCAGTTACCTGCAGAGAAGCGTGCATCCTCCGACCTCAGCATTGCCAGCTCTGAAGAGGATAAACTCTCACAGAATGCCTCTGTCCTGGAATCCCTTTCTGAGAAAACAGAAAGTAATGCAATTGGGGACAAAACCACTGGCGATGAATCTGAGGACATTAAATTTAGGAAAACTGCTGATACCATATGCGATATTACTGTTAATGATATGAAAGTGCAGAACGGTTCTGTGCCAACTGGTGAAGATGAGCAAGGCAAAATAATGCCAGCAGAAAAGAGCACAGAAAGCCTGGAAAAACCACATGAGGATATGGAACCCCAGAAAGGAGGGAAAGAACTTGAAGTGTTAACAAAATCAGAAATAAAGAATGATGCCAACCTAAAAATAGGGAAAGAAAATGCCATGGCAAATGAACAGACAGAAGATAATAAACTGAAAGTAGTACCCACAACTGAAACTAGTGTAGAAACTGAAGAAAGCATTTCTAAGGAAACTGGTGAAAAAGAGGAGAAAGAGAACAGAACAGATCTCTTGGGACCTGAGGAAGAAAAGGTCCCTGTAGAAAATAGAGAACACAAGGAAGTTAAAGATGAAGATCAGAAAGAGGAAACAATAGACACGAGTACTCTACCTAATGCTACAGTTAAAGTGTCTGATGAAGAAAAGGAACTAATAAAGGATGGAATTGACAATGTGAAAGAGATAGGTGGTATTGCTGAAACACTCATCAGTGATGGAGATAAAATATCTGAGCTGGAGGATAAGCCAGTGGAAAGTCAGGCTAAGCAGGTCCATGAGATAATCAGCTCTGAAGAAATTCTGTCAGAAAGCCAAGATAAAGTGATCAAAGTAGACAAGAAACTGGCAGAAAGTGAAAATGAAGATATTAGTAATATAAGCAGCACAGAGGAAACAAAGATCAAAGATTCTGGAAAAGATGTTGTAGACCAGAAGGCAGTACAGAGCAAGCCAGAGGATATTTCTAATGAAATGGTGGATAAACTGACTGATATGGACCAAACTTTGGGAGAGCACAGACCTGAGAATGTCCAGGAAAACAACATTCAGATAGACAAAGAACACATGGAAGTTACTTCTGATGAAGTAAATAAGGATGGGCTTCAAAATACTGTCAAAGAACAGGCTGATGACTCTGAAGTCACTGCAGTTCCCAGTATTAGTATTAGCACTGAAGAAAATGAGAAAGTCAAAACAGACAATCAGGGCAATACTGAAACTTCACAGCAGCTGGAATCGGAGAATCTGAAGGAGAATGATGCGGATTCAGGCACTGGTTCTACAGCTGATAACAGCAGCATTGATTTGAACTTGTCCATTTCTAGTTTCCTTAGTAAAAACAAGGAGACGGGATCAATATCGTTACAGGTAAGCATCATCAATCTTATATTTTTTAATATAAAATCTCATGTGAGTGTGACTGTAAAATTATCTCGAAGTTTGAGTTTTATGATGAGGAAAATTGTTGAGTAATAGTGTGGCACATACATACAAAACTTTGTAGAAAGCAAAGTATTCTAAATTGCACAGTATAACAATTCTGGATTTTGTGCATTTATGCTAATAATTTTCTTAATTTATTGTGTAATTGCATTTTAAAAATACGGTCTAGCATATAACAAGAATTCTAACAATATTAAATGTGAAAAAATTATGAATGGTTGTAGTTCAGAGCTGGTATTCAAGAAAACCAGTGCCTTACTCTGCACAGAATCCCTCTTTAACAGGAAAAATCTCCTGTAACATCTAATCTTATACTGAATTCCTGTCACTTCTGTCTCTGTTTAGATTTGGGAGAACCAAGCAGATATTCTGTTGGGTATGTTTATTCCCAACACTACTCCTGTGGTTATACTGAGTCAATGCAACTATGCCAGTATGAATGAGCTTATTCAGAGGAAGCACATTCCAGTCTATGAACTTTATTTGTATCTTTACACTAATATGATTATAGCCATAGTAGGGTAGTCACTGTGTAACATGAATGGAAGAAAAACAAAACTAAAAAACCAAGTAGTGAAAAAAACTATAGCTTGGCATAGCTGTGGTAAACATGATTTCAGGGTGTTTGCAGTAGCCCTGACACAGTGGAGATGCAGTTTCAGCTCGGGTGTCTCTTCTATTGTAATGAATCACCAGCAGCTTTGAGAGCTGAGATTTCTCCAGCTGTCAGTAAGATCACATGATTTCTGGCTAATATATACAAATAAAAAAATTTAACTCGCTCATGCATTTCCAAAGCAGAAATAAGTAGGTGACTAAACTATTGTTCTGTTTCAGAACTGGTTTTCAGAATTAATTTTTTTTTTTTTTATGACTGGGAAGATCATGGTAAAAAAAAAAACAGGAAATGCAATTGTTGAAAATAAAACTGCATCAGTTTTGTTCAGAGTTTATCTAGGTTAATTTTTTTCTTCTGGCAATTTGTATAATCAATAATTAGTTTTCCTTTGCTGACTACTGAAAGTGTAAGTTTACTAGAATTTTTCAAGTTCTCACTTGATTAGTGAGAACAACTCGTGATTACTATTGAGTAGGCTTTCACAGAAATATTTTATGTAATCTAATATTAAGGAGAAAAAAACCATAAATAAGTACAGAAGAACTTACCAATACTTTATGTAGGAAACTAGAAGACAAAAGAAAACTTTAAAGAAAACTCGGAAGTTCGTCGTTGATGGAGTAGAAGTGAGTGTAACCACATCAAAAATAGTTACTGAAAATGACTCAAAAAGTGAAGAAATGCGATTCCTACGGTAAGTGTTTCTATAAGTAAACTTTTCAAGAGGTTAGCAGCTAATTTTTTTTCTCTTTGAATGAAAAAAGGGGCTAATGGTCTTATTCCAGTAACACTTAAGGATTCGTTCTTCATTATTTTTTAGTAGAAAGGAATGTAAAGTGTTTCTTTGTAAGACCAAAACTTTTTTTACTGGATCTAAGTTGTAGATGCTCCGTTTTGTCTTTTGTCATTTTCCCCTTCTTTTGCTTTCCCATCAATATTATTCTTTCTCCTTATTAGACGTCAAGAGCTAAGAGAGCTAAGACTTCTTCAGAAAGAGGAGCAAAGAGCCCAGCAGCAACTCAGTAATAAGCTTTTGCAACAGCGAGAACAGATGTTCAGGCGTTTTGAACAGGAAATGACAGTGAGTTTCTGGATTTTGGTGCTCTTAAAATATGACATCTTGATGGAGTAGGCAGAATGCTGCTAGCAGCAGTCAGGTGTTTCCTTTTACGATGACTGTAGCTTAGCCTCATTCTTACTAATAAAAGGCAGTATTTTCCAATGTGGGGTGCCAAGCTTGCATGTTGTGTGACTTTCCCATCAGAACAGCTCATCAGAGCCATTCCCTGCTGTGGTACAGCACTTCACTGAGCAGAACTTCGTTATCTAAAAAAAGGTGCCAAATTATTTTTCCAGAGCAAAAAGCGACAGTATGATCAAGAAATAGAAAATCTGGAGAAGCAGCAGAAACAGACGATAGAGCGCCTGGAACAGGAGCACACAAATCGCTTGCGGGATGAAGCAAAACGCATCAAAGCAGAACAGGAGAAGGAACTGTCCAAATTCCAGAACGTGCTGAAAAACAAGAAAAAAGAGGTAAGAGACGTTGATAATATAGAAAATAAGGAGTATAGTCATAGTAAACCGTTGAGATTAGGTCTCCCAGAAGCCTTGTCAACTGAGCTGTGAAAGTGTCACTTGCAGTCAGTATTGTTTCTTTTGTTTTACTGCCTAAAGTGAAATACAAACAGCTAACAGGAAGAGTGAGGTATTGACTTAATCTAGAAAACATCACCATGTTGGGAAGACTTTATTTCTCACAGAATATTTAATAAAATATTTTCTCTCGAATAGTAAGTCAAGCTTTTTCATAAAGATTGCAAAAAATATTTGAGATTTCTATTTGAGTCAAATCCAGTGATAGTTATTTAGTAAATACTTATCAAATTAGAATTTTGAAGACAATAATACAGTCTTGATTATTACTGAGAACCACCACTTTAATTTCAGATGTTTCTTTTTTGTTAGAGTAAATAATTAGATTTTTTATTGGGCTGTTACTGTTTAGAAGTTCTTTATACGAAGTGACAGCAGTAGTATGAACTTGGTTCTTTAGCTCAAAAAAGAAAAGTGGAAGGCAGAAGTGTGGTTAATCTAAAATCTTTTACAATTGACTTCATACGTGTCATATTGTTAAGATAAAATGAATGAAAATTGACACTGACATCTTGTGCTATTAATTTATTTACATCAGAGTTAGAGAAGGTGATGTGTTTCCATGTGGATTTTATATCTTAAAAGCTGTTTTATTTCATTTTTGGATCAATTGTGTGGTGCCCATTTATATATAAACAACTTAGTGTTTGCTCTAATAGTTACTAGACTCTGAGTTGTCTTTAGGAAGCTGTACTGTCCATGCTTTTGCATAGAATGATCCTGTAGCACAAAACTGCATTAAAGAAATAAGTTGTATTTAATTTGAACCGTTTGCTCACATGTAAATAACAATTTTTCTTCTTTTGCGGTACCTCTTGCATTTTTGAGTCTCTCTCTGTTTACTGGTGATTGGGTCCTACATGGGAAAGTGGGGAGAATTTTACGTATTGCTCTGAGCTAAAAGCAGTTCTTTCGTGGAAACAGGAATAGCATGTGGTGATTTGGACTCTTTCTGATGATGCTTCCACTATTAAACAAACGGGCATTTGTCTCTGGGTGCATAGTTTTGTGTTTAAAGCTTAAAAAGGCGATGTACAGTTAGAAGGAAAATGCAGCTGGTGCTCTAAAACTGTCCGTGCTACATTGGAGTGTGCAATCCTACATTTTTATAATTCTGAAAAACACATAAAACATGTCAGCAAATTAACAGATTAACAGTCAGGTGATTTAGCCAGGTTATATTTAGTATCTTTCAGCTAATCTAGTGTAATTCACCTTGAACTGAAACACGTTCCATCCCAGTATATGTGTCACAGAAAGTTTCTGGAAAATACAGTTACTAGTGTGTTTTGCTTTAAATTCTTCAGAACCAAACACTTGCAACCAAATAGTACTTTGTTTGCTTGTATGATTATTTTAAAGACATAACCTATGTAGATGTCATTAATGGTTGGAGACAATAATAATGGCATCTTGTAAATTCAAGTTACAGTGTCAGAAATAGCTGGTTTTTTAAACTTCCAACCATTTTCCACAGTTTTACCCTGAGGTAAACATACTCTGTAGTCCTTTTGCCATAGTGCTTCAAGAAAATACCACTTTTTCAGGTGGTGGTTTTCTTAACTATTGACTCTTCTGGCTGCTGTGTGGAAACACAAGTGAGAGACTCCATTTCTGAGAGCACTGGGCAGCATTTGCATGCGAAAAGCGACTGGCACATCCCTCCTCTCTGCACTGCTGGCATGCATAAAGCACCTACTGTTCCTTCTCTTTTCATTAAGCTCTTTTCACTAAACTAACATCCCTGCCACTGAAGTAATGCATGCTTCCCAGTACCTCTAGTGCTTGACCTGCATGTCCTGTGTTCACAGTAATGCTTGCTGTGGAGGAAAAGTGTTCTTTTTGCCACCTTCTGCATGCTTATATACACTGTAGGTTTTATGTGAAGTGGAGAAAGCACCAAAAGAGCTGAGAAAAGAGCTCATGAAACGCAAGAAAGAGGAGCTTGCACAAAGCCAGCATGCTCAGGTAACAACGGCAGCTTCAAGCTACTAAAATACAAAAGGCAGCAGTATTCACACAGCTTGATGATTTCACTACTTCTTGTTGAGTGAATATGGAACTTAACTCAAACTAACCCTACGTACTGCTCTCTTTCTTCAAGTACTCCCATATCACATCTCATAGACTAAGCTGGGTAGAAATGTAGGAGCAGCGGTTCCCAGGTTTGCGCTGTCAAGTGCAGTGTTGTGTGTGTTGTACCAAAACAGAATGGTGTTTTTCTACAGCAAGTTTATTTACAGTGGTTTTACAAGTGGTAAGTACCCCACAGGCCCTTCACATTTTAAAGGTTATAGTCAGAAGTAAGTTTTGAACAACACAAGTGCAGAGGAGGAAAATGTATATAATAGGTAAGCATGAGGCATCTTGTTTATAGAAGCAGAATAGATTAGGTAAAATGTTATTTAAATGTCAAAGTGTAGGTGTATGGAAACTTTGCAGAGACATCATCTATGATTTCATGCCTTCAGACTTGCTGCTTTTTTATGACCCAGAGAGAAAGAGGACGAGTATTTTAAAAAAAACATTGGCTTTGTGATGGCCACAGCTTGTACATAGTGAGTTTCAACCAAAGATTTGGATTGAGTGACTTAAAAGATTAAATGTTTGAGTGACCTAGTGGAAAATAATAGTAACTTTATTCAATTATGTGTTTAATTTAAGAGGGGATTTCTCAGGATAGAGGGTGACTGAATTGCAGTTCTCTCCCCATACAAAAGACACCTGTCTTTGTAAACTTCTTAAGGAAACAAAACCCTAGTTTTTTATAGTGTTTGTAGTGACTTGATTTATTTCCTTACTGGTTTCAATTTGTTGAGGAAAGGTGAGAGAGAAAATTTTAAATGTGGAAGATCCTTACTGGGAATAATAGATGCAAGACAAGGTGTGGATGTCTAGTTTTGGAGTATCTAGAACTTGTGTCAGTATCTACTTGTGAGATTAGCCGTTACATTTTGAATGCTTATTACTAATATACAGCAGATATAATTTCTTCCTTTTTTTAAGAATACAAATATATTTCATTATGTCATGACATAGGAAGTACATTGTGTCCCACAGGGCGTTGCTCAGGTTATGATTCAGTCTTTTCAGTTGTCTTCGTGTACACTTTTCAACGCACAAATGCAGGATGTAAGTCCTAAAATGCAAAACAGTGAAAGTTTTATTTCCTTAATTTTCCAGGTGTGTGCTTTCTCCTATCCTTCTGATCATATGTGCTGATCAATGTCACTGCTGTCTCCAAACTGATTAGCACAAATTTATGTAATGATGCACTATTCAAAGTCAAAAGATCAAAATGGTGATAGTTATTTAGTCTGGGCCAGACACTGAGATTTCACACATGCAATATGATCCTGTTCTCTGCTGCTTATTATTTGTTCAGCACATGTGAGAAACACTGTGTGATTTGTATGCTGTGTGTGCAGTGAAACTATGTATTTTAAAGATATTTGAGTTCATTTTAAGATATACTGATTGGGCAAAATCAAGTGGTAGCTTGAAAAAAGTGGATTGTTTGCTCTGTCTGCCTTTTAACCATCCAACACATTCTTTGGTAAAGTCAGTGACTTTTATTTTGTGTGATACTTGAGTAGATGTGGGAGGTAGAAAGGCCAGAGTGAGATTGCCTGGTTTATCTTATAGTGCTGGCAGATATAAAACTTGTTAAGAATTACCATGTAGAGAGAGAAGCACCAATATTTAAATGGTTGTGTAAAGCTCAAGCATAATCACTTTTTGACCATGACTACACCAGAACAGCTTTTCCCACCTCCCTTCAAATGAAAAAACTCCCAGCAAATTAAACACTGTTAATTATGTGCCTGCACCCTCAGAATAATAAACTTGTAGTCTTCTTACCTTTTTCATTTAGAAAAAGAAATAATAGTATTTTTCATCAGTCCGTATATTTGTTAGGTATTTCTGAGTTAATTTACATACATCACCTTCCAGTTCTTTTTGTACCCCCAGGGCTGTCACTGTCAACTTACTTCAACTCTGGTTTTGTGTTACCTGTCTCAGTGTAACTCTGCTGTCCACTGGGAGAGATGAAAGCCTCATCTATTAATAACTTTCCATGAATATGAAAACCAGGATTCTCCTAGTCATGATAAAAAGTACTTGAAATGAACATTAAATTTCACTTATTGACTCTTTTAGCAGGTAGCATAGGTTCAGTAAAAAAAAATAAGAATACATAGCTCATTACACCCTTCCACTGATCAGCCACAGCCCAATTTTCCCATCTTTCTTCCAGGAGACCATCTTTAGTCTTGCTTTTTCATGCAGGTGCTTCAGCAGCTCCTCATGGCTCTGGCAGGACCCTGCCATCATCCTTTCTTTTGACCTTGATATCCTGACAAAAGCATCTGATTTAACGTCTTGTTCTTGCAAAGGGGGGTGTGTGTGTGCATGCTCATGTGCTTGTAGCTGTGGGTTTTCATAGTTACAAAGAAGAAAGGCAACAGTAAGGTCTTGGGGCATGGGAGGGGCATTCCTACTGCTGCCTGCTCCTTATGGTGGGATGCAACAGAGGTACAGCTGGATAATGGGAAGATGCAGTTGATGTGGGGACTGTATCAGAGAGGTGGTAAATCACTTTGCCCAGAGCCAGCTCAGCTCAGGTGTGACAGGGCTACAGTCGTGCAGAACCCCCAGCCTCAATACCTGTGCCTTCAGGACATGATAAACCATACAAATCTGAAACCCCGCTCTGTAAATAAATAGGCTTTAACTAATCACCCAAAGCAAAAAAACCCTACAGACCTTTATTTTCTTACCTACATGAATAACTAACCCTTGATAGAAAGAGATCAACTTTAAATCGCACACTTGTCTGCTGGCTCTGAACTTATAACTTGTTCTGAGGAGAGACAGGACATAAAATGAATTGCAGATCGGTGGTTGGTTTGTTGCCTTTGGTCTTATTTCTGAAAGTGTTATTTGCACATTAAATGTGATCTTACCTACTCTGTACATAGAAATTACAAAATATGGATAATTTGATAGTCAAGGTATGCTCCCTCAAATTTTCATGGATGCATTTGTTTTCATATATAACTAAAGCTGAGAGAACTGGGAGTTTCATTAAAATGTAATGTGGTTAGAAGAATACAAATTAATTTACTTCTATTGCTTTTACCAGGAGCAGGAGTTTGTGCAGAAGCAGCAACAAGAACTGGATGCATCTCTGAAGAAAATTATTCAGCAGCAGAAGACGGAACTGGCCACTATTGAGCGAGATTGCCTCAACAACAAACAGCAGCTCATGAGAGGTACCCAGCATCAGGCTCTCTCTTTGAAAACAATAAAACAATAGTCTTTCTTCACTTTATGAAGTTCAAGACCTTAATGATTAGAGTGGTAATAAAAACATTTGCTGTGGAATAGCATTGTTTTTAAAATGCACCTGTGGGCCACCAGCAGGTAGATTGGGAAGTACCGTGTGGTTGTTGCACTTTCTGAACCACCTTCCTCTTTTTCCCAGCTCGTGAAGCTGCAATCTGGGAACTGGAGGAGCGGCATCTGCAGGAGAAACACCAGCTCCTCAAACAGCAGCTCAAAGATCAGTACTTCATGCAGAGACACCAGCTGCTTAAGAGACATGAAAAAGTTAGTGTTGACTTTGACACATTCTCTTGTGTATTATAATATCCATTTATTCTGTCAGTGCTCTTATGATCTCTTCTGGTAGTTGTGAGTCTTGCCTGTGCAAACAAGTATTTTGAAGCTGTTACATGTTCTGTTGAAATGAAAAAATCTTAATAATCTTATTTGAATACCTTAGTAGTATGTAGAAGTATTAATAGTTAGTGCTTTTCTCTTTCAATTTTAAAAAAAACCCCAACCAGTTGTAACATCAACCATTTTCTTTTAATAATACTGAATTCTGCTTGGATACCAAAACCAGTTTTGACTTGTGTTTAAATAAATTTACTCAGAAGTAAATCATCCTGGAATTAAATGAGAGGAATGAACTGGATTAGCTTTTGGGCAAGTAGCTGACACCGGTCTCTTTATAGCTAAATCCTATAAAATCCTTATTTTCTACAAGACATTTTGTCTTTTATAGAATACACTAAAGAAAATGGTTCCGTTTTTGAAAATAATCCAACAAAGAAGTGTTAGAGGATCTCCTTGGTGATCAGAGCATGAACAGCCTCTAGTGAAGACTTTTCCTGTCCACTCTGGTTTGTCCCTTATTGGCTGTTGCTTTCACAGCTCTTGCAGCAAACTGACCCTCCAAGGCAGTTCAGTGACATGGACATTTCTCCCTTTGCATAACAGACTTTTAAGAAGGCAGTTCAGGAGTTGCACAACTGCTGGTACAATATATGAGCATTCTCATTAACTGGAGGATTTCACCGGGGCTGGGCATGATCCAGAGCTCTCTGGGAGAAGCCCCTCCTCCCGACTGCTGTCACTGGAACTGGTTTCTGTGGAGAGGCACTGACTCACATCGGGTGCTTATTGGTGACATGAGATGCAAATAGGATAATATTAATGTTTAGTCTGTAACATTTTCACATGGTTAACATTTCAGGAAACAGAACAAATGCAGAGATACAATCAACGCCTTATTGAGGAGTTGAAGAACAAGCAAACTCAGGAAAGAGCCCGACTGCCTAAAATCCAGCGAAGTGAAGCAAAGACTCGAATGGCAATGTTTAAGAAAAGTTTAAGAATCAATTCATTAGCCTCTCCAGACCAAGATCGTGAAAAAATTAAGCAGGTAATTAATAGATTAATATCTATGTTTAATAGTGTAGATGGTAAATGTGAGGATGGGAGAGATTGCACTCTCACAGGTTTGCAGATGGTACCAAACTGGGGTGGTGCACTGGATGAGGTCAGAGGAAATCACCATTCCCTGCTGCACTGGTGAGACTCTTCTGGAGCACTGGGTCCAGTCCTGGGTTCAGATCCAGACATGGATTTATTGGAGCAAGGCCTGCAGAGGACCTTGATGATGACCCAGGGACTCATGGGTCTTCTTGCACAGGGAGCCACCTGGGATACTGGGATGCCTCAGACTGGAGGAGAGTGGGCTCGGGAGGGTCTTATCCATGTGCCTAAGTCCCCAGTGAAGGGAAGAAAGAAAGTGGAGCCAGACTCATCCCCGTGGTACCCAGGGACAGGGGGTGACAGGCAGCAGGCACAACTGAAATACAGAAAATCCAACTTAGACATAAGAAAACACTTCTTTGATGTGTGAATGTTCAGGCAATGGAACAGATTGCCCAGAGAGGTTGCAGAGATGCTCAGAACACAACTGCACACAGACCTGTGCAGCCTGTTCTTGTCAACCTTGCTTTGAGTAGAGAGGTTGATCTTTGCAGGTCTCTCCCAACCTCAGCTGTTCTGTGATTCTGTGAAATACTTTCAAGAATGCTTGAGTTTTGTGAGATTATGGACTAAAACTGTAGGTATTCACTCATTCTTTAAAAGGGAATGCTGTGAAGAGGTTAAGAGGTTTGCTTTCTACAGATACACTGAAGTCCCAAGTCGTAGTTTCATATGGTGAGCACTGGAAAGATGAAAAATTTGGAAAATAAGTTGTCCTGTAGCTGTATAACACCAACCCTGACTGATGCCTGCAGCACCACTGCTGTGTCACTTACCTTCTGAGGGAGATAATTTCAGGTGTCTGGACGTAAAGTGTGCTGCATTTTATGGAAAAATCAGAGTGCAGGCAGAGAAATGAAATTAAGGGCACTCCCTTTATAAGGATTTTTAAAATGAAAGAGTAGAGAAAGTTATTGCTTACATCTTCGAAAACCATTCTTCTCAGTATGTGTTCATTCTGTTACATGCAGTTCTTTGGCTCACATAAACTTGTATTCAGAGACAATATAAATAATCTTTGTATTTTTAATTTTAGTTTGCTGTTCAGGAAGAAAAGAGGCAGAAGAACGAGAGACTGGCTCAGCATCAGAAACATGAAAACCAAATGCGGGACCTTCAGTTACAGTGTGAAGCAAACATAAGGGAACTGCATCAGTTACAGGTAAAAAATAGAGGATATTAAATGACCATTCAGTGGGAAGACTTGGGTTAATAATGGATGCAGGCAAAGCAGAAACAACTTTTCCTTCATTTTTACTGATCAGTGTAGTTTCAACTGTGCTTTCAAAGGCCTGCAGCACACTGCTTAACCAGATTCATGTGTTTTCATCAGTTAATGACCAGTCATTTTAAATTCAAGAAGAGCATGAACCAGAAACAGAAACTTCTGGAATATCTGTCAAGTTCCCAGGGCTATTTTCTGTAGACAACATTTCCCCTTAACCTGGTTTTACTGAAATGCCATTTATCAGAACGGAGGTAGGCAGCATCCACAAGATGTTTGCAGCAGTACATGGATGAGAAGGTTTTTACAAAGTGCTGCCACTTGTACATGTGCTTCTGGAAGGTACTTAGGAGGAGTTCTCTCCTTGCCATAAGAACTCTGTTTTGCCCCTTTTGTTATGCATTTAATCAAAGTTTCTGCTGTATACCAGAGGGCAGATCTCCTTTTCCATTAAATCAGCTTTTCCTTGTTTTAGGGACACAAGGCAGTTTAAAGCATTAAATGATCACCTGCTGATAACCTTTGCTTAGAGAAATTCTGCCACAATCAATAAAGCTTGTTCTGCTCTGTTCATTTTCATACATCCTGCAAGAGCAGTCCCTGGCTGTGCCACTAATATGCCCTAGTAAATCTCCAAGTACCGTGGGAGTCCTGTGAGAGTTTCAGCTCAAGTAAAATTGAGCAGATTAGGGCAGCTCTGAGCTTCACAAGGAAAACTGTCCCCTTGCTGCACTTGGGTCTAGCCAAGTGCTTGTTGTTTCTGTTGCTGTGGTTCTGTGCAGACTCATTTGAGACTGGAACAATACAAATATCACTATTACCAACTGCTCTTAAAAAAGCCCAAAGATTTGATGAGCCAAATATTTAATTTTTTTCTTGCTGTCTTCAAAAGTCCTCTGCAAGTGAGGCAGTTGTCTGGGTACCTTCCTGAGAGGAGTGTGGAGCTGAGGTGTGATTTGATGATCCTTTTCCTTTTCATAGGGGACTTCTGCAACCACATTTCTCCCCTCTTTAAATCCCATTTGTTCCTCTCAGCTATTGGCATCAAGAATTGAAATGTTTCAGAAAAACTACTTATAGACTGTCTTTAGAAAGCAAAGCAGAAATGCTGTCTGAGCTTGAAAAGCTTTTGTAGGCCGAGAAACACAGTTTTGAGTAACACTCAGCTGCTGCCTTAATGACACTCAGCAGTGTGTTTGGATTTATGAGTGTTTCTTGTCTCAGTGTTTCTTGGCTCCGATGGAAAGATCAGCTCTTGCAAATGCAGCCACGTAACACACTTTTATCTTGTAATTATTCACACTACTATTTACACGGAATAAGCTAATTAAAAAGAATTAGGACAACATATGTCACTGTACAAATGTTGAGTTGCCTAATCTGAATTAGTTTTACATAAGGATTATCTGTTATCTTGTTTTAAGAATGAAAAATGCCATCTACTGGTTGAGCATGAGACTCAAAAGCTAAAAGAGCTGGATGAAGAGCACAGCCAAGAACTGAAGGAATGGAGAGAGAAACTGAGACCAAGAAAAAAGGTAAATTGGAGCAGTTCCTGAATCAGGAGACAGTCAGGGGTTTGATCAGGGAAATACAGACAGCACAAAAGTATTGCAGAAGAGGAGAGTCCAGCTGCTGTACAAAACTGTTGCAGCTCACTGAATAATAAATTATGTAAATTAAAAAATGCAAATGCTGAGCAAAGGGCAGGTGTAACAGAGCTGTCTGTGTGTTACCAGCCTCTTGCAGGATCCCCTCCTGCACCATCTGTCATTGAAAACTTAGCTGGTGATAAATTTGCCTTTAGGAATTTATTTCAGAAGCTGGTACGTTACTATAAAGATTGAGTGCTAAATAGCAGACAGAGGGGGTGGAGTTTGGTTTTGAGGTTTAGATTTTAGTCTAAAGTGGAAAGTACTAGATTGTCACACAGCTCAGGGAGTGTCCTACAGGCAGATGATTCTTGGCTTGCTGTGTCTTGGCTGTCCTGCAGTTTCATGTTTGCTGGGTGACTTTTTTTTGATGATGCCTACGGCGTTATATCAGACAATGTGTAACCACAATAATGGGTTTCTTGTACTTCGCCTTCTTAATCCTGTAACAATCTGATTTTGGTTTTAGACGCTGGAGGAAGAATTTGCCAGAAAACTGCAGGAACAGGAAGTTTTCTTTAAAATGACTGGAGAATCTGAATGCCTTAATCCTTCAACACAAAGCCGGATTTCCAAATTCTATCCAATCCCCAGCCTTCACTCCACTGGGTCGTAACTCTGGGAACTGCTGTAGGTTTTTTTCCTATTTGGAATTCTCCATCCTTACCCATCTATCCTGACTTATCTGCGGTGTGTGTACGTCAGAGGACCCCCTGCTTTCTGTTTTCAGTGGAGACAATCAGTGTCAGCATCAGTTTCTTCACTTCTCTGAGTAGAAGAAACGAAGTGTTGGTGTACAATGGTAACTTCACGTCCTTCTGATGTTTCAAGACTAAGTGGGCTTTTTATCTCAGTCTCTAAAAGTATGTTCCCTATGGTTTTGAGCTTGAGCCTGAAATATTAATTATGCTCTTTATCATCACAGAAAAATGGTTTCTCATGTGAACATTTAAACAGTGTAATATTAGTTCTGCTACTGTGTTTTTAAGCATCAGATCTCTCCACGAGAGTATTCCACAATTGAAAATGCCATGAGAGGTTTAAAGTTTCATAATGTGGAGCAGTGTCTTCATGGCAAGGACTGAAACTAATTGCTAAGAACATGCCAGTCATCGGAAAAACAAACCCTTCTGTTTAAACACAATTGGTGAAAGCAAAACCCTTTGTAATTTCTTTCAAAAGAAACCTCTGGCATAAATTAAACTGAGCTGATCTCCATGACATGTTTTGTCCGTTAGTTCCATAACGAAATGGGGTGCTAGTTTAATTAATACAGTGCCTGAAACACTTAGATATGCTGATCCTGGTAACAGGATACTGTTTTGTCATTTAAAACAAAAAAAAACAGAACTCCTTAGCGTCGTTGTTACTGTACAAAACAAGATTTCTTGCTGCTACTGCCATTTTTGTTGTAAATCCTCACCCTAAAATATTTTGCACTAAAATATGTAAAGGTGAAAGAAATGCTAACTTTAAAATGCACAGTTTATTATTTTCCTTTGCTGTTTTGCAGGTGATTAGTTCTACAAATTGAAAAACTAGAATGTAGTTTTTAGAAAACGGGGTGCAAAATGCACGTGGTTTCTCTAACTGTACCTGGAATGGGTAGAGCCATTGTTCTGTTCTTACCAAAGCCTGTTCATTTAAACTCCATTGCAAAAGTGGAGGTGGATGGTCATATTTATAAATAACCATGGCTAAAGTCTGATTTCATTAGAAGTATTGGACTCAAATTTTTTTTTTTTATTTTTAATGTTAGTCATTTTGTGGAAAGATTTAAGTTAAATATATAGACAAACTCCTTTATGAAGCTGGGTGTTTTACTTTCGTATTGCCACCTACCAACATAGTCAGGTTTTATTTTTCAAGTTCCTAGGTGTACAATAAGTTATTTACCTGACTGATCTGCAGTGGAAACTGAAGTGTTTCTCATGTAGCAGGTAGGGAAATGTGGCTGTGTTAGGTCCCTTTTTGCTGCACTCCTGTTGGTGGGTAGAGGCTGAGTCATATCAAGACAGTATTATGAGCTGTACTTGGGTATGCTGGAGTTCCATTTGTAAAATAGTGTTTGCTTTCTGTTGTCTTTGGGCATCACCTGCAGCTGTTTAGTTTTGCTGTCTTGCATTGAACATGTGGCTGGTGACCATTGTATGATGTCCATTTCATGGGAACGGTGTTGCTGCATGTCAGTGAACTCAACATAGGACTTAATAATCAGCTGTGGTTGAAACCTTGGATGCTGAAATCCTTGGACATTGAACCAATACCTTCTCAATGAAGATGCTTAATTTACAGCACAGTAAAAAAATTGATTGGAAAATGCATGTTTTAATTTAAATTTTGTAACTTTTTAATAGCATATTTGCTTTAATAGCTAGCCTTAATTTCTGGCATTTTATTATTATAGATGTGTATTGTGTACTGTTGTAAATTCACACACCATATCTCTAGAATGTTCTCTGTTGCTAAATGCAAAGTTCTTTGAATTGTTTGTTTATTAGGGAGAAAAAGTCTTTGAAGACATTTTGATTTTTAAGCTCCACATTCATAAATTGACTGTTACTGAGATAACATTAAATAATCTTCATCTCTGCCTAACAGAGTTTGTTTGCAGTGTCATACAAAGTAGGCTCAGTGCTTTACTCAGGGAGTAGGCAGGGCAGGCAGATTGCCCCTTCTGGTTTATCCCTACCTTCATCCACATTAAATCCTCAGAGGGAAATCAGAGAATCACAGAATGTTAGGAGCTGGAATGGACCGTGAAGGTCATCCAGTCCCAACACCCTCCATGGGCAGGGACACCTCCACTAGACCAGGTTGCTCAAGGCCTTATCCAACCAGGCCTTGAACACTTCCAGGGCTGGAGCATCCACAGCCTCCCTGGACAACCTGTGCCAGGGCCTCACTACCCTCACAGTAAAAAATGTCTTTCTAATATCTATCCTAAATTTCCCCCCTTTCAATTTGTTCCCAATACTCCTTGTCCTATCACTGCACTGTGTTAATAGTCTTCTCCTCATGTTGCTGGTAGTTTCAGTGATAACCTGCTAATATATATTGGCATTCTGTTTACCTCTGTCTAAATCTCTTACATCTTTTATTGGAAGATCCTTTTCACTGAGGCCCCTGCAATCTGATCTCATTGTAAATTGCACAAATAACTGTAACTGAGCTCTGTGATGAAGGGAGAGATCAGATGTGGTGATGGAAGCCTTGCTCATCTCTCCAGATGGGGAGCACTGGGAAGCAGTTCCAGCGTTGTGAACTGTGCTGAAAATTGGTATCAAGCATGAAAATAATGTTTTCTGTGTGATAACAGGAACTAGCATGGGTAGTTACACACCTAGACTGGGTAAATTTGGTTTAAGTGTTGCAGAACATGAAAGAGGTGTTACCATATTATATCCCTGTCAGAAAATTCAAGTCAAATTAATTTAGTCTCACTTAGACCCAAAAGAGATCTCCTGAGATACAAAATCCAATCTCTGTACTGTCTCATGTCACCTCCCTTAAATGAATGTTAGCAGCTCCATCTCCAGGGCAGTTAGGTGTGTTTTCCAAAGCCAAAACAATGTGCTTTTTACTGCTTGGCAGGTCTCGCTGTCCCTATGTGCTCTTGCAAAGCTGACCACAAATCAATTTTTGCTCACCTTTGTGTTTTACCACATCATAAATGCTGTGCACAGGAAAATGAGCCACGCCTGGGTTGCAGTCAGGGTAAGGGTTGTCCTGCTGTATCTACAGCTGATCCTCACAGAGACCTGCCTGCAGGCCCTGGCTCTGACAGGTCAGACCTTGTGTGCTTCCTGAGCTCTGAAAGCAGATTTGGGCACCTGCTAAGTCATCTTTTGTGGGAAAGGGCCTTGTAAGGACAGAGCCCCTGGCTCTGCTCACATCCTGAGTTCCTGGAACTCAGCCATGTGCAGGATGGTAGCCCAGGGAGAGCTGGGGCTAAAGCTCTTGGGGTGCTCCTGTGCCCCTGTTTTTAGGGGACTCCACATCTCTCCCAAGTGGGGCTGGCTAAGGAGAGGTTACCAGTCATGAGGGGAATGGTCTGGCTCAGCTCTTGGCCTCCTGGAGTCCCAGGAACTTTGCTGTTTACTCGGGTGAAGGAGAAGTGCTCCAAAATTTCATCCCCTCAAATTTTCCTTCTCCAAGCACTCTGCTGTCTCTGTTGAATGCACAAGAAGGGTGTACAGCATGTAAAGATACAGCATGTAAAGATACAGTATTGAGGTTGTTATGATTGATTAGATGGATCCTGATTTATAAACACCTGAAGGGAAACCTTTATTTGAATTGATGCCTGAGTTCCAATTCTGAGGTGGCAGGGCTGTCCTGACCAGTGGCATTCACTCACAGTGATTTTTCACATCCCTTAAAATACTGATGTTCAGCCTGAGCTGTATCCCTTTTTCCAGATAGTCTTGTAAGCTCATATCTTTAATATTACATTCATGAGTGTTCAATATTTAATCAATCACAGTTTAAAAAAAATGATTCTTCTGTTTTGTAGGACTTTATGATAATTTCATGCTCCTGAATTATTTTTCTTAATAAATAGGAAAGGTAGCACCTGAGCTGAGACAGAACAAAGCAAAGCAGCAGTGAAATTGCTTTCATCACACCATGTCTTCTTTGACCACAGTGTCACACAGGAAGTTGATTATCCAGCTGAAACAGTCAGTGTCTGTCTTGCAGGTATTTCAAGGAAAGGTTTGAATAAGGTATTTTAAATACAGGCACTTAAGTCTACTTTTAGGCAGCCTGATTTTCGGAGCTGGTGTGCAGCTGCAGCTCCCAGGACCTCAGAAAGACTCATCCTTGCTGGAAACACAATGTGCAGATAAGCTCAGTGCTAGTTGCTTCCAGTGAACTCCTGCTTCTTGGTTCATCTGGGAAAATGGGGCAAGTTTTTGAGGGCAGTGACTCTCCAGTTGTTGAGGGAAAGGGCTGAAAGGCTTGTTCAGGGCAGTCACTGTGTGGATAAGTTCTCTGCTTTCTATGTTAGAATTTACATTCTCGTCATTATACTTCAAAATCTGTACTTCTGGATCTCTGAAACTTCCCTGCATTGATGTGTCCGTGAACATTTCCCATTCCCAGACTACTTCTGTCATCTTCACAGCAGCTGAAATCATGTCAGAGAGAATTAACCTTCCTTGTTCCCAGGCAAACCAAGGCCAGGATGCCTCATTGGTTCTCAATCTTACAAAAGATGAGAACAGATAAAGAGGAGAAAATAAAAGAAACTGGTGTTTCTCTGTTACAGAACTTTTTAGTTGTTCTCCGCCCCCTTTCTTCCACCACAATCCTTGTGCTTTGTTTCTGTAGCTCTGTTGCACATCTGGCACTTGGGCAGTCAGTGATGCCAGAGAACAACAACTCCCTGAATACAAAATGCTCTCAAATCCAACTCATCAGTGTGCTTCCATTGTGCTGAAAGCAGAAGGGACGAGTGGTTTTTCAAAATCTCTTCCCCAGTTACCAAACTAGATGGTAAAGCCTCTTTCATAGTCCTAGTTTCTGTTCTTTCCGTAATTATAGAAAGGGACATTGTGTGAAATTTAACATTGAGCTCTCACCCCCCCTTTTCTGTCTGCAAGCCAAGCAGAGCTGGAGTCCTGTCACAGTCCTGTGACAAAGCACATGCCCCTGAGGCACTGCCGGCCTCGTGTTCTCACAGCAGTTTGTTGAATGTTCTGTGTCAACTGCAAAACAAGTGATTTTTGCCTTACAAAAAGCAACCAAAAATCATGAGATGGATGAATAACTGGCTAAGGGTCTCTGCACAGCTCGTGGAAGTGAATGTGCAGTAGCAGCCATACAACAGTTTTGGGTTTCTTTTTTTTTTGTCTTGTTTTTAAAAGTAATTTGATTTCATGGCTTTCTGTAGAATATTGTAATAATTCTGCTGTAAATACAATAAAAATCACAGTTTGCTGAGATGGCCTCTGTTTTGTTGATGAAAAACTTGCATGAAATAAGAGTCATGTTTGAGTGAAGGAGACAATTTAGAATTTTAAAAATAACTGAGTGTAAAAAGTATTTAGCACTGTGCCACTGTATTTTACCATCGTACCTTTGACCCCTCTCAGGTGCCTCACCCTGCCCCATGACACAACCTGCAAGCACAGAATGGTGGTCCTAAGCAGTCCAGGGATGGGGTTAAAAAACACTTTAATTGGGCTGTTTACATTAAAATTATTTTTCCCCAATGTTTGGAAAATGAGAAAAAAATACAAAAATATTTTTTAAAAGATGAACAAATTACTTGTCAAAGTGCGTGGGTTCGTTGCCTGGGCATGTCCTGTCTCACTGTGCTCCTGCCTCCCACTCGGAGCCAGCAGGGCCTGTGGAGAGGGCAGACTTAATCCAGGGTATCTTCCAGGGTCTTGGGGGCTGCATCCGATCCCTGACAAAGCACTCTTTCAGTGGGGGTGAGATTGCTTTCTTTTTTTCTTTTTGCTGGATAGTTGGCTACTTGTTAAAAAACCCCAGGTTGTTAGGTAGCTGGGGGTAATAGAAGAAGCCTGGACTAGGTGAGACAGGAAGGCCTTGTCAGCCCAAAGATACCAGCCTGTGAGCTCAGGATCATGAAACCAAACATCAGTAACAGGAGCAAACACCCACACTGGTGCTATGATGGACATGTAGGAGAGATGCAGATCTCTGCAATGACACTGAACTATCAAGTCTAAGGGGTCAGCTGAGCAGTGAGGAATTTTTAGCATTAAGGCAGTGAAGACTGAGGATAATTCTCTACAGGCTGCTGGGAATGCTGCCCTGTGCAGAACTGAGCTGCCTCTTTCCTTAAACACCAACACTTCTTCGTTTTCTTCTGCCAACATCCACTTGTTCACCTGGGGACAAGAAGGTAAAAAAGGAGTTACTTGAAAAGTTCATGTGAGAAGACAAAAGATCCAAAATGAAAAACCTTGGCCGTGTTTTCCAGCCATTCCCAGTGATGGGCTGGTGCCTGGGGAATCCTCTGCTCCCTGAGAGGCCCACCCTGCTCTCCTGGGGATGGCAGGTGTTCATACCTTTCTCTCCCTTCTCTCCTTTTGGACCCCTGTGTCCTTGTCGTCCTGGCGGACCCATCGGCCCAGGGTCACCTGAGGGGATGAGAAGACAAAGTCTGCCCTTGAGCACAAGTGGCACATGGACAGGGACAGGCCAGGGTAAGGGAGATCTAGTCAGGACAATGTTTTGGCTGAGACTCTGAAGGTGCCACCTTCACTGTAGGAAGGCGTGATCTTAAGCAGTGCTGTGCTGACTATTGCTGGGGCGACAGTGCTGCTTCCTGGGTGTCACAGGGTTAAAGAGAGAAAGGATGCCAAGCCTTACCTTTGGCTCCAGGATACCCTCTCTCTCCCTTTTCACCGGGTGGCCCCTGGATGGCACCATATGCTGGGGAGGAAAACAAAGGAGAGGACTGAATGAGTGGGATAAACCACTCAGAGAAGCAGTGGGTGGGTCACACTCTCCGATGCTATTAGACTGACAGAGAAAGTTTTTCAAAAATGGTTTTGGTCCCAACAAAGTTCCAGGGACAAGTTGTGATGCCCTTTCACCAGCACTGCTCTACAACTCTCTCTGGATGTCCTGGCTGTCACCAGGACTGGAGCTGGGGACAGGGAATCTGAGAGCAGAGTGAGCAGCTGACTCAGGTGGCTGTGTGGTAGCCTGGCCATGTTACAATGAACCACAGAGGTAGGCACGAAAGCCTTCAGGATTTGGGGTGAGTTTCTTACAAATAGTGGGGAAAATTGATGTCCTTCCTAATGGTAAGACTGCAAGGGAGGAAGGAGATTGAAAGACCATCCATCTCCAGTGGTGTACCTTGACTTTTGCAGCATGCAAAGGTGAAAAGATCATTAGGTCTGTGAGATCTCATATGTGAGCCAGAAACGCTAAGTCAATATGTCACTTACTTCTAAAGAAGTCCATGAGGTCTTCAGTGACATTGCCATAGGCTGCAAAGACCTTGCTGATGCCAGGGGGACCAGGAGGACCTGGGGGACCTGCAGGTCCCTGTGCAGTGTAAGACATCAGGTCCTGGAGAATACCTCGGCCTGAGGAATTAAAGATGTCATTTGAAAGGAGTTCTGGGAGAACTGTGGCTGGATGCTGAGGCAGGAAGGTGTAAGGGAGAGCTGTAGGTAGCTGGAAGGGGAGGGAGGTGACCAGTGTGACACCAGCAACAGAGGGTTAGGAGTTGTTAGGCTGGGACAAGGGAGGGTCAAGACAAGCAAGCTTTTCACTCACTCTGTAGGCTCTCTGACACGCGGAGTGCCAGCTCATTGTAATCCAGGGAACCAGTGAAGGAGTTGCTGTAGGATCTGCTTGAACCTGCTGCTCTGCTGTGGGATTCCTCCTCTGTCAGCAGTCCATCAAAAGTCCCATCACCTCCCATGGAGGCACCATAAGTGCCATCGCTGCCCGCTGAGGTGTGGTAGGAGGACGAGCTGCTCATGGAGCTGCCATAAGAGCTGCCTGTGCCCAGGGATCCCCCGTGGGAGCCCTCAGCACCAAGGGATCCTCCGTGCACGCGCTCCGAGGTCCGTAACCCCTGGTATGAAGACATAGACCCAGACACAAAGCCACTGTCTCCTTTGGGTCCTGGTGGTCCCCGTGGCCCAGGTGGCCCTCTGATGTAGCTTTGAACTTCATCACCTGTGAAATGGAAGAGGGGAAGTTCAGGGACACTGGGCTTGGCAGAGGTCTTGTTGCTGCAACCCAATTGGACTGAAATTCTGTCCTGCCAGCCCTCATCCAGTGCCATTTGTCAGGCAGCAGGCAGGCATTTCAACCCTGATCTCTGCAGATGGCATGACACTCTCCTCGCCACTCTCCTCCTTCCCATCTCTGCCACAGTTTTGTGTGCCCTGTCATGGGAACATGCCTACTGACTTTGCAGAAAGGTGCGCTTCACTCTGGCCAATTTTAGCACCTCTGTCAAAACAGTCACCCTGTGACCAGTCTCCCAAAAGCAAGGGGAAGCCCATGGTTTTGAAAGACTGCCCTGGATGACTCGCCAGGATGAGCTCAGACCAGTGTTGCTTCCCAGCTGGCTCAGTGCTGCACCACCCACTGCTCTGTGGGCAGGTGCTTGTCAAAGAAAATGCTTTTCCCATGGAAAAACTCTGCCAGTGACCTTACTGGGGACTCACTGTTCAGTACAGGCCCATTGTAAGTGCCCAGTGCCTGTGCCTGTTGTGTCACAACACGGGCTTTGGCCAGGCAGTGGGACAGAGACAGGCCTGTGGAGTGCAGTGTAGTCCTGCTCAGACCTGGCTGTAGAGGTAAGGTGTTGCTGCAGGCCCAGTTCAGGGAAAGCTCCTACAGGAATGCCTCAGCTGTGGCAGAGCCAGCAGCCTACACGAGGCAAAGCATGGGATGTGTGCAGGGAGGATGGATGGGTGGTGTCCCCTTACTCTTCAGGTACTGGATCAGCTCGCTCCTGAACTCGTCACTGTGGGTGATGTCAGCGTAGGACAGAAGGCCAGTTCCTGAGAAGCCTGGTGGTCCTGGAGGGCCAGGAGGGCCAGGCGGGCCCCGGACTCCAGAAAGGGAAGAGTATCCCACATCTTGAGAGAGAGAAAGAATGATTTTCCATCAGAGAGAGGTCAAGGAAATTGCACATGTCTGGGGATCTTGAAAGGCCCCAACCCCAACTTCCATCCCTTTACAGATGATATGGATGAGATTCTTTTCTTCAAAGTGATCTCATTCTCAGTGGGCAGTCACGCCCATGGTGAGGCAAATCTCAGCCTCAGTTCCCCCACCACCTATAGACAGAATCTTTGTGAGAAATAAGTGCTTTACTTTGTAGGTAGGCAGAGACATCCTCCAGAGAGGTGCCTGGTGATCCAGGGATCCCTGGCGGTCCTGGGGGCCCTGCAGGGCCAGGGGGCCCAACAAGACCACTGAATTCAGAGTCTGTAAGACACAAGGGAAGAAAAGAGTCACCCAAACAACCACAACCCTGACAAATGTTGCTTGACATTACAGGGAATGCCAGCTACAGACAAATATAAGGCACTTTTTTCTCCCCAGCACCTTCTGGTGTGGCCTTCCTGGAGCACCTCACTTCCCTGTGTGTAAGCATCACACTGGAAAGTAAGAGTGTAAGAGTCCCTATTTTTTAAATACACTTTAAAAGAGTGGTGTAAGAAATTATGCTTTTATGCTGCAGAGTTTTGATATGACAAAGGGCTCCTCCATGCCCCATCCCACAGCAGCCTCACTGCTGCTCCCCACAGGAGTACAGGGATCTGGCTGCAGCCCCTTGTGGTGGTGTGTGCAGGTCCTAGCAGAGCCCAGAGCTCTGCACTGCTGCGAAGGATGAGGGGCCATCAGACTTTTTTCATATAGGATTATTTGTCATGATGGACAAAAGGGGAAATTCTATGACTAAGACTGTAAAAAATGATCCTGGGGCCATGTAGGTATCCCACTGCAGGGGAGTAAAGATGTTCACTTACTTCTCAGGTATGCTGTCAGGTCACTGTAAGATAAGCCAGGAGTCCCTGGAGGCCCAGGTGGTCCAGGAAGTCCAATGTTCATCCCAGAACCTGCAAAATCAAACAGATCCATGTTATCAGACCAGTATGAGCAGAGAGAATGCAGGGCTTGTTCAGAGGCAATGCAGGAGGGACTTCTTCAGCATGGAGTGTTCTCATCAGCAGGTTGTGCTGGGAACAAGTTGAGCTTGCTCCATTAATCCCAACACAAGGGCACCTGCAGACAGGCAGGGATCAGGCCTCTATTCTTGAACAAAATCTCTGCACCTCCTGAACCCATGACATGGTGGAGGCATCCCTGGACTTGCAGCTCAGCTGTGACCCACAGGCTGACGCATGTGATGCCCTTCCTGTGTCTGCAGCTCTGGGGCAATATTCTGCATTCTGTCTGCTGAAATGCAGCTGGTCCTGCTTGAGCCATTGGGGTGCTGCCACTAAATGGCAGCTCCCTACTTCCAGAGCCAAAAAAGGAAATTTCCTCCATCTTAGGAGAAATCCAGTAGTGAGATCTGGTCTCCAAGGGCAGTTCAGAGAAACAGAGCATGGACCAGGCTGTGCTTCTAAGCAGATAGTTGCAGTTACCAGGATTAGGCATTTTAGCACTGCTGCTGGGGCAGCTCCAGGTCCTCTGTCCAACAGTTCTTACATACCATATCAGCCCTCTACAAATGGAAAAATGAAGCAAAAACATGGAATTTGTTTTGACTAACTTTAGGTTTCTAAGAATTTGTTGCCTGAGCTGCCTAAGTAGGCACAGACCAACTTCTTCGCAGGGAGATATATCCTGGCCACAGAGCCAGTAAGAAAAGGGTTACAGAAGACACTTACATGTGTTGGTGGTACTTATAAACCGACTAAGGAGAAACCATGTTTCTAAGCTCAATTTTTAACAAAGTAAGAGCTCATTTCTTAAGAGTCTGTGGCTAGTATCTTAGCTACAGGATATCTTTGTTCTCTTCCAAGTTTCTCACAATCCCTGCAAGGAGGTCTCTGTACGTAGGGATTCACACAGACAACACGAATAGTTTTCACTGACTAACAGCATGAGCTTTCTGCCGAGTTCCTAGAGGAACAGAGGTAAACACACACTAATGAAGACCATTACTTGTCAAATAGCTGATAAACCGCCTGGTCAGCTCATCATAGTCCAGTGACAGAGACGTGCCATCTCCCCCTGGTCCAGGAGGTCCCGGAGGGCCCCGAGGTCCAATGAGATACTGACGGATTTCTTCTCCTAGAAATTGAAAAGAAAGCATCATTTATGGCTGTCCAGCTGCTGCACAGACACCAGGCGTGAGGAGTTCCCAGCCTGTGTGCTGAGCACCCCCAGTAGGGAGACCATTAAAACCTACAAATGCAAAGCTCCTTTGCCCTCCTCTTCTGAGTGTGAACTATCCTGTGTATAGTGACAGAAACATTTGTGACAGGGCTGGGAATCTACTACAACAAAAGTTTGAGGAGGATGAGAATTCTGACTGTTGAAGGAATTGCCTTGTGCTCTGTTTCTTCAGGACACCCTGGACAACATACTGGGTAAAGGGGATAAAAAGCAGCTCACTTGGGAGAAGACCATGCTGAGGTCCATGGCATATCAGTAGGCACCTGGAGCACAGTGCTGGCCAGCACCATCTATACCTTCAGGCACAGCAAAATGACATCCTGAGGGATCATCTATCAGCCCAAAGTATAGTGTGTACAGAAAAGAACAGAGAGCTGGGGATCCTCCTCACCTTAAGAATAATCTAACAAGGCTTTGAGGTGGGCAAAAGGAATAGGGAGAGCTCTAGAAGAGTGGGGGAGCTGGAAAGTAGAAGACCAAGTTTTAGAGGAAGGGAGGCAGGGGCAAATTGCGGGAATTGCTGAAAAGGAAGGTCATAGGCAGATGCAACATAGATAACAAAGGAGGGGGAGGAAGGGAGTAAGAAACTGAAGAGTCACAACAGTGGCTATGAAAAGCAAAAGGGTACAAAAGGTAAGGGAGCTTCTGGAAAGCACATGAACAGTACAAGACACATGAATCTGTCTCAAAAGAACATGGAACAGAGACATCGCAGATCGCTCAGCAGCACCTATGGCAGTCCTTTGCCCTCTGAAATAGTTGCAGGTAACTCCAGCCAGAGACAGGAGGAAAAACAGATCTCCAGGTTGATGGGATGCTTTACCCTCAAATCCCATGTTTCTCTTGAGGGTCACTTACTCTGCAGCAGATTCAGAAGTTCTTGGTACAAAACAGATGTAGTTGATACTGAGCTGGTAAATGACTCAAATGACTCATGGCGACCTGAAGAGCCTGTGGGAATGAAAAGACTGCACATGAGCCAGGATGAGACAGGAGGTGAAGAAGGGTCAGGAAGGTACAAAGAAAAGCTGAATTAATCAAATTTAATTGGCAGAATGGGCTTCTAATGCCCCCCCAACTATGAATCACTTGCTATCTCATACATCCTGTGTCGTCTTCACAGCTGCATGGTCGGTGCTCTTCTGACAGATTCCAGGCTACTTCCAAAAACTCTGGGAATTTCATCTCCTTTAGGAGGGCTCCAAGCATACAAGACAACATCACAATACTTAAGACCCCATATACTAAATAAAGCCACCTCTGTTTGGGTCTTGGAGGTGTTAAAAGGGTGTAATAGCAAATGTTTAATGTGAGACTTTTTAAACAGCAACAACTGTTAGTTAATCTAACCATTAAAACAGGACAAGGCTCAGAGGGCACCTCAACTCTGGAGTCCTGGGCCCAGACTGCTGAAGATGAATATAGTTGAGGTCCGGCTATTTAAAGACTCTTGCTTCTCCTCTGGTTCTCACCTCCCAGGTGCTGCACAAGCTTAGCTGAGAGTGTGACTCAGTACAGAGCTTACCAACATGGTGCTTACTTGTCATGTAGCTCATAACACGGGCAGCCAGCTCTGCATAATCCAAGGTCATCCCATCAGCAGTGGTGATAACTCCAGGTGGGCCTGGAGGGCCTGGTGGGCCTCGGGCACCAGTCAAATAATGTTTCACATTGTCACCTAGGTAGGAAGCCCAAGATATGCCCACATCACTAAAAGGGAAGACCAACCATACGCACAATTCCCAGATCCCGTTCCCCTGGCAAAGAGCAGGGCAACAGGACAGTTCTGCAGAGGCCACAGTGGGCAACAGCACTTCAGAATATTCAACAGAAATAAGCCCAGAGTAGTAAGGATGGTGTTTCTAAAGGGCTCAGGGAGAAAACGAGAGATAGGCATGCATTGCTGACCCACAGCAAAGTCTTATTATACTCACTCTTCAGGTAGTCAGTGACAAACTGCTGAATTTCTTGAGATGAACTTCCACCTGTGCCAGGAGGACCAGGTGGCCCAGGAGGTCCTGGAGGTCCCTGAATTTGTCTGGAACCACCTACAGAACGCATTGTAAGGAGAAGGAGTGATTTTGGCATGGTTGCATTAGACCAAGTGGTGCTGAAGTGTTCTTGCACTAAGCCCTTCCCACAGGCCTGGAAAGACCTTTGGAAACGGACTATGAAGCGGCTCCCTCTTGATCTTTAAACACAATCTGTGCATGGGCCAGTTGGAAGGATAATGCCTTCAATTAATCCAGCATTTTATAATTCAGCCCATGCACCTCTGCAAGGCTGAGTCCAGAGACCTTCCTGATTGCAAACAGGAACACCTTGTCTGTTTGTGCACCAGAGTGCAATGCTGTGCAGAATACAAGTGGGGATTATAAAGCACTCAGGCTCATTAACCTAACCTCACTGCCCTGCTGTTCCCAATCCCAGTCAGTTTGGATAGCACCAGTTAAAAATCCTGCTCACACAGAGGAAAAACTCTGGCTTACAGGATTCCCAGTTAACTGGAAGAAAAAATGTAAGAATTGCCAGTTTTCTCTGATAAAAGGCAAGCTGTGCAAAAAGAGGTTTTGAATGTAAATCCCATCAGCAGTATGTTGGTAACCACACTGGCACAAGTCAAAAGAGGTTTCTCAGTCTCCACCAGGCTGTCAACATTCCCGTTAAACATCAGAGCAGTGACCATCTGGCCTCTTACCTCGAGATGCTCCTGGGATACCTGGAGCTCCTGGGACACCTGCATCACCTGGAAAACAGTGAGGGAGGCAGATAATTGTAATGGGTGTCACTGCATGTTACATAACTAGGTAATGTAAAACAGCTGAGCTAAATGCTGCCAGAGAAGCAACTACCCAGCACTTGTAGTGACTTCCTTGAATTAACAACTTGTTGGGAATAAGTAAGAGATCACAGCAGCTTTCCTGAGCCTTCTGTGACCTGCTCAAGTGCCTTGTGCTCAGAGCAATTCTATTGCTGTGGTCCTGCTCTGCCTGAAAAGACAATTTCCAAAGGACCAGGTTGTTCCATCCTTTAGTCTCAACCATACTTGGCTGTGTGAGGCCACCAACAAAGAAAGAAAAAAGATTTTAAACTTCACCTTTTGGTCCAGGTGGGCCTGGCGGGCCTGGAGGTCCCTGCATGGTGACTCTTTCACCTGCCAATTGCAGAAGGAGAGTCAGACATTCGCAGGAATAAAGTGTGTGGACAAAATCCTGGTTCCACTAAAACCAAGCTGGAATTAATAGAGCAGGATTTAGCCCACTGATTTCAGCCTAGGGACAATGAACTAAAAAGAAGAAAGGGGACACAGACTGACCATGGGAGGAGAATGCTGAAAGGCCAGGTTCACCCGGTTCTCCTGTATGGGACACAGAAATGGAGGAGCAGTTATATACACAGGAACCTACCCTGAACCCCACTAGTATCTTCTGGAAGCCTCCTTACCTGTGAATCCTCGTGGACCTCGTTCTCCTGTGAACAGGGAAGCAGAGGAACAGTGTTAGCATTTGCTTTATTCTCATCTGCCATGTCCCAGCCTACTCTGCTGCACATTATATTAGCCTTCAATTTGTAGGCGAGAAATGGGTAAAGGGAACAAATCCTATGTTTTCCTGCCAGCTGAGAGCAGAGCTACAGTTCACAGGACCACCTCCTTGCACTGATTTAGCTCACACCACATTTTGCAAAAAGATTGTTCCTCTTCAATGACAAATCTGAAGCTCTGAATGCTCTTGAATCTAATGGACTTGAAAAGTTGGGATGGGAATACAGCAATTACCTTGATACCAGTACTGGAGGCCAATAAATTTGTCCAACAATGACTGACATTTTATGGCAGACAGTCCTACTCAGTGACAGCTGTGCTAGGCTTTCATAAAGCCACAGAAAGGCAGGTTGCTTCCTACTCTGAAGCCTTTCCCTCCCCTCCTCTCTCCTCTTTCCCTTTTCCTTCTTTTCAGGTGCTGAGATCCATCTGGCACCTTGGTGAGGTAGCTGGATATACCCACCTTGGTCTCCCTTTGGGCCTGGTGGTCCTGGAGGACCTGGTGGGCCTGTGAAGAATCCTTCTGTAATTAAAACAAAGAGATTTCTTCATAACATCCAAAAAACACAATACAAGGTTTCTCTGGCTCCACCTGGTCCTAGCCACGTATGTGCTTTCTGAAACCACAAGAGGGGTTTTGAAACCCCAACTCAGGCCACAGATGAAGGAATGAGTGAGAAAAACCAACCTGAGGTGGACATGGAAGATCCTAGTCTCCCTGGTGGGCCTGGAGGTCCTGGTAATCCTACTCCTAGGCAAAAGGAACACAAGATGGTTTCAGGAACAATAAGCCTCAGCAATATATGCCAATGCTTGTCAGCGCTGCTACATCTCCATCCGTGGCCTTAACTCAAGTATTTCCCAGTGGAGGCTCAAATCATCATTTTCTCCACACACATCTCCCTCTGTTAGTTAATTTTCATTGCAATTTGCCACCACAGCAGACAAAAGACAGAGAAACTCCTTTCTCTGTGGTACAGGGTGCCTGTCCCAGCTGGCCTTTACTACAGGGAAAGGGATGGTTCATTTCATCATACACCTGACCTGTTCCCTTTTCCTACTGAGCAGAGATCAAGGAATTGGGTTAAGTTGCAGTTTCATGTCCTCCTACACCTTCCCTGTTCTGGGTGTTAAAGGGAAATCTGTGCCACTGGTGGGGGAGTGGGGATATGTTCCTCATGATGAGAACCTCCCCATCTGCCCACAGCTCAAAGCTAAAGCTAGACAAGTAAGAAGCAAATATGAAATTTCTTGCAGTTATTTCCTTTGGGAACTTGAAAACTTTGGGTGTCTTCCCAAGAAGTAGAGCTTTTAATGAATTGCTATCCTGGCTAGAAACCTCTGACAAATCAAATGTCCTCTACTGGGTGGCATCTTGCTGCAGTGAAATTGTCTTAGTAGGAATCCACTATGGAACATTTAGCTTCCAGTAAAGACAGGGCAACTAACTTCCATGGGGTACAAGATCTAGGATACTACAAGGCACAGGGTAGAGGCAGTGGAAACCACCCCTCCCCACTTTCCTATTTTGTTTCAGAGGAACAAGCTCTTACCTGGGGGACCACGAGGTCCAGGAGGTCCCTGCACAGATTCACCTGATGACAAAAGAAATGGGTATTTTAGAATATTTACTCAGCAAACTGCATGGCCCAGAAATGTGCCACATGTGTGAGCATCCAGTACCCTGCTTAGGTACTGAGCTCTGCTGTATTACGTACCTGGTGGTCCAGGGGGACCTGGTGGTCCTGCTCGCCCTTGTAAATCTCCCATCACTGTGCAAAAGAAACACAGAAAAACAAGAGGAAATTGTTGCCATGGAGCTACTGCTGCTATGGGAACTTTGTTCCTACATTGCTGTTAGCAGCTCTTACAACAAAGGTGGACTAAGGCAGGACCTGGGTGACCTAAGCCAAAGCTGAGGAAGAGAAGGGAGATGAGAGGTGTGCTTGGTTGCCAGTATGCAGGTTGAGACATGAAGCAAAACACAGTGCTGAGCAGGCTGGCAGCATACTGGACAGAGGAAGGAGAGTAATGGCTGCTGAGGGAAAGAGCAAAGGATTCAAAAGCCAGAGAAGGCAGGAAAGAACTTTCAAGGAGAAGACAGATAATTTAAAAGCGAGGTAAGTTTTCAGAGGAAAACATAACACTGACATTATTTAACAAGTGTTACCTTGAGTGTACTGTGAGATGTACCCTCACCTCCAAGCTAAGGTATGAACTCAAAGTTCAGCGATGCTGAAATCCAAGACTCCGGAATGGAGAATGGGACAGTACTGAAGCATGGTCTGAACCTACATGGCCCCATTCATCAGGCAAGGATCACTTATAATTGTATATCCTCTTCTACCTTGCCTCTACTGCACATTTGCAGAGGTCCCAGACCCTAGCAATACTGACTAAGTGCATCACACAACTAGTATTGCACAGAGCAAGCAATTTTCTTGGGATGTTGCTAAACCATTTGGTTATGCTCCACTTATTTTCATGTTAAAACAGCATTTGCTCCCCTGTGAATTCATCCTCTAATTTGCAGAGGGATTATTTCTGTAGCTCAGATTAGTGTGCCTTTTCAAACTGGTTCTCCTCTTACAGACGACTCCCTTGCACAGGGAACTGCGCTGTGTGAACACAGCGACTGAAAGGCCAGGCTGAAACCTCTCAGCTCTGTGACCACCTCTGCTTTTAGCAACTGCACACCGGTCACCATTCCTAAGCTTCCCTCTCTGTGACATGGGCCTAACACCATCTACTTCCTTTTGAAGGGACTTTGGGATGCACAGATGAGAAGGATGGCAAAAGAGGCAGCTGGCATTGCAGTCCTACCACCAAACACAGACATACACACACTTGCCCCGTCTCACGTTGAGGGGAAAGAGGTAGAGGCACCTCCTGACAGCAGGTTTTGAGGCTCTGACCTGTCTCCAAGCAAAGGATTGGAAAGGCAGGGCCACTTACTTTGAGATGCTAATGATGAGACTTCTGTTCTGATAGTTTCTATCACAGCTTCACCTGGAGAGCCCTTCTCACCCCGTGGACCTTTTTAGGAAAAGAAGAAGAGGAAGAGAAAGTGAATTATGTAATTGAGGGGTGATATTTTGTACCCACTCCTCACCTCCCTGACAATGGATTCAGACTTTTCTTACATGAACTTGGAGCATGAACTCAGTTCCCAGCTCTGAGGGATACTGCATTCCAATGTGGAAATTACTGCCCAATTTGTTCTAACAGAATCATAGAAAACCAGCTAAGAATGGTTCTTAGGGGTCAGCTGTTCAGGCCCTTCCAAACAGATGCCTGTCCAATTTGCAGTGGCTTCACAGTGTCATTATTCCCAATTTGGCTCTAGTTGGTTTTCCTGCCTTTCAAAATGGCAGGAGGTATCCAGCTGGGTTATATCCCCTATCACAGAGGAAACTGCACTTAAGAAGCGCCTTAGAAATACCAGCCCTAGGAAAAAATATCATAAGGAAAAACAGACATTTTCAGCATCCTCATTAGTCTGCCCCTTACCACCCTCCTTCTTCCCCTGAGAAAACAAAAAATAATAGAAATTCTTTGCAAGATTAATTAAACCAAATAATGCAGTAAAATGAACTGAAAGGAAGAAATCTGCAAACAAAAGGAAGATGGAATGTGCCAAGGGCTAAGAGAATTAGAAACAAAGGAAAACAAAGGAATTCAATTTTCTTAAGAAGCATTATCAAAGCTGATGGAGAATGGTACCTTGCTGTCCAGGGAGACCAGCTGGTCCAACAGGACCTGGTTTCAAAGACACCAAAAAAAAAAAAAAAATCAAGACAGATTTCATCAGATTTTCCAGGTTGTATTTTACAGTGGCAGGAAAGAATCAATAGGCCTTTTATAAGAACTGAGACTATCAAATAACGTACTTTTCTATACAACTAAATGGGATTGCTGTGGGGTACGAATTCATCAATGTTCCATATATTACTTGAAGCACTGGAGAAGAGGCTTATTTTCCATCATTTGGCAATTAAAGTGCTTGGTGCCTCTCAGACTGGGGAAATAACCAGAATGCCACTGACTACAACAGAAATGCAATAGGCCTCCTCTTGTATTCTCTGCTGCAAACTGAGTCTGGCTCTACCAAATCAGAAATGGAGATGGAAGAGGCACAGAAGTGCCCTGAGAACCAGGGTTCAGGAACCCTGATCCCTGATACCAGCATGTGGAGGGCAATGTCTGACCCAGCACAGAGGAATCTGAGGACTGAGCTCATGCATAGCCAGAGCCTCTGTGTGTGTGTGTTTGTGTAAAAGATTTCCAGATGATCATGTGGGAATTCTGCTCTCTTGAGTTGAAAGCCAAGACTGGAAAACCAGCACTTCCTAATTTCAGTAACAGTGCCAGGAAAGGGACCAGACACAACCCTGATTTCCTGAGCAGCCAAGAGCTACTGGATCTGACCTATAACTACTTAGTACTTATCAGATCAAAGGATAACAACAGTGTGCCCAGTTTCTACATCTTCTTGTCCTTCCCTGTGATCTTATCCCATTTCTCCCTTGAGGCTGCTGCCTTCCTAACTCAGCCTGGCCTTGACCTTTCTGCAGGGAAGGGTGAGGACCATGAGCCTTTCATGAGCCACCTTGCCTTCCAGACAGGGCAGTCTGGCAGAGACAATAAATGTTATACATTAAAATAAAAGCCGGATGCACAGCAATGTGAGCTGTCTGCAAAAACCACATGAGGGGGGAAGCTTCCTCACCTGGAACACCTGGGGGTCCAGTGGGGCCAGGTGGGCCTGGGGGACCTGGTGGGCCTGGCAGTGTAATAGTTGATGAACCCTCTGAAAAACAAACACATACACTTGCACACATGCACTTACATCCACTGAACATGTACCAAATCCATGCTTGAGGAGTCCCACATTACCACATATGTATTCTCCCATCACAGGGAGACTCCAAACAGGTCTGACACACAGGTGAGAGGAACTGAGGATACAAAACAAAACCCAGAGAAAAGATCCAAAAGCCTAAATGTTTGAACTCTCACAGCAATACATACCAGCACTTATGACTTTTCCTGGAGCTCCAGGTTCTCCTAGGAAAACAAAGAAACAAAAGATGAGCTTCTTTTGTTTTTTTGGGGGAGATCCATAACTAGCTCAATGATATTATGTTAAACATGTCATTTCTGTTCTTTTTGCCCTTGATCTCTTGTCTGAGAAGTCATACCACTAAAAGGTCATGGGGGAAGCAAGAGAGCTCAGCTAATCCAGAGAGATCCTCTGATCAGCTTTCTAAGCACTACATCTGCCAGCACAGACAATAGGCCTTCATTTATCCAGGGCAGGCACACAGCTTGCCTTGCAGTCACCAGGCATCTTACTCAGACAGAACCAGGATTGCTAAGGTTTTCTCAGTAGAGAACTGTCATGCTGAGTCCCTCAGCAGATGCCCTCCCTGCCTTTCCTGTACGCTCAGGGAAGCTTTGGCTACCGCATTTCTCAAACCTCCCCTTCCCAAAACCACTAGATGCCACTGTTGATCCAGGGACTGGTCAGCAGAGCAGCTAATCTTCACTAAAATGAATTCCTTAGAGTGAAAACGAGTATTAGGGAAGAAACAAAACTCACCTTTAGCTCCTGGTCGGCCTGGGTTGCCTGGAAGTCCTGATATGAGGTAGACAAACAATTTTAAATGGTTAGTGGTAACATTGTTAGCTGTACTATTTCCAGGTACCGCAGCTGAATTTCATCTGTGAGTTTATAGAAGGAGCTCTCTACTCAAGACTTTGACTTGAAGCATTTATGACCAAGTCCCTGACAGCAAGTGGAGGAACACAGTGAGCTAGTAGTGTCCCTGGGCTTCCCTGCTTCCACTGCTCTCCAGATGACAGCACTGCTCCCCATATTTACCTGTAGCTTCTTCCACATACTGCTACCTGTTCTGAGGCTCTTGGATAAATTCCCTGGTGAACTGACCTTCATAAGACCTCAGCTTACAGATGTCAAATCCTCTGTTACTACATCCTCTCCCTTCTGTTTCTGCAGAATGTTTCAGTGATGCATAGGGAACTGAAACATGTTATTTGTTGCAAACTGTTTTGGGGAAAGGCAAATTTTCAGTGTTCCATGGCTCTTTATTGCTCCAAAACTACACACCAACCTCAAAACCTGTCTGAAAAGCCAAAGGAGATGCAGAAACTTTGTGGTATCACGTTGGAAGCCCTGAGCAGCCCAGAGGGAAAATTACAAGGGTTTTTTGAGCCCATATCGAAGCGGTATGGGTAAATATTGATAAATTACAATATAGTAGAAAAGCCTACCTGGCGGTCCTTGGGGTCCTGTAAGACCTGTCAGAAAAAGGAAAAAATTTTAAGATGCCTAAACAAACTTCAAGTGGGGAAAAAAGAGACAGGGAGAAAAAGATGACGTTTAAATAAAATTACAGCACACAGTTCACAAGTTGTATAAACTGGCCAAGCAATTAGTATGTAAATTGAAAAATGGCACATAGCAATTAATGTCTGCAATGTGTGCAATCCTGGGATCATGAAAGGTCCAGATTACCTGTGTATTTTCCTTTCATAAGGATCTTACAGTAGAGAGATCCTCTGCCAGCCTTAAATTCAAATTAAGACTGGAGATCGTTGACAAAGACATCTGTGTTCCTGAGTGGGCAAAAAGCATGTTTGTTTTCTGTATGTCTCACCTGGCTCTCCTGCATCTCCAGAGGGTCCTGGAGGGCCTCGGACACCTGGCATTCCCATAAGACCTGGTTCACCTAAGGTTATAATTAACAAGGCAGAAATCACTGACTTACAATCCACCAATCCATTCAAGCTTGCCCACCAGCTGTGCTGCAGCACTTTCTACTTATGGCACCCTCAAAGCCAACTGGCCATTTCCAGCAGCAGTGCCTGCGAGGGGAGCATCAATGACAGAAGAGTTCTGTAATGAGAACTCTGTCACACGTTTACAGCCCACTCCACTATAACTCAGTTCCACGCTTACATGTTTGACTCTACAGTTCTGAGACAGCAAGATCCCAGAACATGAATCTGCTGTTGCCTTTCTCTCACTCTTTTTACAAATCAACCACCTGCCAAATCAAAAAGTACCTACACTTCTACCTCAAGGGAATTCCTTGCCTTTTTCACCTGAAGGGAATCCCTTACCTTTTTCACCTGGCTGTCCATCCCGGCCAGCTTGTCCTGTCCAAAGAAAAGAGATTGTCAGGGACTACTGAAACAGCACAACAGTTGTTCTGTTCTCCTCCTAAGTGTAGCACAGCCCTAAACATAAAAGTGGATTTTCATCATATCGCATCTAAAAGAAACCTTGACTGTAATTACTGAAGATCCAGGAAACATTCATGCAAAACTTATCTGTAGGACACCTTTTCTGAGTGTACAGACTAATTGGAACTGTCTAGAGAAAAGACTAAGGATCACAATCAGCAGGATTTGACTCCTGTGTTGTTTCCTTGTCTGGGTTCACAGAAACACACTCTGGATGGCAATGACTGCCTTGCATATAAATACAGCTGATTTCTGTTGCCCACCTGCAGGTCCTTTAGCCCCTGGCTCTCCTGGAGGTCCAGGCATTCCTCTTGAGCCTTGTTCACCTGTAGCAAAATGGCATGAAAATGAATCAAACAACTCTTGGTGAAGATACAGTTTATGACTGTCAGATATGTTTGTTGCTTTGCAACCGAAAACCAGCATTGACAGGATGTTCAGGTCTCATGGTTCATGCCTGTCTCTGGGCACTAAAAAAGCTTGAGTGATGTAAATACAGGGCACATCAGGAAGGAATCAAGAATGGGATCTATTTGTTTATAACTTTGGAGCACAAATAAAACTCCTATAACCAGTAATATCATTATACATTTTCAGAAAGACAACTGGTGTTGGCTGGGCTGTACTTATGTTCAAAAACTTGAATCAAGCACATGTATATTAGATAGGCTATTACTCCAGTGTTCCAATCTACTGACCTGTCATTCCACGAGAACCCTTCTCACCCTGATCACCTGTGGTACAAAAAAGGGAAGCATTCTGTGAGATTGTTTCATTGTAGAATGTTTCCCTCAAAGAAAATAAAGCCTGTTTGCTGACCAGGGCACAGAAGGAAATGGCACAGAAGGACAGGGTTAGTTCCCATGGACAGTATCTATATCTAAAGGAATCTAAAGAAAGTAACCACAATACAACTAACTGATCAACATACCTTTGGGTCCAGGAGGTCCACTGGCTCCTTTCTCACCTGAAAGACATAAGGATGATTGAAGAAGAATAATAGTAAGTCATACAGGAAAGGAATTTCATGCATCAAGAAAAAAATATGGGGGGAATACAGATTCTCTTATAGCAGACAAACTCAAAATGGAAATTTCTTTCCTTCAAATAGCTCCATCCATTCAAATGTGTTTTCTCACCTAGACTGCTCTATTACCTTTGTGTCTCCTGTATTTCTCAATATTTGCTTGCAATCAATGACTTTTTTCTCCTCCCCTTAACTCAGTCTTATGCTCTTCTTTGCCAGTAGCATCCGTATCCTACATAGTCAGACCAAGTCTGCTGCTCAGAGCAGTGCCAGAAAAGCACATCAGCCAGTGCTGCTGTAAGTGCCAGGGGAAAGAGAAACTTACCTTTAGCACCTGGGAGACCTGCTTCTCCTCTAAACCCTTGAAGGCCAGGAAGACCTGCAGGAAAATGAGATCAGGGGATTAATTCATCCACTTCCTAAAAGGCATCATGGAAGCAGAAAAACTGTGAAAAGCTGTCACTCGGTCTTTGTTTTCCCTAGTCCCTCAATGTCATAACAAAGGAATGCAGCACTCACCTGGAGGACCCTGTGGACCTGGAGAACCCATCAGACCTGTGAATAAGGAACATAGATTTTCCTTCAGTAACACCACAATTAGAAAATGAACAAACTTCTTTCAGTTTGCTCAAGAACATCCCCAACCCAACAGGTGTTTAGTGGATTAGAATTTCCCCAGTCATTGGAAGAATTTGCATCACTGGCATCCTCAGCATCAGGATAAATTTACAGAATTTAGTTCTTTGTGATATTAAGGAGGTGTTTTTCCCTGAAGTAGAGACACGAGCCTTCCATCTTGGCTGAGATACTGAGATCCATGCTTCAGGTGGGACCCATTTTTTTACAGTGCAATTTTTATCTCAGCTATATGGACTGTAGACCTGTAACTCTATTAGGAGCTTGTTAAAGAAGTGGAGTTTGCCTTATTTCTGAACACAGAGAAAAAACAGCTGGAAACATCACACATCTTAAAGACTAGTGTTTTGAGAAACATCCCTGCCATTCCCCATTCTCATTAAAACTCTCCAAGAATTTATTGCTCTAAAGGTTATGTGTAACTACCAAAGTAAATTTTATCTAAACTGAGACCACTAGTTCACTTTTCTGGTTACTGCAGAGCAGCACAAGCGAAACAGGGAAGCTGGAGTGCTCATTTACTCATAACCACTCTGTTAGGTTCTCTCTCTCCATCTTCTTATTTACCTTTCAGGCCAACAGAACCTGGGGGTCCAGGTGGACCTGGCTCACCAATAGGACCTGCAAAATAAAAGCATGAATAGACACTGTAGAATACAATGGTGATCCCATTTTTCCATTATCCCATCTCCTGTTATTCTTTCTCTGGCAAGTGCCATGAATAATCTGCCAGTCAGTTCAAAACACCCAAATAAGCATGTATCGTCTTTAAAAAAAAAACAAACCAAGATGTCTGGGCTTCAGCAAGACAAATCCCCCAGGATAACATAACAGGGAAGAAGATGACCTTGATAGTAAAGTGCTTTAGGTTCTGTCAAACTAAAAGTTGACTGTGAGACCTGGAAAACAAAAGCAACCCTTGTTTACCCATTATAAGCTTGGCAAAAGGAATGATTTATGCCATATTCATCTGTGCTGGGAAATGTTTGACATGAAATCTGGATTAGAATAATGAAATTAAATTCTATCACTGAGGTGATCAGGACCAAACTCTAGCTTCTGTGTCCATTTCTGCTTTACCCAACAAAGAGACACCTGGTTCCTACCTCTGTCTCCTTTTTCTCCAAATCCAGGTGGTCCTGGCTCCCCTCGAGGCCCTGGTAGCCCCTCTCGACCTCTTTGTCCCATGGGACCTTCCATGCCAGGCTCACCTATAGGAAATAAATGCCTTGTAAAACAAGGTGTCTACAGGAGGCCTTGGGCAAAAGGAACCACGGCCACCTCCCTTGGGGAAGGTAATGGTCACAGCAATGTGGTGCCTGTATTGCCATGCCACATGTCACTCAGTTGTGAAAGACTCCCAGCATTGACAGAGAGCCTTACCCATGCTGCCTTTCTGTCCTTTTGGTCCTTCTGGTCCTTGATGCCCAATTGGACCAGGAATGCCTTGAAGGAAAAACACAATAAATGTTCGGAGTTCTTGACTAGGTACCATGAAAGAATAACATGCAAATTAGGAGAACATGAAGCCTGGAGGGATTAATCAGCTGTGGTAAAGAATGTTTTACTAAGATGGTGTGCACTTGAACAGGGATGTCTTTAGAAGAACACAATACATGTAAGCATAAGGACATTGGGGCAAGCACTTATGAAGCTGTAGGACTCTTTCACTGGTAGACTGGGATCTTCACAAGCCCTAACTCAGTATGTTCAACTAAAGTGGAAGTCTGGCCAAGGCCTTGCTTGTAACCAAGTCTCTGAGCTGCATTTGTAGTTCAGCACCAAGATATTAATCAAGTGATATAGTCTACGCTAAATATTGAATCTTCAGAGAACCACCTTGAGCTAGATCTGCAGTGCAAAAGATTCATTCTTGCCTACAGTACTATCACTAATGTCCTCCCTCAGAGAAGAATTGTACTACAGCTCACCTGGGACACCAGGAAGTCCTCGCTCTCCTGTAGAGAGAAAGAAACAAACAGTCAGTGGGGAATACTTTCTTCCCTGTTTGCCACTTTGGCTGACCCTCACCCTCATAAAAAGGAATTTATGTTCCTGGGATGTTTACAAGTTCTATTGCCACCAACAATGCCACCTTGACTCCCTTGTATTTATGCAGAGAATTGAATCACTCACACCATGTAAAATCCTCTGAAGCACTCTGTGATTAAACCAGGGAGAGCCTGGCTTATGACTTTCATCCAGATGAAAAAAGTTTCTCAATTCAAAGTGAGATCTGTTGTCTCTTCTACTATGAACTCTAAAATTTTCTTTGCCCAGAAGAAGAGAGAAAAAAACCCAACCATCCCAACGATGTCTGAACCAACAGACAACTGACACCAGTCTCTCTAACTTCTAGAGCAAAAAAAATTCATTTGCTAGCCAGGCTGTATGGCACAATTCCAATCTACTTGAGAAAGCAGACAGCTCCAGACTCACCTCTGGGACCTTGTACTCCCATGTCACCTGAGAAAAGTGGAAAAAAGGTTGCATCAGGAGGCATCCTGGAGTTATCTCCTATGATTACTCATTCATTTTGTTTTTCTAGTTGCTTTCCCACCTTCAGTGAAACATGAAGGAGTCAAGGGTGAACAGGGACACCTCACAATTGAATAGTGCAGTATCAGACCCATCCCACCAGTGGCAACAACAACCTGGCTTTTCAGATCAGCACGACACAAGATTTGGCCTCCTCTATTGTTCTGTGTGGGATCAGAGCCTCTACAGTTTACATGGAAAACCAGCTTTAGTCC
Organism: Formicarius rufipectus; assembly: GCA_013399695.1. NCBI lineage: Eukaryota > Metazoa > Chordata > Aves > Passeriformes > Formicariidae > Formicarius > Formicarius rufipectus. The sequence continues at coordinate 667,390 of VXAU01000669.1, forward strand.
AGCAGGACCAGGGCAGCAACTGTCTCCCTGTACTTGGCACTGGTGAGGCATCTCAAGTGCTTTGTCCAGTTCTGGGCCTCTCACTCCAAGAAGGACATTGAGGTGCTGGAGCGAGTCCAGACGAGGGCAATGGAGCTGGTAAGGGCTTGGAGCATAAGTCCTGTGAGGAGCAGCTGAGGGAGATGGAGTTGTTTAGCCTGGAGAAAATGAGGCTCTGTGGGGATCTTATTGCTCACTGCAACTACCTGAAGGAATGTTGTAGTAAAGGAGACTCAGTCCCTTTTCCTAGTTAACAAGCAACAGGACAAGAGGAAATGGCCTCAAGCTGCACCAGAGGAGGTTTAGATAGGATATTAGGAAAAAATTCTACACCAAAAGGCTTATGGAGCATTGCAACAGTCTGCCCAGGGAAGTGGTTGAGTCACTATCCCTGGAGGTATTCAAAGGACATGTAGCAGTTAGAGAGATGGTCTAGTGGTGGAATTGGTAGTGTAAGCTTTACAGTTGGACTTCATGATCTTACAGGTATTTACCAACCAAAAAAATTCTATGATTCCTTAGGTTCAAGTATAAACCAATTTCCTCACTGCCAATTGCCCCTTGTAGCACCATCAGCCCCCATAAATTTGCGCATTGCCAGAGCCAAGGAATTGCACAGGGGAAGAGTACATACAGTTGTACCTTTCTCACCACGTTCTCCTTTCTCCCCTCGGAAGTAACCTGTAACAGGAAGTGCAGAGGCTGTTGGAGGGCATTACACAACAGAGTAACTACTCATATCATGTACAAGAATCCAGCTATTTGGATTTTGAGGCTACAGGTAGCACAGTATGGCTTTGTGAGTTTCCTCAGTAAATTTGTTTTCACAAATCTATGAAAATTCTGAAGATGGGAGAACTTAGGCTCCTCTTTTGTTAACCTCTTTCCTTCATCTGCTAAACAGAAGTGAATCACCTTTCCTTTGCTAACTAAAGTAGCGCAAGAAATAAGGCGTGGCTTCATTCTGTATAGGTCTTCCAAAAATGGAAAACAAACTTGCTACAGCAAACATGAGACATCCTGTCCCAGGACGGCATGTTCACGAGTTTGTTTCTCCTCCCTTTTCTGCTGGCTTTAAGGGATGCACCACCAGTGATAGTGGTAGCACTCCAAGCTTCAGCACAGCCTATCTCTAAGAAGAGGTGAGGGCACTGTTTTTGGCAAATGTCATTGCACTCTAAAAATTCTGGTCTTCAGGTTCATGGGCAAGCAAAATCTCCCTTTCCCCTTGAAATGGTCTCACACAGCATCTCACAACAGCATCACTCTGCTTACCTCGTTCTATTTCTTTATTCAGTCTGCTCTTCACCATCAACCAGACTGACTCTTCGTTTTCATATGGGAAGGTCGAGGAGGGTGAGATACCATGAAGAAAGTCTATTCTAGCATCCTTTTTCATTTCTGCATTCCCTTGGTTAATTGCCAGCAGACCACCATTAATTTTTTCCAGGTCATCCACACGAGATTTCAGCTTTCTCACTTCTTCCGCTGGAAGGTTAAAGGAAAATGCTATTGAACATGCTGCCACAGATGCAGGCCTGAAATGCCTTCTGCTGTTGGCATGGACACTGCAACACTGTCAGATTGCTAGAGCCACTGAATTTTGCAGAGTTCCTTGTATCTTTTTTTGACTAGAAGGGATATCTGAAGTTTAAATGACAAAGCAGTAAGACCTCAGATCTCAGGAGCTTTCCCATCCTGCTCATCCCAAGACTATATAACCTCTCCTCAGAGGTTTATATTCTCATCTGTTCTTTCGGTCTGTTTGTAATACCTCAGTGGCAGTCACCAATAAGCTGAGTGTGTCGGGATATGCACCTGTCAGAAACTGCCAAGAAAATAATGTTTACTTATGGATGAAACTGTTTGCTGCTGCCACAGACACCTGCTGTAAACCTTTGCCATAAAGCTGCTGTTTCTGCAAGTTTGTATACTGTTTAAATGTTATAGTTAGGACAAAAAGCTGTATTAGATAGGTAATTAATACCATTCTATTACTTCTGTATGTCCAACTGTTCTGCTTAGTTCTGGAAACCCTGGTTACAGCCCCCTGCTTGGTTGATGTACCCCAAAACCTCACTGGCTAGCCAGTGGAGCAATGCTGCTCCACCCTGTGGAGCTGAGCCACCCCCAGTTCTCCCTTATATGTTATCAACCCTCCTTCCCTTCTCCTTTTGTGTCGTGGTCCTCCCCTGTCTCCACCCAAGTTCTAGAACCCTCTGAACAAACCCTATAAGTATTCCATGCTCTCCTTAACAAAGTGTTCACACCCACCATTCCTCCCTCTGCGTGGACCATGTCCCTCTTTCCCTTTCAGACCGCGACATGAGTGTGCTCCTCAGTTCTCTGTCTTGGTATCTCTGGTGCTTGGCCTCTTTGCCAGCTTACACCCTCTGTCCTTCTATCCCACTCAACATTTTGTTCTTCAGTTACTTCTTACCCAGAGCAATGAGTCCAAAAAGCAATCCAAGGAGAAACAACCAGGCTAGAAGCAAACCCAGCAGCCATTTCCACCAGCTGCAGCAGGAACCACAGGGACACCAGGATGGTGCTGATCCGATTGCACGCCCTACATCACCATTCCGTATTTCTGGAAGAGAGAGGGTGCAGTCTCCTGGTTAATGAAGAGTTCCTTGAGTTCAGAGTTAAGAAACTCTTATAGTAAAAGTTTCCAGGAGTACTTATGGAGAAAAATCTTTACACCACCCTCTGCACATGGCAGGTGTAATTCTAATCCCTGTGGAAGCTGGGAACAGTATTTCTAAAGGGAATTCCAACAGTAGACAACACCCAGTGCATTTTAAAATAACAGCTGAAAAAACTACTCCCATGGGGTCAGTTTTTTTTTGACAGATTTGAGCCAAAAATGACAGCAACAGTCAGCACGGTCTGTCTGAGCCCTCACTTCCCCATAAACCCATCCTGGTCGCAGGATGCAGTTGGACTGTCAGCTGTCTCATTTTCTCTAGCAATAAAAAAATATCCCAACTGCCCACTCATCTACAATCAAATCACTGGTACCAGTTCCTCTGGTAGCCTCCTGAACACTCCCTCTCGCTGATGTCCCTTAGGAACAATTGCTTTTTGTATATTGTGCTTTGGTGCTTGTTCCAGTGAAAGTCTGAGTTGCATCACTTACCTGCATAAGTTTCTTTGTCCGTTTTTGGCATGGATTTCAGTCCTCCTGTTTTAACAATAGTAAAAGAGATTTTACCACTCTTTCTGTGCACGACAAAACTTAGAGCAGGGGCTTGAAAGGGAAAGGTAGCAATGGAGACAGAAGGGAAAAATTCTACTGCATTTTCACAGGGACAAACTCTTACCATTTGAATCTGATTTTAGGCCAGTATCTGTGGCATAAGAGGAGGAAAATCCCTGTTTCTCTTTTTTCAAGGTGTCTTCTGCAAAGGATCCTGCAAAGGAACCAAATATAATTAAAAACATTACACCAGAAGCTGAAGTGGCTCTATCTTCTTTCATTGGTAAAAGTCATATTTATATTGGGAAGGCACAATAGCTCTGCCTTTTAAACTAGTTCTAGGTTTTTTTGCTCTTGAACCTCCAGAGCTTTGTGAAATATCCTAAGGCATGCTCTGGTGCTTCAAATGCAAAGGCTAGACCCAGATTGAAGCTGGCACAGTTAAAGGCTAACTGTCTGCAGAGCTCCTTGTTTGACTTACAGGTCAAAGTCAAGGTGTAGTATCCTGAACTCAGAACTTCTTTTATGATCAGTCTCCATTTCTCTGCTCTCAGAATATCCACATGTCCCAAAGAAAGGAAGTTTACCTCCATTAAGCCCAGTGGTAGAGGCACCAAAGACTTTGCCACTGTCCTTTGTCATGACCAAGAGCTCCATCTCCTTTGCTGGGGCATTCTCCTTCTCCAGCAGCAGGAACTTGCAGTCTTTGCGCAGAACATCATCTCCCTGGGAGCTCAAAACGGTTCCCCCTGGAATATTGGTAAAAGATGGTAAAGAGGAGGAGATAAGTGTGTGCCACTGAATCATAACTACAAGCCACATCACTTGTGCTCATTAAAATAGGTAGCCAAATTGTGACTGGGGTTGCCACTACCATGAGCACCCTGTAAGAGACACACTGGACACAGAAGCTGGAAAGGATGAATCCCAACTGTTCAAGGACACAGGGCAGTAGAAAGCCCTCAGTGTCTCTCATAAAAAAAAAAAAATAATCTGATCATCTATAAATCAATCCCTTCATTTTTCAGTAGTTGAAGCTGGTACTACTGCAACACGATGTTCAAGAGTAACCTTGCAAATGTTTTGACTTCAAATGAAGTAAAATTTCAGATCTGTACTCTTCTACCCAGCTCCCTGCCTGTTGAGCAGAAATAGCTGCAATTAAATAATACAAATTACCATAGAGTGGGTAGTATATGACTCACACCAGCTCACTTGTTCTTTTCAGAAAGCTACTGGTAGAAGACCTGGCTAGTGACATGTTATGCACCTGAGTGTCACTCAGATGCCTGAATCTCTAACTCATTTTTTGTTATGCTTGTACAAGGCCATGCCTACAGAACTATGAATGACACACTCACCTGCTGAGGCAGACACACCAGCACTTGCCGTGGTGTTGCTCTGAGAAGTGTTCTTCATCCCATATGCTGCAATTAAGGAATTCAAGAGTGACAAAGATGAAGGATGTCAAGAAATCTACACACGCCAACTTTGGGCTGCAAACCATTTCAAAAGTATTTCCTTATTCAGCATTCCTAGGATAACTCAAACAATCAAGGGCTTCCCCAGTCCACAAATCTCTAGTGCATAGGCACTGAGAGCTGTTACTGCACATGCAAAGAAGAGGAAATGTTCCTCAATATCCCTTCATATCACACTGTGCCACACAAGAAGATGGTAATGAGGGAGCCTCTGTCCATATGAACTTTCTAGTCACTACAGAAAAGGTGGGGGGAGGTAGCACACACTGGTGATCCTCCCAGTTTCTCCAGACTTAATTTGTTCTGACCTGCTGATGCTGCAGTAGCATTCTGAGTCACGGCTGAAGAGCTTGGAGACAGGTTGTTTTGAACTCCAAACACTGCAAAGAAAAACATTGCAATGGAGGTTATAAGAGTCCTGCAGAGCAGGTGATATTCTGGCTAAAACCAAAGCAAAACCAGTGATGATAATGACAAACTCTCCCAACAAATTTCACCAGCAATTTGGAGGCATCACAGGCCTAAGCATTTCTTCTTTAGAACACGTTGCTGTATTGCTGTCATTGGCCCAGGATAATAATGGTGACTATTTAAAAACAATGAGTTACATTATAAGGCCATTCTCATGACTGCATGGATATTTCTGCAGATGGGGCAGTTGGGAAAAAGGAAAATTCAGCAAACTGGCTTGGACTGACTCAGGAAATTTAAGGTGATAACTGCACACAGTATCAAACTACTGTCCAGAGCTAGTGCCCAGAGAGAAACAAACAGCTTGGAAGGTGGCAGCTTTGCTGTCAGAATCAAAGCATGGACTGATCTCACACACCCTGCTCTCTTTGTAGGCCCAGTCAGAGACCCTGCATGATGGCAGTGTTCTGTGCAGGTACAGTGTGTGTGACTGTGAAAGGAAGAAAAGTGGTTTAGTGACATTGAAGAGAGTCTGCCAAAAACCATGAGCCAGGTGAAGCACTGGAAATGAGAGGTAAAACTGACAGAAAAGTGGTGGGCCTTTATGGATTAGGACATAGGAGTTTGCTTTTTAAAGCACTATCCTGAGTTGTTCTTGGGAAGAAACAGGCTGCCTTAACAGGTGTCTTTCAAAAGACAAATAATTCACCTTGGAAAATATTAACTTTTCCCTGCCTCCCAGACAAAATCACACAGGAGCTAATACCAGCTCATGTGGGCCACCTCAGAATAAATTCACTGTAGTTGAATAACTGGTGTGCAGACAAGCTGCTGACGCTGGGATGAGGAACAGGAGAGAAACTGGGATATGGGTATTTCAGTGTACATGCCTGCCACAAATGTGTTTCTGTGAAAGTGTGCAGAGAAGAAAAGAAAAATCTGACCTGTAGAGGAAGAACTCAGGCCTGCATTCAGAGTATGATTGCTGGGAGCCAGGTTATTTGGAACACCAAAAACTGCAAGAAGAAGAAGTAAAATGTTATTACTTCTCTGAAATCAGAAATCCAGCACTCAAAGGTGAGTGGCACAGTCACAGAAATTAAGAGTCAACTGGAAAATGCAATTAGTGAAAATGCACAATAATTGCACAGGAGAAAAATCTTGACAATAATGACAAACAACCAACCCTTTCACTGAACTGACAAAGAGGGAAAACTCAGACAAGTCGCAATCATGTGACAGTGAGAGAAAGCAAAACTTGTAACAGTACGCCATCATAAAGTTTCCTGTGATTTTTCTCTGAAGCTGGGAAATGCAGGATTTAGAAGTGGGCCCTATCAGGTTAAAGCACACTCAACACTTACTGATAACATTTTTAGTGTATGAGTCATTCTTTCAATAGGCCAGAATAATCCCATGTTAATTAAAGTCTAAAGCTAGTTTTTACAGGGAATGTGGGTTTGACCTCATTGATAAAACTATCATCAAAGTTTAGCAAAAGTCAAACCATCAGGACAATAGTTCCTCACAAAGAAGGATTTTCAAATACAGTCAGTGTAGAAGCAGAGAGCACCAAACTACAAAAAAATCAGGGAAAATTCAAGCATATCCCTTGTCATCTCGATTCTTCCATCATTTTAGTTCTTGCAAAAATACCCACTGCTTTTGACTCAGCTTCAGGACAGAGTTACATCCTTCAAACGTAGGCAGTCCAGGTTTGGATCAGTCATACCTGATCCTGTAGAGTGAGACATAGCATTGATCAAGGAAGAGCTGTTATGGTATCCACCAAGGGAAGACCCAGCAGGGAGAGTGGAAGACCACATGTATGACGGGAGGGCAGTATTCAGTATGGTTGTGTCATATGTCCCCGACACTGCAAACAAACAAACAGACAAAACAAACAAGTGGTTTTCAATGAGACCAGGCTTGTGGCTTAGCATGGATTGCAGATTTATACAGCAAACAACTTCATCCACCTTAAATTTTATACCAAATACTGTTTGGGATTACTGCAATGAGGCTAATAGCCGAGTACCTGACTGAGAGCTCTCAGTGACCATCTTCGTCTCCACCACAGCCTTTTTTGGGATCGGGAGTGTACTTGCCGGTGATCGGGTGGGGCTGCAGCTGGCTGATCGACTTCCTTTCAGCAACCGTTTCACATCATCCAGCTCTGTCCCTGGTAGGAAAAGCAAGGGGCCAGAGTCACCCAAAAGCCATTGTTTCATTGACCTGTAATCTTGCTCTGGCTAAATCGTTCAGTGAAATTTACCTGAGTGTCTATGAAGTTCATACTTTCAGGAGGTGACACCTAACAACAAAGCTCCAGAGGCTTGATTCTGGGACTGTGTACTATTAGAGCCCTGCTGTTGGGACTAATACCATTATATCTTTGTAAGACCACCACCTAACCCACAACATGCTTCCTTGTTCAGAAAAGGGAGAAAAAATAATTTTCTTATCAGGAAAAAGAGAATCATATGCTCCTATCTGTCATCATGAAGACTGGATCCTAGAGACATCACAGACATACCCCAGCAGTAACATCCTCTACCTTATTCCTGATATCCCTGGAATAAAAGCCATGGCACTTACATCTGCCAGAGGGAGATGCACTCTGCAGTCGGACTCGTATTTCACTCTCTGGGAAGACAAAAAGCAGAACATGAATATGGAGTGAGATACATTTGTGCCCTGGGCTGGGAATGAATCTTTAGACTGAAGTGAATGCCTTCCCTCCTGCTGTATATATTCCATCTTGCTGTCTTTCTGCTTGATCTGAGAAGTGCTTATGGCCCATGTGAATTGGTTGTAAATTGGTTTGGGTGACTTTTTCTTTTGAGGTCACAGTTTGTTACTTTAAATTCCAGAGAACTATATTTTACTCACTGAGGGCCTCTGTTGAAGTCAATACTTCTGTTACTGACAGACGTAGAGAAGGTCTAATTATGCAGCTCTCAATCACATTGATATTCTCACTCATCATAAATATTATTTTTATTGTCCTTCTGAAGAAAAAACTAGAGAGCCAAAAGAAGCTTACTCAATACACAAATTTTATATTACTTCTTGGGTAACATTTGTGCTGCCATCTCTACAATGGACTGTATGGTTTAGTCTCTTGCCACATGCTGACTTCTCTTTTGGCTCACTGAATGTAACCAGGCCAGTTTTAAGGCAACGTTCTCACCAGGTAATCAATGTTATTACTGACCTTTACTATACAGCACAAGAGACTACAAAGTTAACATGATTTAGCTGGGGCAAGCCTTTAAACTTCCTTCCCACAAGCAAAGTGGCCAGCATGTGATACATGCTCCTCAAGATGAAATCTGACAGTGCATGCACTATAAAAGAAACACTATTTTGGCACTCATGGGGAGAAGCTGATGGATTGGAATTATTTTCTGAAGTAGTATGAGAAACTGGACCTCATTATCTGGTGTCTGCTCTATTATGTATGGCCTAGTTCAGCTGGGAGCTCAGGTATGTAGTGTGCTAGTGGAGACTGTGACAATCTGAGGCAGAATAATTGGGAAATGTGACACTGCAGGAAAAGTGTGCAAGAGCAAGCTTTGATTTATATCCACTGCTAAAATTAACTTGGATAAAGTGACATTATACTTTCCTCTTCAAGCAACGGGGAACAGATATTACACTTTTATAGACTAATATAATCCTTTCCCCCCACAGTTAATAAATTATTAGAAGAACTGAATGATTTAAACAATGCAGAGTTTTGCAGTGAGCTGGATACACAGACCACAGCAAGTCCCCAGTTTCCTCCCCATCTCCTTATTAACAGCATGAGATCATTTCAGGGTATGGCTTTATGGTCTGCAAGACAGATTGTAGGAGAAACATGAATGCAATTACTGTAAATATGTCAGAGCCAGGTCCCAAAGCATGGATGGACTTATTGTAGTAAACAGAGAAGACAGAAGACTGTCCTATGCCCTTAGATGTCCGGGTTCCCAAGTAGAGTCTCCTTTTTAACACATTCCAAACTGCCATGATCTTCAATAGGGTAAATTCTTACAACTGGCCTGTTTTAAAAACTATGCACAGACAAATGGCTCACATTTGTAGTGGTGTAAATCCATGTACCTCATCTGATTGCTCTACAGGTAAACTGGTAGATTCCAGATGGAGAATATGTCCATTTAACATAACTGAATTATACCAAGGGAAAAAAAGGAGGCTTCTCACAGAACAGTATTACTCACCTCGACTTTGGCTTCTCCCTCTTGTGGAGCCAGATACTGTGAACAGCAATGAGAGAAAACCAATGTTAGTCTATACTGTCTGTAACATCTGAGGGAATTGAACTCTTAGAGATTTTACCAAGTCCTCTTTAGACCATAGGGTATCTTAAAGAATCAATAGTACCTTTAGCATTTCTGGACTAGCTGCAGTTTCTTTTTGTACACAGAAATACTGTTTACAGATAGTAATCTCTCATTTCAAATGGACAAAAGGAAGCTAACAGGTTTGTTTACCCCACTGACCAACAGTGGACGCTCTGAAACCTTGCCTCCTCTCTGAGCCAGAAAGATGGCCTGATCATAGTATTTCACTGCCTTCACTGATTAAAATCAGCAGCTTAGAGTTTGGACAGGGCAAGCAATACCTGCTGACAATGTTCAGTGTAAATATATCACTTGATAGCCAGACCATATTCCATATATACTTGCTGAAGTCTAGAAAAGAGCAACTGGAAAAGTGTATCCCATAATGTCTCACAATCCTAAAAGTCTGGTCTTTCTTGCTTGCAGTTGTTCTCCCAGCTATTGTGAGGGGTGGGGCTGGAGGGAATGCTATGAAGTATCCCAAGACTGTGTTCTCCTGTCCATGTCCTGTGTCATAGGGGAGCTTCACAAAAGCAGTTGAGAGTAGCAGATATACAGTATTCATCCACTATTTGAATATGTATCAGCTACACACCTGGCTGTCAGCTGTTGATGTCAATCCCAACTAACCCCTCCAAAGTCATGGAACTGCCCACTACAGACACAGTATAGCTACAGCAAGTCACACCAATGTGCAAAAAAGCCACCGTAGTCACCAACTCACGTGACTTTGCCATAATGTTAAGAGGAACAGGTCTAAAAAAGAACATACCAAAATCTTTTCTGGGAAACTCAGGAGAAGAGTTGGCACTGGAGCTCCCTGCAAAGAACAGAAATGTGTTCATTAATGCTTTGCACAAAATCATTGAAAGCTTTTCAAAACATGTCTTCCTGGCAACTGTCTAATCCCACTGGGCAGAAAACATTTTCATTTCAAAAAAGAGCTATTCAGGATCACATGAAAGAGCTGCTAATGCCTTTCAACTAATACATGCCGTAACTCCTTTTAGGGATGAGCATTACTATAAATAGGACTTAATCATTAAAATGTGTCCTTGATGGCTTGTTTCCTAGCAAAACCACAATGGGTTTCTTGTGCTATTGGGGATAACTCTACATTAATGTGCCCTCAGAGTCCGGTGCACATTTCCTCTTTTCCGTGGCACGTTCTGTGATACCTTCATATGTTGCATGGCGGTTGACATAGGTTTTTCTTTCAAATGTTGAGCCAGGTGATTTGGTGAGAGTAGAGCTGGGAGACTGGGTTTGTCTGTAGCCAGAGGATGACGATGTTGAATTCAGTCTACCACTTCCACCTACAGTTAAAACAAAACATCTTCAAGCAAACTCAAGATCAGCCCTAATCGTACACTCCAGCTGCCCTGGGTGCTTTATGTTATTTATGAGCTGTACAAATTTGCATTGGTACCTCACAACTAAAGATGGACAAGAACAACACTTGGGCCCAAGTCTGGCTGTTCCCAGCATTCACTGCAGACAGGAGCATTGGTTATCGTTGTGGTTTCAAAACAAATATTGTCAATGATAAATATGACAGTAGGTTTTGGCCCAGAGTGATGAGTGAGCCACCTCTCTCAAGCAGGAATAAATCTAGATATGAATGGTGCTGGGTTTTGGTTTGGATATAAAGCCACATGTCAACTCAAGCTGTTACATGGCACAGGGCACAAAACCTGTAAGACTGTTAAACCAATCTCAATCTCAAAGTGTTGAAGGATTGCTGTTCATGAGATAAAGGTAAGCAAAGTCCACTTCCCTTCCAATGCAACAATCCACACTCACATTTAGTCGTACCTTAGTCAGCTCATTTTTTTTGAGAAATTAATTGAGGTATGCATCAGGCCCAAGGCAGCCTGGAGGTTATTAAGTAGCTGTTATATTCCCTCCTACTTCACATCAGTGCTGTGAAGAAAGAACTGAGCAGCCATAACTGTGTTCATACTCTTGTATGAAATCTATTGCTGGAGTAGGATCAGAGTGCAGCAAAAGTAAAGCCCTGTGATAAAGTGCAACCTATGCATGCTGATCATCAGGATCAGACTGGATATTTTTTACCCATCCCTACAAAAAGAGTGTATCCAACAGTATTTTCTTGCCAACTTTCCCCTCTACAAGGACGTGTTTTGTTTTGTAACTTTTCCATTTAATTCAGCAGAAAGAACTACTGTGACAAGGAGGCCTCTGTTAGAGGCATTTTGCAAGAGAGTGGGAAAGAAGAGGTTACAGAATGCTCTGTACAATTGCAAGATCTCAGTATCTCTGAAGTTCAGGTTCTTTTCTCTTCCTTCACACACTAAAAAGAAGTAAAAGGAAGATGGCAATCCTGCACAGTTTTCTGAATTTGCTGGACTGGGTTCAGTTCTCATACTGGTGCCAGTCCAGACAATCAGACTGACATCTTCACTGGAGTTACTTCACATCTGCCCTGAGGCAAAGGGATTTCACATTCTGGCCTTTAACTGGGATGCAGGCGTCTGTCAGATCTGTATGGTATAGCTGATTCTCCTCTTGAACTTCCAAAATGCACTTCACTCCCTTTGGCTTGACAGCTGCCTCAGAGTACAGAGAGTGTTTTCTATATCGGTAGTTACACAGTTAGTGTCACTGGGGACAGAGAGGTGTGCCAGACACGTGGTGAGGAAGCTTTTTGTTTCGAAACCTTTGCTATGAGGATCTAACAGCTCAGCAAAGAACGCTGTCAGAGAAGAACCCTGCTTTTATGGAGTAGACAGTACATAATGATAAGGCATGTCCAGAAAATATGGCAGACTGTTTAAAGTGCTAAAGCCATGGACACACAAACACAAGAAAACAGTTTCTTGGAAATCATTTAATAATATTCTACCCATAGCAACATCAACAAAAAGATTAATCAAAAAGGTCCTTAGAACTAAAATGGTCAGAAAGATTGTGATTCTTAAAAACTGAAAGAAGGGAAATTCATTTTCTGAATGACTTCTTAAAAACAATGGAAATGGCATTTTTTTCATGTTGTTCTCCTGAAATCATGATTTTCCCTGTGGAAAAAGGGAATTTTGTACTTTACTCGCCCATTCTCAAACCCAGCTTTAGGGAGGGAATACCTTTGCTTTGCATATGCATTTGCCACTTCGACTTTCACAAGTCCTGTTTTCCTTACTTCTGGCTCATCCCACTTCCCTCCCCTGGATCTCTCCTCAAGCCATTTCTTCTGCCTTTGCTCTCTGTTTCCTCATTGTGCAATTTAATTCCTTACTTGAGGTCACGTAGCTGCTGCCATGGGTGTAAGACCTCTTTTCCACTCCACTTCCTCCAGCATGGGATGATGTTTTGAGTCCACTGCTGCTCCCCCCTTCTGAAAGAGATGAGCACAAAATGAGATGTTCTCTCAAGGCAGAAGGTAAGAACAGGAAGGACACTGCAAGACAAGGCAGGAGGGACCCAAAGCTGTCCACACACTTAGAATTACAAGTAATGCTTCATGTCTGGTAAGATCAGAGCTGCAGGGAAGTGTTTGGGCAGAGCAGAAAAGCATTCACACTCCACACCCAACAGACTTTTAGTCAAGTTTTGCTCCATACACAGACTGAAGGATACTTCTGTTAACCCTCACCATAAGTGAGATGATTCTGCAACTCCTTTCCAACTCAGCTGCAGAAAGCTGCAGAAAGCTAATAAAAAAGATGGTGGGATAAAGATCATGGAGGATTCTTCCCTGCTTAGTACTTGTACTTCCCTACAGAAGTAGAAATTATCTGTGACCTTTGACATTACCCAAAAAGATTCACTAACAGTTGTCAACTGGGTAAGATGACAGGACAATAACACGCTGCAGACCCAGCAGTGGAGGCTGCAGACCCATCACTTTTGATCCTTGCTTCCAAAATACAGTTACCACTGGAGACCCTACATCTAGACTTCAATCCACAAAGAGTCTGGTCTACCAGCCTTAGAGGAGTATGTGGCTTTGCTTCTGACAATGCCCAGGCATCTCCCCACGTACTACTCCTTCTCCCCAGTATCAAGTACTTTAGGAAAGGCATTTCTGAAAATTGCTTTTCTTTGAGTGTAAATCTTTATGCACTAAGACCTGCTGCAGCCAGGGATTTATGGAAATAATGGAAATAATGCAGACAAGTAGCATGGAGGGGCACAGAACACTGAACAGAAGTAATGCAATGACTGAGAATTACTTACTGGGTGGCAAGGCCGTCAGTCTTGTGGTTACAGTCTCTGTAATAACTGAGGGAAGAAAAGGGTGCAGATGTTAATATAGCCAAAATAGATCAGTGTTCTACTTACTTTCCATTCAAGAGCATGATTCAGTCAAAGAAGGTCAACTCATTTAAATAAAACTCCCTGAAGACCATACTGCCTGGGGGATGTGGTTGCACTAGTACCCAACACTGTGTGTTTCTTTGCAAGTCTTTCTTTCTCTAACTAAGAACATACTGCCATGAAAGATTTTTCTTCTTTACAAGACCCCTGTAAAACATGGGAGTATTATTATTTCTGGGCACTTACGAATCACAGCCATTGCCGTAACCACAAAGCCCATGGTCAGACTCCTTACTAGCTTTCTACTAGTTAATTCTTAAGGTCAGCAGGAAATTAACCTCTGTTTTACACAAAGCCCCACAGAGACATCTAAAAAACATTTTCTAGGCCACACAGGACATTGGTATCACAGGAGGAGCAACATCCAAATGTCTGCACTATTGGCTGGAAATGCTACCACAGGGCAATCATCTGGTTAAACAAGGAGAGTGTGATACACATCTCTACGTGTCTGATCTTGGCCCATTCTATTCCTTATTCTGACTTCAGTAGATGGACCAGAGTCAGGAGTAGAATTTAGTTCTGGTCAACATTCAATTCCTTACAAAACTGGCCATCCACTTCTGGGGTGTGATATAAAAATAAAAATTCTCCTCCTTACGTCTTTCAGTAACTTCTGCTCCATCTTGCCTCGTTTGCTTTGTTACAGAATCCATATCATTGCCACCTGCAAGAAAAACAGAGAGACTGCACTCAAAGCTCTGTGAATAGCAGGAAACGACAACAGCTCCCCCCAGGTCCCGCCACTTTGCTCCCTTTGGCTGGAAGAAATCTGTGCCAAGGAGTTTACAGTGGTCTTCCAGAGCCATAAGATTATTACTAATAGACCGGCGTGTAGAACATTGGATCCTGAAACAGCAGGTGGGTTGTAAAGCCAACAGGTAAGACGGGGCAGTTGAAGCAAATCCTCTCAGTGATGGAGTTTAGACCTGGATTTATATCCAGACTTTGTGGCACTACACTTAGGTCTCCTGCTGTGCCCCTATAAAGGCTTGATGAAAACCACAGGATCAAAACACTACTCCCACACATCTGCTCTGGGCAGGACTCAACAGTGCAGCATTAGCCATGCAGGCAGTTGCAGGAGTAAGATACCTGCACTCTGCCAGCAGTGCCAGAAAAACCTGGGCAGAGGTACCATTGCTCTGTCAATAGTAATAGTGCATTCTCAGGTTACTTTGATGCTAAACCCACAGGACATTGGACAAAGCATTAAACTAGCTATCTTCAGCAGCAAGGAACTTAGGCAGGAAGGGCTTTATCTTGCATATAAAGGCAGAGCAGCAACAGTTTGGGGACCCTGTCTGTGGCTTTGGAGTCTGATCTAATTTAATGCCAGCTCAAGTCAGTCTACACAGCATTTAAATCATTGCTGTTTACACTCTTTTTCATGACTTGGATCTCTTTGGAGTCAAAATATAGTCTCTAGTATAGGTATAACTACCTGACAAGGCAGGAATACCACCAAGAAATGTGACTGTGGAAAAGAAACATCATCTAGAAGAGAAAACATTTCTGTCAGAAGAAACCACACAGTTGTTCACTCCCAGTTGCTCTAAGATAACATTTCATCTTGTGCAGCCACAAATAGTGAAATAAATGGAAGAGATATTAATTTACACACAAACTCGTAATAGGCTAAAATCCTTCACTACATTTGAAGACTCCTCTTTAAATGCCATCTGTACCAAAACCTACAGATTTAAGAGGCTTTGTGCAAAATTCCTTCCAAGTCTTAAAGTCCAGCTTGAGGCATAACCCAAGTCTGTGCCTCCCAGTCCAGCTACCATTTGAGTTTGATCCTCAGGATTCCACTTACCTCTTCTGGAAAGCATAACCCCCTTGATATTACCCTTGTACTGCCCATGTATGCATAATGACACAAGGCAGGATGCAGCAGAGGATCTGTAGGAATAACTCACATTGAGATTCAATTCTGTCTTTGAGCAGCTCCTGCTATTCCCAGAGCTGGACAGGAACAGTGTGAGTGTAGAAGGCACACTGCCAGTCAAGCCAGCTTAGTCTCCTATAACAGACTCAGCTGAACTTTGAAGAGAACACCAGAGTGCCCACAGCCCTCACTCTGCACTGCTGACCCCGAGCTTATCTAAACAGCCCTGTAATTGGGGTTCCTGAGAACACATCCAACTGCAGTGGCAGTAACCCTCACAATGATTGCTAACACTGTGCATTTCCAGGGAATTATCCAGGGTGTTGTTTCTAAGGCATGTGCAAGACTGGAGCTATTTGCATTAGGAGAGTTCCTCCTTCAGCAGGATGATAGTCCCCTGCAATGTAAGGGTTCCTCCAAGGAAAGGCAATATGTCTGCTATTCTTCCTTACTGCATCAACAGTGGAAACATCTTTCAAGCTGTCTCCATAAAAACAGATGCTGGCAGCTGCTGTCTAGATTGTCAGCACTGTCGGCTTTGTCAGTGTTTTCTGCAAGGAACACATTTTTGTATTTGGAAACTGCTTTCCTACTGCTTTCTATCCTCAGGACTCCACTTCCTCTCTGCTGTTGGGAATGTGGTGCTGGTTATGGATTCTGGAAGAGGCCAGCACCACCATGGACTGAATGCATCTTCTGCATCTTTGCCTTCTCTTGAGAGAGGGGAATATCTTGCTGTGGCATCAAATTTAAAAAAAAAAAAAAATAACAAGAGGTTATAGCACATCTTTGGAGCCATGCATGCCACAGCCCAGCCCCAGCACATGGTGCATTCTGACCCAGGTTGCATGTGTGTTTGCCACACCAATGCAAAAGCCAGCCCAGGCTCCAGCAGGCTGAGCTGCACTTCCATTATCTGCCAGGACTGACTCATCTCACCAGCTCCTATCCAGATTCCCAAAGACATAGCTGCAGGCTCTGTCTGTGGAAAGCAATAGCACTGTTGAATCAAAGCCATCGGCAAACACCCCTGAGCAACAAGCAGAGACTTGTGAAGTGGTGTCACTCTCAAACAGTGCGGACAGCATAAGACAGGGCAATCCTACGGCCACTTTAACACAAGTTTGGCAGTTGTAGTGTGCTTGTGGAACCCACAGAAATGGGCAACGTGCAGACATTAATAGCACTAGGATCCAGGGGAGGTCTGGCACTGCCACACTTGTGCACACTGCTTCGTCCCTGGACAGCATTGAAAGCAGGAGAGTAACAACTGTCCATCGTTGCAAGGCAAGATCAGATCTGTGTTTTCCACAAAAGCCTGACAGCGCAGGGTGCCTCCTGCACCCCCTGTGCCACTTGTCTGCAGTGCAGCACACTGGAAAGGGCACTGAGCCAGTCTGAGATGGGACATTCAAATTATTTTATAATTTAAGTGTTATGTGAAATGGTAATAATATTTATTATAGACATTTTTCAAAGGGTAGGGGAATAGTCACAAATATGTATTTTACTAGGAAAAACAAAGGAGGCACGTTTCAGATTCTTTTATCCCTCCACAATGTCCTCCCAGTTTTCATGTCAGAATGCTGTTGCACTCACAGCACATCCTTTCAGCTCTCTCCTCTCTCCACTAATACAGCTCCTGCTGTAAGACACTCCATTAGGGGAAAGAGGCACCAGCAAATCTTGAGATTAATAATATTTAATGTCAGTGGAACCCTTTTATCATGAATACTCTGAGACTCTATATATGCCTCCAAACGATGCCACTGACTATGTCTCACATCGTATCAAATGTCTTTCAGGGTGCCACTTTCTCCTAACCAAGTTTTTCAGATGCCATTGTTCTGGAACTAATAAAACTGGATAAAAAATGGTCCTTTATCTCTTTTTTACCCCACAGACTAGGAATCTGATCTTCTTATTCTTCTCTAAAATCTGTTCAAGTTATTTTACCAAATTCAACACAGCATCAAATCAACCAAATAATTCTTCCAAATCTGCTCATTTTGTACACTCACTGAATGATGCCAATGCCAGGGAAGGAGGTTAGATGCCAAACCAAAGCTTGTACGTGCAGTAGAAAGCAAATTCTGCTCTGCCCACAGCCTCTCCTGGCTTCTTTGACATCAGTATGTGCTAATCTCCCAGAGCACAAGCAACAGTGCTGCCCAGACTTCACTCTGCTCTGCCAGGTGCCTTCCTTTCAACAATGTGTCCCCACTGTCCCTACTTAACTGTGCTACTCAAAGAGAAACAGGTCAAAGCAAGGCCATTCTGACCTGCATAACTTCCTGGCTCTGGCACAGAAAGGGAGTCAAACAATCTGTATTAATCAAACAAGTGTTTGCAGAACAGGAAAATGCTGCTGTCACCACTTTGCAGATGAAGTAACTAGTCACACAAAGACAAGAAACTTCCCCAAAGTCACTCTAAAAGTCAGTCTGAAGACAAAAAAAACCAGAAGACAAGTCTTTCCCTTTATGTCACTATGTTCAAATTGCTAGACCTGCTGTAAAAAGGATTCAAACTGATTCTCAAATAAGACTTTTCTGACTTATTGTGACAAAACCACAATAATTACAGTGCCTCAATCTTCTAAACAAAAATATGGCACAAAGTCCATAGTAAATGAGTCACTGCTGATAATGAAACCCACCTGAGAAAAAGCAAAGTTTGACCATGGCAACACAAACCTTCACTCAGAAGCAGTTCAAGGCATTCTTAGGTCTAGAGATTGATTTAATATTATACCCTGTACCCACCACCTGAAGCTCCAATTTACAATCGTTATTCTTCTAGCACACCCCAGATCTGCTCAGTTTTAAAAACAGCCAACAGATGATCTGCATTCACCATGCTGGCACCCTTATGGAACAGAGAACATTCAGCTAAACTTTATCTATTTTACAGTAGTTTCACAAAAATCATTAAAAATATAGATTAGCTTCACATCTCTTATCTCCCAGCAGATATATTACTTTCACTTGATACTCACTTTAAAACAGTAGTATTCACTGACAAACAGAAAATCAAAATGACCCAGCTCTTACACAATCTTATTTTTATACTGTATTCCCCACAGAAAAATGTAACACCTCCTCTATATTGCCTTTTTCTTAAAGGAATCTGGAAGACAGAAAATAAAGGATATCTTTTTCTGCTTTTTTTTCTTTTAGTAATGTAACTTACCTGCAGTGCTTTGGTTACTGAACTGAAAATCTGTTTTTCTCCTCAACTGCTTCCTTTCTACCAAAATTTGCCACCTAGACTTTATATCATGTCCTTCCAAAGGTGTGTGGAATCTGAGTGATCATCCAAAAATGTTCACCTCTTCTTCATTTAATCTGTTTTATTCTTGCTGTTCTTCTGCTTTTCTATTCCCGTGCTCTTAAACAAGTCCCAACAAAGGCGTGTCGTGGTTTCCTGCCTCACCCTACCCTTCCAATTATCTGACATTCACTGAAAAAAAAAATCTGCCTCCAGGAATCAAACTATATTGAAATAAGAAATGCTCCTACTTATTTGCTCAGGTAGATTAACTATTTAGATGCCATACAGAGGTGTGAAGGTTTATGTCAGGGAACATGAACAGTTGTGGCAAAACTTTCTGATACTTCATCTGAGATCTGTTTTGGCATTTTCTTACAGGAAATCACACAGCACCTGCTGATGCCACTACAAGCTGGCTGAAAGCTAAGCATATTTTGTTGCTGGCCAACACAAGGCGCTGAACTACCAGCTACCACAAATTGGCTGAAAACCACTCCAGGCAGTGGTCTGCCAAGCTCACAGATATTTTTGCTCTATTCAGAAGACAGCAATATCAATAAATAAAAATATACCAAACTGAGTGAGGAACAACATTTTTTCCATGTGTACTATCTGCAAACTTCTCACTGAATAAGAACTAAGAGGGAAGAGCAGCTATGGTGGGTCAAAGCAAAACTCCATCTAGCTCATGATCCTGCCTTCTAACCATGGCTCATCTTGACAGCCCTGGGAAGACCATGTGAACAGGACAGGCGTAGGCAGGTATTTTGCTGGTGTACAGAGTCAAATGCAGTGGCATTGCACACATTCTTTGACAGATAATTTCCATTAATCTGTCCAGCTAGCTTTTGAATCTGTACATTTTAGTATGTACAGTGTCCCACAGCAAAGATTTTTAAAGCTTAACTAGAGCTAGTGTAAAGATTTTTCCTGCTACTGAACATGACAGTGCCATTTGGTGCCCTGTGCTTCTTTATAAGAATCAGAATTCACCTTGGCTTTTCTCACCCTGCACAGATTGACAGATTTATTTCCCCGGATGGGAAAGAAGGTAACACTCCATGTGGATTTTTGCAGACCTTTTGAGGGGCTGTAGCTGTGTACTGTCCAGATGGAACTCTGTTCCTTTAAATTCCATATGGGAAATTTCCAAAGGTGTGTAGGGACATGGTTGCTCTACAGCACTGCATTTCAGTCCAAAGGCTGTGTTTGTTGATGGGGATCAAGACTTCTACAGAATTCATCAATGCATCTCCTAAATTCCAGAACTTGTAATTATATTTATCTTCAGTCAGGCAATTATTTATGCAGGATAATTTCCTCCCTGCATGGAGGAAGCATTCATTACTCTGCCTTCAGAACATTAATCAGAGAACTTCAGTTGTCTAAATAAGCTGCATGTGGTAATCAAGTCATTAAGAGGTGTAGAACTCAGCTGGGACCTGGCCAAACTGCACTTGGTTAAAGCCTTGACCAAAATGATAAAAGTGGCTCTAGCTCTTTGAACTTCATGCTGTCCCTCTTATTATCAACTGCACTTCGAACCTGCACTTTGTCCACCTCATTTTACATCCACTTCCAGCACAGTCCACACTGTGTGCTTCAGACACAGCTTGACTGCTCACAGACAGAAGGTGTTCAAGAAAAGACAGCACTGAGTGCACTTTAAGACCTACCAGTATGAGGGAGACTTACTGGAATGTCACACAGACTTCACTGGAGCAAGAGATGGGGCCTCATATTTTCAGATAATGTTCTCAGGACTGGAGGAATTTCCTCCCTCCTTTACCTTTGTCTACCAGATCTATTTATCTATGTATAAACAAAAGATAGTCATCATAATTTTGATAAAATAAGAAAATTACAATATTTTAATCCTTGCAGTGTTGGCAGGACAAAGATACTTGCAGTGTTGGCAGGACAAAGGTTTAATATTTATTGAGAACAAAGTGCTCATGGAGCATCTCTTCATGAGTCATTTGGCCAATTTCTTACTGGAAAGGAAACGAAGGTGAAGGTGGAGTATGACATAGAGGTGACTTCAAAGGAAACTGAAAATAAATCACATCTTGAGAATGACTGACTCCACATTTAAAAGGGGCAATTTAGGAGAAGATAGAGTTTATGTGCCTGCTGAAACACATTATTAGTTCACTCAGGTTCCTACTGGGTAAGTGTCAACTCCAGTACATAATTTAGAGAGGTCATGAGCTGCTTCACCTTTTACTGCAGTCTGTGATTGCCCCAGATACTCAATCACTGCAGGTCAGGTATGTAGCTGGCACAGTCAGTGAGCTGCAGCAGACCTTGCTTCAGGTCATCAGCTGCCACTCCTGCAATAACAGTGGCGTGTGGACTGATGGTGAGAGCAGGGGAGGTACCTTGAGCTTCTCTTGGAGGTAACAATCGCTCTTGTTCCATCCTCTGTCCTGCTCAAGTTTGTTCTAGGTTGTGAAGTCTGTAGAGGTGGAGTCACACTGCTGCTGGGTGCACCTGGGAATGTTCTACCAGATGCAGAGCTTGCCACTTTCCCTGCTCCCAGCACAGGAAGAATGCCCAATGCCTCAGACTATCAGATCAATTCACAGTTGAAGACAGCACCGTTTTCTGGGTCAAAGATGCTCCAAGAGTTTACAACACCTGATGCTGGCACTGAAAAATTTGAGGAGCTGAGGCAGAACTCTGCCCTGCACATTCACTGCTCCTGGAGGGGAGCTGGACTGCAGCACATTTGAATCACTCCTTACAATGCAAGGGGAGCTCAAAGACAAACGGTTTCAAAACTGAATCTGGTCATTTTGTCATGGCCATTCTCTAAGATCTTAAAGTGTGTTCATGGTTTAGAAACAGTCAAGTTATGATAACTTGTCATCTTCAATTTGAAAGGGAGTTCTGGAGCACAGAATAAAGTGTACATTGTTCTGATAATTCTTTCTTGATTGACAGATAAATTACACAACTAGTGAATCAGCCAAGAAGCTCATTGGAATAGTGCAGGCCCACACAGGGATGGTTCGCACAGGGAAGGTACCACACCTATTTCTGCGTAGCAACTGCAGTTCCCTCCATGCCTTGGGTTTACACAATGGAGCCAGGCAGCCACTGAACCAACCAGAGGCTCTTGAGTCACCCCTTTGACTCAGTGCCCCAGGTCCATGGTCTGCACATCACCTGGGGAAACTCACTGTGAGTAACCTGGGGCATGAATAAAAGCCTTGTGGGGAACTCATCATTGCTTTTGGGGTGCAGGGAGATGAGTAATGGCAGGATGCAAAAAAACATTGCTAACTCAATCTCCCAGCTTCCAAGAGACTTCAGTGACCAAGAGGTTTTGGGTGTTGGTACTCACTAACACAAAGACTGTACAACTAAGGACTGACTTTCCTCTCTCCTTCTGGCTTTATATAATATCCCACACAGCTTCTAATGTTTAGCACAGTACAATAAAGACAAATAATTATAATAAAGCTATTTCTGCATATGGAGTATTATAAAACACTGATCCTCAACAGTGCAGGACAAACTGAATTGTACTCCCGGAGAGGAGGGGCTGGGCTGTTTTTGTGTAGGATAGCAATTAAGAGGAGGTGGATGAAGACTCAGGCTTGCTGCTCTCAGTATTAACATGCAGACAGGAGGGACTACCTCTCCTCAGAGACAAGACTGTACAAGCAGTCAGGCCCTGGTGCTGTCATGGTGCTCTGCATTACAACCACCTAATAGTTACTAGCAAGCAGCTCAGTCCAAGGGCTAGGACGGACACATTGCCTTGTGTGTTTGGGACTGCTCCTGATAATGTCATTTTGATGACAGACAGATCCAAACAAAACACATCTGTTACCTGTTAAAGGCCCCTTATCTTTCATACAGCTTTTTAGGCACGTTGATGCTTGGGCACATTTTACCTCTCAGTAGGTGTCAGGTTGTACAGCAGGAGTTGGCAGAGCCAGGAATTATCACCCATGTCAGACTCACCTCTAAGGGCATCCAGGCTGGGATGTTAGCAGAGCTGTGTGCAAAGGTGACCTGCTCTCACCTCTCCCCCTCTCCACACCACATGTCCCTGTCCCCATAGAAATTAGGGAGCTAGCCCAGCTGTCCAGCACACACCATGGCATCTGCCAGGGAACAGGGCTGTGAAGCAGATGATTCTGATCACTGACACTCTGAGGGGGTTTGCTGTGAGTTTAAACTAAGTCATTTTCATCCATAAGACTCCTCTCCTTCCCAGTGCTGGCATGATAAATAATCCCTTTCACTTTGTCTTCTAGGCAAGAGTTGCCTGCAACATACACTGCATACAGCAGCACAGCTATGAGCTGGACTGAGTCTCTTGTTTGATGCTGTTAGTTTTTCACAATCAGCCCAGGTGCTTGGTCAAAAACAAAGGGCATTTTACTTATCACAGAATGCAAGTTTCATTCACAGGATCAAATAATTTTCTATCCTCTGGCTTTTAGAAAACTATTGCCTGTTTGCTAGCTCACCCATGAACCCTTAAAACAGTTCTAGCACTGGTGCCTCTTTGACAAAAACTATACATGCTAATATCACTCATCAAATGTTGCAGGCAGGCAGCAAAGGGACAAAACCAGTGCCAGATGATCTGGCTGTGGTGCTGTCAATATCCATAGTGGAGAAAAGTCTAAGCAAGCTGCTTGCAAAAAACTGGCAACACTTAAAAAAAAAAAAAAAAAAAAGCCTTTCTGGCAGCACTAAAGAAAACAAGATATGATTTGTGACTAGTTCACCAGCATATCCATTGTTGAAATTCCAAGCAATTACTATTCCAAACTAACAATTCAACCAGTTCTACCTGCACCAGTCCAAAGGCTGTGAGTTTAATCACCATTACAAGAAGAAACACAGAACTGCAGTGCAACACTGCATGAAGGACAAAAATGCTGGAGACAATACTTATCTTGGTGATCTGCCTCAGATAACGATGGTTGTTGGCAAATAAGCCTAATTTCTGTCTGCAGTCTTGACAGAAAATTCAAAACATATTGGCAAAAAAAAAAAAAAATCCTGATGAAAAATCTCTGCTGATCAACAGCTCACAGCAACTCACCTCCTATACAGACAGAGGGATTCTCATCAGCAGGATAGGAAGAGCAGGGGAGGGTGCCTGAAGGGTTTCCGAGAGCAGATTTCTTTTGCTCTCCCCTTTTTCAGCCCTATACATTCCTGTCTTGCAAGTCCTCTTCCCTGCTATGTTTCAAAGGGACATTTTTTGATCAAGGATCATTTCACAAACCAGAGAGGATTTTCAGGAGCCTTTAGGAACAGAAGTGCCACTGTTGCTGCTGTGTCACTCAGGTGAGTTTACGCACAGAACAAGAACACCTCTTGAAAGTACCTGGGCGCTGAGAATGAACATAAACACAAGATTGTGCATAAAGCCCACAGCTCATAACCAGCCCAAGGAACCTGGCCAAGCACTGGGCATCACTGCTGAGGAGTAAGAGAAGAGAGCACCAGACCTGTTGCTGCAAGGACAGCTGAACGGCAACCAAGTCTATACTGTTTGCAGGACATTTTCTGTATCCCATCCTCAAACTCACTAGCCTTTTCTTTATTGTCAGGATCTAAATTTGCTTCCGAAGTAGATTCCCTAGTTATTCACATTGTTTACACACGAGTTTGTGCTACAAGAGAGTACTAGATGGAGCTCCAAGCAGCCTGGGGGCAGGTCCAGAGCACAAGCAGAGCCCAACACTCCTTTGCTCATGCAGTCCAGTTTGATACAGCATGCACAATTAAATATAAGCATGTGCCAATAGTTTTCACATATCTCAAAAGTTTAGAGGCTTAAGTTTTCTAACCAGTATGCAAGGGATTTTGCAGTCTATTTTCTCCAGAACTTGGCTTGTCCTAAATGCTGCATCAGTGCAATGAACTCAGACTACCAGTTTCCTAGACCAAGACAAAACTGAGTGTGTGGGGCAAAAGTCTCTCCTGGGCTGCAGAGTCTTTGAGAAAATGTTTCCTTTAAATGATAAGACTTCTGAGAGAATTGTCAAGTTCAAGTAGCAAAGTTTCTGAGGGGGGAAAAAAGTGATTTAGTAGAAACATGATAGAATAAATGTGCTCTGTATATCCTGGGAAGTTCTGACTACTCCCCAAGCCCATGAAAAATGAAGACTGAGGCCACTCAGCAGCTTTCTTGAGTCAGACTTTGAATGGAAGACTGGAGAGTTTTACAAGATATCTGTGGTGAGATGGTCCCTGTCAACTAAACCTTCTCCTTCTTTGCGAGTAAGGCACTTCCTGTGATTAGGCCCTCAAGCATTTCAGGGTGGTGCTCACTTTTACTGCCAAAGTAAACAACAGAATGAAAAGTCCCTGCTGGACTACCAGGTTGTTCCCTCTAAGGGAACATGTCCTGCTGTAAGCCCTGTTTATTGCCACTGATTGTTATGGATTTATCATGGATTGGCATTTATCACTGTACAGACTGGTGATATAATTAGGGATGGGCATTTCACCTCACACCATATTTTTGCTCTCCCAGGTGCTTCACAACCATAAAACAATTTCCAAACATATGTTTTTCTGAGTGTTGTGAAACAGTTTTCAATCAAGAGACTGCCTTCCATTAGTATAAATACAGACAGTGCACATTTCTGCTGCAGCTGTTTAGATGTGGATCAACAATACACAACAAGGGAGCAATCTGGATCTCCTTTTGGTTGTGAGGGTGACATACCACTTTCTTGTTGCAAGAAGGTGTGTGAAACTGTTTTGATTCCTATTCCTGCAGATATTTATTTGCTCAACTGGTCCTCAGAAAGGCTTGAATCCTTGGCTCCTGTCAGCCTCCACCTGCTTTTCCTGGGGCACACAGGCTCAACCTGCCATGTGCAGGCTTGCAAAGCCCAAATTTAAATGGCACTCCTTTATTAGAGGATACATTCCACAGGCATAAAATATTATTATCCGATACACATGACTAGAAGACTGCTGATCTCTTGCAGGACTGGAAAGCACAAGATGGGACATGACACCTCTGGTAAAATAGCTCTCCAGAACACACCTCACATGGCAGCTAGAAGCTTCATTTGTGTTCTCAGTACTGAGGTTGGAGGCTGCCTTGGAGACCCATCTCTCTCACACTTCAAAAACTACTGAAGTAAAGGATGATTCAGCCTCATTAGATACTAGCTCTCACTTCTTCAATTGTCTCTTCTTTGGAAACATTCTCTTACATTACCAAAATTATGTCTCCAACATTTTTTTTCTCTCTTCCTGTCTTCAAGAACTGCTAAGTATCTTCCTCAAGGACAGATATTAACTGTCGTCTTTCTAGTTCTCTCAAAAATTTTTGTCATCTTCTCTTTTTTAGCAAAGAGCTATGGATATTTATTAATTCCTAAGTTTTGTGGTCCTAGGAGGGAAGCTGTTATTTCAATTCCTGCTGAAGCAAAGTTGTGTGAGTTTTTCACATTTAGTACCTTTTACTGGTCTATTCATTTTAATTGTGCCTTGAGCTACTCTTTATTTACACAATGGAACTGCTCATTTCGCTTATAGTATATTGTTTCTACTATTTGATTTAATACCTGAACCTTTAATTTGTAAGTGCTAGGAGTTTAAGATTGCTTGACTATTTTTTACAAAAAAAGAGAGATCACAATCCTGATTGAGTTCTGCTGGAAGGACATTCACTCCCTCAAGGCAGGTAAATGCACCATCAGATCTATCCTG
This sequence comes from Formicarius rufipectus, assembly GCA_013399695.1. Lineage (NCBI taxonomy): Eukaryota > Metazoa > Chordata > Aves > Passeriformes > Formicariidae > Formicarius > Formicarius rufipectus. The sequence continues at coordinate 694,081 of VXAU01000669.1, forward strand.
AGGTGGTATGATGCGCATAACACCTGTTTTGATAAGCATTTATTCACGATAGAAGTAATATTCATTTAATCAGAAATGTCAGATATTACAATGGTTACAGTATCAACTTACAGATATATTTTGTAGGCTGCTATGTACCCCTTTTATCTAACTCCCTCTCCCAATTTCTTCAGCCCAGTAAACACTGAGAAATGAAGAAGTGGATTTTTGCAAATAAGTAGTAGTTTATAGCATCAGTAAACAGGTGAGTCCAAAATAGAAAGACTGATAAAATAGTTCTAAAGTATTTTTTTTTCTATGCTGTTTTCAGTAAGCAAAGCAGCTATGAAGTCCAAAGCCGCTATTTCTATACTACACACTGGGCCCATGGCAAGGATGCAGAGAGAGTAAGTGAGAGGGTAAGGAAAGTACTTCATTTTTATTGCACCTTGAATAAAGGAACTGTGACCAAAGTTCTTTAAAGTAATACAGTCCAGAAGCTCAATTTCAACACTGGATCCACAGACCTGCAAATGCTTTTGTGCATGAGGCTTAGAGTGGAAGACACCAAACAAGGTTGTGATGGATTCAGTCACAGGTTCTAAATCACTCGTGTACTACCAGTACAGAATCTTGCTCATCTTAATTGTGTGTCTTTAATGCATATAATGGAAATTTTAAGCCATTTCAAATCCATCAACCAATTTGTCAGGAAATGGAATAAGGTGAATGGCCTGAATGAATACATGACAGACTTTCAATCATCCCACAAAGACAATGACAGAACAAGTTTTAAACTGTCATGAATTATAAGAGCCACAAGTGCCACAGCAGGGCATGAAAAGCAACTCAACTCCACAAGAACACATCAAAACCAGGCATTAAAGGAGCCATACTGTTCAGCAGATCTGAAGCTAAGTCAGAGTGTGCCAAGATATCTTTCAATAGTGAAGTTATAGGCGTCTGTCTAGAACATACTTCTATCTTGAATTTTAAAGTGAACTGGTTATTTACAAAAATACACCTTTATATGAGGTTTGCAGAAAGCACAGTGGTCTTTTTTCAACTGGTCTTTGAAAAGGTTTGGAGAGAATAAAATGTCTACAGTACTGCTCCATGGTGGTTATTCTGGAGGTAATACAGATCTTTGCTCTGTTCATGAGGAAACTGGCACAGACTGGAATTGGAATCCAGCTTTTTTCTACATTGGGATTATTTTTAAGATCTTGGCCAAAAGGTACAAGGCCTATCTTTCTCAAATTCCACTGTTAATATGAATTTTTTATTAATCCTAATTATCATTATTTATCTATTGTATATATTATACAGTGCCCTTCATCTGCATCTTGTGTTAAAATTATAGCATTTGTGGTCATCCTTCTATTTTGATATGCAGCACTTCAGTAATCTTGATCACGTTTTACATCTAAATCGGACACCCTGGCACAGAACGCCCGACCATACAAATGTTCCCACAGAAGCAGAACAACAGACCAGATCCACAAGGAACAGTCAACACTTCTCCCCAGAAAGCATCCATTAAAAAAAAAACAACACCAAAAAAAACCACCAAAAAAAAAAACACACACAAAAAAACAAACAACAAAAAACAAACAAAAACAAAAACAAACAAACAAAAAACAACAAAAAAACCACCAACAGAAACAAGGGCTAAAACAAGGCAGATTTCACACTTTCTTTTTTTGTGTTGACTCAGTTATAAACAGACCTATGTAAAAGTTGGAAACTGTGGCTGGAGTTACAGATGAGTTTGAGACACACCATTTACCAATAGTTAGAATAAGAGTAAATATTTGAGCAATATTACTGAAGTAAAAAGTCATGGTTCACAGCCCATTAACAAGTGTTTTCCTTTTTTTTTTAATGATCCCTCACTGTTCTTTAATCTAGAAATTCTTTTAGTCTGCAGATTTCTTCTCATGTGGGTTTATAGCAGTTTTCAGCGCCAATTCATGGTCAGTTTACTTATGCTTCCATTCCCTCACACCACTTCAAGTTTTTCATTAGAGATCATGTTCAGCAAGCAAATCTTTAGTCAGACACACCTTTGCCATACAATCCACAAGTGATATGCTAATTCCAACCAAAACCTGTGTTGAAGGATAAACAAAGATTCATGACCTAGAAGAGAACAGTGTTCCATTCATATTACTTGTTTCTGCCTTGTTAGAACAGAGGTAGAATCACAGAATCTCAGAATGGTTTGGGTTGGAAGAGACCTAAAAAACCACCTATTTGCACTCCTTTGCCATGGGCAGGGACACATTCCACTAGACCAGGTTATTCAAGGCCCTGTCCAACCTGGCCTTGAACACTTCCAGGGATAAGGCATCAGCAGCTTCTCTGGGCAACCTGTTCCAGTGCCTCACTGCCTTCACATTAAAGAACTTCATCCTCACATCTGATCTAAACCTTTCCTCTTTGAGTTTGAAGCCATTCCTCTCTGTCCTGTCAATGCATGCCCTTGCCAAAAAGTCCCTCTTCAGCTTTGTTGCAGTCTCCCTTCAGGTATAGGCAGGCTGCAATCAAGTAATCTTAAAGCCTTCTCTTCTCTGTCATACAAGTCTTCTGGATTATCTACCCCTGATTGCTGGTGTAACAGTAGTAAAAACAGTAGTAACAATAAAAATAACAATTATAATAATAGTTAATATTATTATAGAAATGATGCAGCTCTTTCATGCATGGCAGTCTTACATTAGCTCATGTGTTCTTAGAACCCAGACATCCCAGGTTGCTCATGCATCACAATTCATCTAATTGATCTGTCACTTGTCACAATCAAAGTGACAAAGTTCAGCTGACAACTGTAGGACCAGTTTTTAAATATGTCAAAGCTGATGGGGACATTTTTTCTGTTCAGCAGGACTCATTTCTGTGGAGCAGGGTAAGGGTGCTTCTTCATTTCACCTGCTTAATTCTTTTACTCCTTTCTCCTGATGGTTACAAGGAAAAGATGATCCTGAGCTGGCTGAGGGTCACAGTGCCTTGCACAGGGGGGCTTTTCCTAGAGTAGCTCACCATTTTTGCAAAAGGTGGGTATGACAATTTCAGTTGCAATGAGCAAAACAAAGATATAAACAAGGAATATTCAGAGAAAGATAATGAGTAGTAACTGGCTTTACTGGGAAAGCCTCTACATATTCGGGTCCAAGTGACTTTTACTCATTTCTCTCCCCATTAATGGCCATCAGTGATTCCATCACTCCTTCACACAATGTTGCCTGCAAGAGGATCACATTTTACAAACCAGTTTTTCTCCAAATGCCAAGAAGGTAACTACAATTAAAAGTAAAGGGAGAAAATGTGGCATGATGGAAAGTACACAGTGCTCCAGCTGTTCAGCTGGTAGGGCAGAAGCCTGGTGAAAAAGGAAGCCTTTCTTTTCAAGCCTTGATCACCGGCTTCAGATTAGCAGATTATATTTTAAACACTTCTGAGGAAAACATTGGCAAGCAAACACTCAAAACTTGGATCCAAGTTATTCAAGTTGCTTCTGTTTCCAGTTTCTGGCAGGTTTTCTGACTTGGTTCCAAACCTTCTGGTTGTGCCCATCTCTATTTTCATGCCACTGCTTGAAAAATGATGTTTCTTATCTGAAGCACAAAAGTATTGCCTTTTCTAAAACGCAGGTCTGTTGTGTGTCACTTCTTCTCAGCAAGATGACTGGCTGCAAACAGTTGCTACTCAGACTTTTCATTTCACAGTCATTCAGCTTCTCATTAATATGTTTCCATCAGAAGCTCATCTTGTGAAACCTTTGATAACACACAGCTTTCTCTTATTAAAATCACGGCACTCTGGGCTCTTCCTCACTCCATGTGTAATGTATTTCACATGTTTCTGCTGGTATGGGTCTTTTGGGGTATGTTTATTGTTATCACAGGGTTGCCAGATGCACAATATAGTGGCTGCCTTTCTTATCCAGTGCCTGCAAAGGAACTGCTCTTTGTATTCTACTTTAATCATTAATGCTATTAAAGTTGTCAGCTGAAGGCTTTGTAACCACGATACCTAAAGGTGTTTTGGTTTCCATAACACCTGAAGATGTTTTTTGTTTCCAGCATAAATTAGAGCATTCAGAATATTTACACCTCCTCACACAAATATTAAAACTCTGTTCTCAGAAAAACATTGTTAGGTGCAATGGCAAGATAAAAATAATAGATAAAACACAGTACATGTTGTGATCTGGAGTGATGAACCCTCTCTACCAAGTGTGTGTATTTTTTGAGTTCAGTACATTGAGTTCACTGAACCCATTTTTTTTTTAAAGATGTGGCCCAATAAGAGCACTGATCCACTGCTCCCACCGTTGTCAGAATATCATTTGCTGAAGCCTATGAAGAAGAGTGTTATACATTTATTTTGAAGTACAGGTGTAATTTTAAGCACATAAAAATCATGCAACAGTACAAAATAAGGCTGAAAGGCCTTCAGTTCGGTATCTTGTCCACCTCTCTGTTTGAGAGTGAACCCCTCCAGGTCCACACTAATTATTCTTCATAGATTTTACTTTAGAAGACTTTTAAAACTTTCTATGAGGTTTCAGAGCCTCCTGAGGTGGTTTGGTCCATATCTGCTCACTGTACTTGCTGTCAGGAAATGTCTTGAAGTTCTAAACAAGTATTTCCTGCTTCAGTTGACAATCACATCTTCTCTTCCCCTCTCACTGTAACTTAGCTCCTTTCTTGCTGTCACACTTTATGTATTTGAATGCTTTTGTCATGTTTGCCATTAGGGTTTTCAACACCAGCCTAGGCTTTTCCTGTTCCTGCAGCTTCAGGACTGCAGCTCAGTTCAGATACTGAGTTTCCCTGATTGTTGGGATCTACCTTCACAGGGAGTACCCACATGCTTAAGGTTACATATATTTTAAAGTACTGTTCTAAGCTAGGGACTTCATTCCTAGCATTGCCTAAGGCTGTCAAACACATGATGGTCCAGTTTAACTGCATGACAGTTCAGTTAATTATTGTTTTGTAATAAATCTGGCAGTTTCGCAAACACCTTTAACCCTGTAACTGCAGGTAAAAGCTACCATATTTTGCTAAAACCAGTGCCAAACTGTTGTGAACATCATCTACCTAGCCAGCAGACACATTTAACTTACAGTTTCATAAGGCATTTCCTTAACAGTGCAGGTATGAACTATGTGTATTGGAAACTGGTGTTCTTAATAAGTCTAGAAAAGCAAAACCTTTTGTCAATAAACAGCCATGCCTAATACTTAATGGATACTGAGACACTGATACACTCATATATCCCCATCCTCATCAACAGAGGTTCAATCCCCTCCATTTGAGCACACAAAATGTAGCAGACAGAACTGTTGTAGTCAATGCATGCCAAGTGTATGAAAGCAAGCAAAATATAAGTCAACAAGCCAATACATGCGCATAGAGTATTATAATGAAAACTTAGGCAGACAGAGACCAAGTGGGAATAAGATGGAAAGGAAACAGGGACTAAGCAATTGCCAGAGCCAAGAGCAATCAGCTCACAGAAGGGAGGGCAATGAACCACGTTGGGTTGGCATGAAAGGAGATATTAGAATTACATGCTCCTACTTCTGTTCTGTTTACTTTACTGTAGCTGTTTGCTGTGTCAGTGGAATCCTTCAGATTTTCCTAAAACAAATTAACAGATTTTGCACAACCGAACAATAACAAACAAGTGAAAAAAGACTAGCATCTAGAAGCAATACAAGTGTACAATAAACTGGGATGTACAGTTCCCAACACAAACAACTTGTCAATAAACAACAGTATAAGCAAAACCAAGAGAACCGTTTGTTATGTACCTGTGTGAATGTGCAATATTCACAGAGTAAGTCTGTATCAAGTATTCAAGAACTGTTAGGGACAAATGGGAACAATATTTTAAAGAATCTGAAAGAATGTGCTAAGAGTGTCCCTTCAATGCATTTTTAATACTTTACCTCAGATCTGCATTTTAAAAACATCAGTGGGAAAATTCACTCAACAGTCATTTGTGGAATATATTCTAAAGAGGGTCTGAATGCAAACCAGTGTCTTCATGAAAGTTTCCTGATTTGGTGACCATCTCTTGGGACTCCTCCACCTCAGCTGATGAACTGAAGTCACAGTTTAATCACTCACAGCATCAGTTTGCACACAGCTGCCCACGGGGGACATAAAAGTAAAGTGAATCTTAGAGTGCAGTTGCATTCATTCTGGTAATGGCTTTAGTAGGCCAAAACATTGAAGAAGGCTGTATCTCCCACACAGTTGCTTCCCACAAAGAAAGCACCTGAGCAGTCAATCTTAACCCACTTTTCCTATCTTTCTTCTACCCAAATTATAGAGATAACTATCATTTTTACAATTAGATGAAATTAATTGTTGGTATAAAATGATCAATTCCCAAGAAATCAGCTAACAAAGCTGAAATTGGCCCATGTGGTTTTGCTGACTCAAAAATACATATAGCAGAAGTGATTCTTAGCTGAGTTTATCATGGTAACTTTAGGGTGTGATCCTCTACATTTGGATTCTAAACCGTTGCAGCTTCTCCATCATATCTGTGGGGATGCTTCTTGCACACAGGTTTACTTAGGAAAAGTAAATATTTCTGTGTAAGATACATATATGAGCAACGTTCTTATTTTTTTTTTCCTCAGTGGTATTGCTCCTATGCTTCTGGCAACACACCCAAGTCTTAAAAGTGCATCTCTGAATGACTTCACCTCTCTGCCCTGCTTCTGAGGTTTGGCAATATGCATGGCAATTGATCTTTGGTGGACTCGAGTTTAAAATAAAAATGTATGAATTCCTTAGCTGCTTGAGACCCTCTCAATTTCTTCACTGTCTGGTGGACTCTTCAGAGAGCAGAACCTCAGGTTGGTTGTCTCGTGTCCAAATTAGATTGCAGGCTTGACTGTTAAAAGTCTGGAATAATGAGACTGGCAGAGTTCATGAGATCTGCCTATAGTGCTGAGCACAAAGGGCAGTATCTTCATTTGCACTTTTCTTGGCAGGGCTATGCAGGGACTCTGCCAGAATCAGCTTTCAGCATTTCACCAGTGCTGGCTTTTGAGATCTATTTGTACTTCTCACCTGCCAGATGTGCCCATGATGCACCTGAGAAGTTAGAGATGGTGAGGAGAGCTATTTATTTGTTCTAAGTGGAACGTGAAGCTCCTTGAGAAGTTAAAAGCAAAACACCAAGACCTTTCAGTAATAGCTACTGGAACAACCATTCTCTCTGGAGAAAAGAGACTCTTCTTTGCTGTTTCTCACCTCTGCCTTTTGCTTTTTGTTTGTTTTGGGAAATTGGGTTTGGTTTTTCCTGGTTTATTTTGTTCAACAGAACTTTACAAAATCAGCAGTTACACCTATGCACAATAACTGACAGGGAGGAGTAGTAGAAGCTCTTGCATTATAGTGCTATTTGCGGCAAGGACGTCTCTAAGTTTGAGAGAAAGTCTAACAACACGGAAGTGCTGAACCAGAGAGAGTTTAACAGCTTCTAGGCTTGATTTTAGATAGTGAGAATCCTGCTTTAAGGAAAAAAACCTTCTGACCCAGAATTCCTCACTGAAATGGAAAAGAAAGATGTCACCAGAGTAAACTGCACAGAGTAGGTGATGATATTCTTACTTAGTTTTTGCATCCACATGTCACACATGATTCAGTAGGGTATTCCTATAGGTGCACTGCTGATCCTAGAAAAATGAAACCCATTTAGGACTTCCCACCCAGACATCAATGTGAACAGTTTTAAAGTTATGAATGTCCTGTTTCACAGCCTCAAGAAGAGGCAGGGTATATGCTATCTAAAATTTCAGCATGATCTGTCTGCTGATCTAACTCCTGAGGAGTCTTTCAAGAGAAAACTTGTCACTGCATACCCATGTGTTGAGTTACCACCATGCATTTAACAGTGATGAAATAGCTTATTCTGGCATATGTTACACATTAAATATTTGTAATTAACTGAAGGAAAAAATTCACTAAACTTTAAAATATCAAAACCGCACTAACTCAGCTGTGAATGAAGTGGGAATTACAGGAGTATCCTGTGAAATGCTTTGGCATGGCTGTCACCAGAGGTTGATGGCAAAGATGTGTGATGGAGGTCACTGTGGCCAGGACACAGACTTATAAGTTACATGTGCTACTGATGGGAAAACGTCCCTAGTTAAAGCAGGTGGGATTTGCTAACTTGATTCATTTGGCATCAGCTCAGCATTTCTGCAATCCACTTAAGACAAACATTCTTCATCCAAAATACAGTTTCCTTAATGTGTTCAGAGGGGGACTGGTTGCTTTCTCACACAGTGGGAAACACACTAATTCAGCCAGCTGCAATTCCAGTATCTCAGCACCACATGGAACCATATCATTAGCTCACTCCATATGCCACACTTCCACCAGGGTAGCATAGTTCTGCTTCCCTTCAGTTCAGGAGGAACTGTCTCAATGACTTCAAATGTCACAAGGGCCACGCTGCCCTTTTGCAGGAAGGGAACACAACAGCAGTAAAAATAATGTAAGAGTAATCGCTTGAACCCACTGAGCTTGTAAGAAAGTAAGATATATTCAGTAAAGCTCTTTCTGTATGCCTATGTAGAGAAAGTGACTTAAAATACAGTTATTTCAGGCAAGAACATGAACAGAAAATTTCCACAAATTACTCTGGAAATAATTGCAACAACACCAATACAGCTGATAAACATCGAAAAATTTAAATGAGCCTAAAAAGTATATTTCACTCAAGAAAGGAGAAGTCAAAAAAGCTTTTACTTGCTAAAGAAATGTCACAGAAGACATTCTTGTCTTCCCTACAGTTGAGCACTTTGGGAGGAGGGGTAAGTCATAAGCAAATGTTTACTGAGTTCTGACTGTCTGTGAGTACCTTAAGTATATTGACTTTGAAAGAAGTTACTTCAACTTCTACATTCAAAAGTACCAAATTTCATATCAGTTCACAACACTTTTAAAGTTATGAATGCCCTGAAGCATCTGTCCTTAGTCATGTGATTTATTTGCATGGATAATACACAGACATATCCCCCCCATATCGTGACAATTATGCACACTTAAAATGTTAGATATGCTACTAACAGTACAGAAAACAGGAAAGAGCTTTAAGTCAGCTCTCACATCAGTGTTCTAACCTGTGAGCCAGGTTACAACACAGCGGAGTCAGTGCCTGACAACATTTCCATACTGAAATCTCAACCCTCTAGACATGACTATTCTCAGCAGTATCTAGAGATGGAAAACTCCCATGAACACTTTGGTATTTCATCCTTTGGAAAAGCTTCCAAATTTTTACTTTATAAAGCTTTCTCTACCTCCAGGTAAATGACCTAATTTGTTTCTTAATAACAGGGAGGAAGTGTATTTTTAAATGCTGTCTGCTGCTGATGCAGTTTGGTAGGGAAGGAGGTGTGCTCAGTAGAATGGTTATTTGTTCTAAAACAAAACAGTACCCAGTGGTGCTGCTGAAGTGATGATAGACACTAATCACTCACATCTGCACTCAGAGCAACAATGAAACCCCCAGGAGTACAGGAAAAAGGAGAGATATGCATCTCCATATGTGCTCATCTGCTCATTGGAGGACTTGTTTGGTACTGCAGCTTAATCCACTGGATCCACACAAGGCCTCCAGACTACGAGCACCTGACCTCAAACCAGCTCATCTGAACGCGCAAATAAACCATGTCCACTTTTTCAGATTCACCAATTTCAGTAACACAGATAAACATGAACAACCCAAGAGTTACATGCACACAGCAGAGTGAACTGTTACATTAAGTATATGAGAAATGAAACAACTCTTCAAACTCCAGTACAATTCAAATACTTTTAACATAAAAATACAGTCAGACCATCACAGATGACAAGGGCTGTACCTGGGACTAGTTTGGGCAAGGGTTGGATTTTCTTAAATTATTGATCAGTTCTCCAGCAAAGACAAGAACACTGAAGGTTTGTTTATTACTTCCTTTGTCTGCTTCAGTCTCATAAAGACTTCAAACTAATCTTTGGCTTGCTATGCCTGAGAAAATGCCACAAACAGACAAAAATAAGAGGCAATTGTGTGCTAATCCCTTTTTATAAGCACTGTGCCTCACCCACTTGGTTATTCACACATGCAGCAGTGAGAACTAAGACACACATCTCATCTGCTTCTTACATTATCTTTTGTAAAGCCAAATTGCAGTACCCCTCACCTACAATAACTCCAAGCGGTTTTTCTTTTCATGACAGGTACCTTGAAAATTGAAGTGAAAAAAAAGCAAGCTCCAGATGTAAAGCAGAAAAGACAACAAAACTTGACATTTGCTTTAGCTTTATGCAGATGTGATTCCAGAGACTTCACTGTTAGTTATCGGACATTTCCACCATCGGGAGAGCAAAATCCATCTCCCAAGGACAGGCTGCAGTAAACTGGTTTTACTCCAGGAAACTGGTCTATAAAGCCCTCCCTTGATATATTTATCAAGGGATAATTTATTTGCTATAAGCAAGTCAGAACACTTTTACAAGGAGTGAATAGCAGCCAGCAAAAACACAGCCCTAAGCTCATGGTGAAGTGGGCAGGATTTTAAAAATTAAAATTAAAAGTTAGTGGTTAGACACACAAAAACACCCCACCCTCCTGCCCCAGGCAACAGCGAACATGCAGACAGTGCAGTCTACTTCATGCGTCAGGATACATCACTTGGCTTTAAACAAGATCAACAGATCTCATGAAAAAAAGAGAAGGGGGGCAGGGAGGGGAATGCATATGTGCCTTAAGAGGCAACATGTTGACTAACATCCCAGTTACTCAGTGACAATATTTAGAGAGAAAAGGCCTGACTGTTGCACCCTGCAAACCACTAAATGGAAGTTTTGTGATGCTCCTGGCACTCTGGAAGAGAAGAGCCTATGAAGGGCAAACTGGAGTCTCTAAACCCAAAGCCTGTATTGTTTAACATTACTTTCCACTTTGGCTTTGCAACTACAGATGATGCCCATAAGGGAATTATAACATGTCCTCGTTCCATTAGTCCTGCTGTGTCAGCCCTTGTGCCACAAGATCATTGAAGGAGGCAATACATGGATTATATCTTTCAATTGTGCAGACAAACTGTTGTACACTCGGAAAAAATATAATCTGATTGTTAAAGTGTCAAAGAAAATAAAACCAGGAAGCTCATTTTCCCTGTTTTTTTTTTTTTTTTGGTTTTTTTTGGTTTTTTTGGAAAAGCTTTCTGAAGGGAGGCAGTATGTTCAGCAACAGATCTCAATTTTATTAACCAATGCACAATTTCCTATGCATGTTTTTTCTTATATTTTGCTTATCTCAAACTATTCCTATCACAGAAAGAAAGAAATAAAACAAAAGCATTATAGGGTTTATTAAAGACTGTATGGCAATGAATGTGCTACCATTACACATACTGGTGAACTTCACTGAACAGCATAAGAAACATGCTACAGTGTGCCATAAATATGCCATATCAATAACACATGGTTTATCTGCCTCTCTCAAGGGAAACAGACATGCAGTTTTTGAGAGCAAGGCTTCAGTCTGACTCTGGTTTGCCATCATTAAGTTCAGGATAGAATAATATCCATCACTGTAGAGTTTCTGCAATTAAAGTACTGGAGAGTACCTGGGTAGTGCCTGATGACACTAGTTCCCAGCTCTGTGAGGGGCCTCCAGCCAGATCTTTGGCAAGTCATGTTTTTGTAGCACTACATATTAATAGCAAGTAAACTCATAAATAAACATGGCAAACACAGCTAAACACTAAACATCAACCCGAACAGGAGATTTTATTTGTGTCATTTATGAGTGATTTACCCATCAGTGAACACAGACAATAATATTTCCTTTTCTCTACTCTTTTTGCAGTAATTTTACTCATAAATGTAGTAATTAAACTCATAAATCCAACCTGAGGCACCTACATTCACAGTTCCAAGTAACTATAATCCCACTTGGGGTGGGGCACAAGGGCGTTGCTTTAATTAAGGGCAATGATAAAGCATAAGATGACTTTTTCATGTGTTATGTTCCTGTAAAGTCTCCCTGGAATCTCACCTGGCAAATGATCTAAAATCCCAAACTTTCTGTTGTTCTTGTGCAACTCATTTGTTAACATGTCTGTACAACAGAGCATGAGTAATTTAAAGCACAGACCATGAAGGAAATACCCTGTGAAGTCCTACACATACCATCTCAAAGCTCCAGAGTATCTGAGAGCCAACCCACCTAATAAATTTTCAGGAAAAATTCTATTAGCACTTCCACTGCTGCACTCAGGAGTCCATTTTTAACATATTAAGAAAATACTAATGACATTAAATTAGCTGCAGGTTTAAAAAAAAAAAAAAACAACAAAAAAAAAAAAGAAAACAAAAAAAAGAGGGCAGGTTTAAAAATTACCTTCAAACCTCTTGAACACTTGAAGTATCATACCAAATTTTTTTCCTGGATAGTAACAAAAGTTTGTACAACTTAATCATATAATATAAATGTCCACATTTGCTACTGGACATATTATTTTTGAATCAATTTAGACAACAGATAAAATCTTATATAAGGAGTAACCTAAAGTCCACAAGTTCTCAGATTTCCCAAAACAACTTGTTCTAGATGAGCTTTGAAGGCTTTGATACCTTTTACTACAGGAGAGTAAAAGGTTGCCATCATTCCTGTGAAATTCTACTTAAAGTGAGCGAATCTGTGTATCCTTAGGGTCAAAAGCACAGCAACTGCTAAGGTGTTATCCCACCTACACTCAGTGCTGACTCACCTTTCAGCTCAAGAATGTCTCTAGTCTCAACACACACAGATGGGAGTTACACAAGGTAAAAAGTGAGCATCCTTACCTGTAGCTGTGGGGAGGAACCAGGCAGGAAACTAATGCATTTCTGACACACAAGCCAAGGGCATGATCCATCGAGGACATGTGGGTGCCTGTACCCCGTGAGCAGCTCGCAGCACGACTGTGGGAGGTGTCCGTGATCAGCTCGGGGTAGTTTGGCCCTGGGCAGATTTAGAAGAACCCCCACCACCTCATCCCTGAGAGCTACCGCTGCTACAGCTTCCACAGCTCCTTTTGTCGGTCCTGATAGTTACATTGGAAACACGTGGTGTAGAAATCAGTTTCGAGAAATGTAGATCCACGTGGTAAAGCCAAGTGTGCGGCATGGAAGGGATGACTGCTTACGGAGACAGGAAAATCGCGTTCGATTGAGCCGGGGCACTCTGACCCTGCAGCGCACAGTGCAGCCGCAGCTGGGGATGCTGTTGGTTTCTGGCACAATCTCATTGTGTGTTTCTTCATTTTCACTTGTTCTTCCCCTCACCCAAGGCAGTGCAGCTCAGGTCCTGCACCTCAGGTGCATTTTTTTCTCCTTCTGTAAGGAGACAGGGCCAGGGACGAAGGCAAAGGCAGCCTGGGGGGAGAGCTGTGCCGGTGCCACCCTCGGCGGGCCAGGCTCCCTGCTGAGGGGCAGCCCCTCTCCCTGGCACAGCAACACTGTCCCACCGCCTTAGGCTGCACCAGGGCAGGATCAGGTTGGACATTAGGACGAATTTCTCCACAGAAGGGGGTGATTAGACATTGGGATGGGCTGCCCGGGGAGGTGGCAGAGTCACCGTCCTTGGAGGTTCCCAGGGAGAGACTGACCGTGGCACTCGGTGCCGTGGCGCGGGTGCCGAGCTGTGCTGGGCCATCGCCCGGTGACCTCGGAGGCGTTTTCAGCCCCAGCTGGTCCTGCAGTTCTGTGCGACGGCGCCTGGAGCGGCCCCCAGAGGCCCGTCCGTGCTGACCGGAGGGTCACAGCGCAGCCCGGAGGGGCTCAACACCAGCCGGAGGGGCACAGCGCTGACCGGCGTGCCCGGGTGCAACACGCGTGTATGTACGGGGTACCCGGGGCTGCCCCGCTCCAACCCTGGGGCTCGGGGTGGGGACCGGGATGGGGATAGGGAAGGGGACCGGGAGGACGATGGGGATCAGGACAGTGATGAGGATCAGGATGAGGACCGGGACCGGGATGTGGGTATGGACCAGGATTGGGACAGGGACCGGGCTGAGGCCCCGCGGCCCCAGAGCACCCCCCGGCGCGCGCAGGCGCACCCGGCCCTGCTGCGGTGCGCAGGCGCAGAGTGGGCCGGGACGCTGCTCCTGCCCGGCCCGGCCCGGCCTGGCCCGCGGGGATTCCGCTCATCCTTCCCTTGCCCCGCGGGGATTCCGCTCATCCTCCCCTGCCCCGCCGCCCATCGCGCTCCCCCAGAGACTTCCCGTCGCTCCGCTGCGGCCCCGTTTGTGGCGTGTCCCGGGGCTCTCCGGGGCGCATGGCCTCGGAACGAGCTCCTCGGGCGCGTGTCTGTGCTTAGGGGCTGCCCGGGGGTGGAAAGCTGGCTGGGGAAAAGTTGTACGGAGCGTTAATAGAGCCTGCTGTTGAGAAAGTGAAAGCAGCGAGTGCTGTCGTAGAACGGAGATGTAAGCAGAAAGCCGAGAGGCCGTAGCTTCACAGTTGCCCAAAGTGCAAAATCAAGTAAGTACTGAAGTGTGAAATGGTTTTCCCCCCTTATAACACAAGTTTTCTTTACTTGCTGGATATAGTAATAATAATAATTATTTTTTCTGTGGTGAACAGCATCACTGCTTGAAAGCACCAAGGGTTCTTAGGCACGAATGAGCCAGTGGGAAAAGTATTTGTTGTAGGTATGGGTATTGGAAGGTAAATCTGCATTAGAAAATAGAGGCAGGGAGACACAGGTTTTGGGTGTTTTTCTTTATTTAAAGCTTTGTGTTTAAGCTGACTCTTAGGCTTGAAATGATTTTACTAAAGTTACATATTTGGGACATGATGTAGCTTTTTAATAGGCTATTGCTTATATTAAGGAATACTATTGATAAACTTATATTTAATAGATCCTCTGTATTGTCAGTTTAATTGACGGATTGCTAAAATACCCAATTAATTGCACTCTTCACTAAGATATGGGGCTTTTTAATAGAGTACCGTATGTTCAGTTTTGAAGCAGGTGGGAGGGAACGCTGACTTGTAAGATAAATGAGAACCTGCGTGCTTTGGTAGAGAGCCAGGAAGACCAGGGTCGCTACGTATTAAGGCGTTGCCATACCGAAGCTCCGCATTTTTCATCTCCGAGGAGGAAGCTCCCTTCGTGCCAGTCCTATGTTGCCCAGTGACTTATTTGCAAGATTTTATTCCTGAGAGGCTTCTGTTTGAAAACTCCTTATTGCAATTTGCTGGTAAGCAGAGGTGTAGCTGTCGATTTTCCAGCTGCATACTGGTCATTAGCAGGTGGTTCACAACTGCTAAACTAAGTTAAACATTGCCAAAGCGATTTGAAGTTGGTTCGTGCTGGGAGGCGTGACTTAGCAATTTAATTAAGGCACCTTTCAGAGTGAACGGGAGATGTTTCCTGTTAATCAAAAGTTCTCCTTTTGTGAGTAATTACATTCTTAAGCGGCATCCCCAGAAAGATGAAATGATAGAGTGGATTATTTCCACAGACTTGGATACCCAATTATTTTCTTCTATAGAAAAGATGAATTGTTTATACATGTGAACAACAAAAATCTTCCTGCCTCCCAACAGTCCTTTTATCACTGCTTGGGATGCAGTTAAATGAAAGGACTGTTTCCTATCAACTGAGTTAATAAGGACTATTCCTTTGAGTCAGACAAGCAGTAAGGGTCATTCAGGTTAAGAAAATAGTTTGTTTGGAGTGAGTTTTTTTTGATGAGTTTGATGTTGCAGGATCTGACCTTGGATTTATTGGCAGACTGTAGTGGGTTCAGTTGCTTCCTGAGTTGTCTTCCACAGAACTTTAGGAGTGAGGGTAAAATAGTATATAATATAATATATAAAATTCTTGGTAACACATTTTATGGCAATTAGCAGTGCTGTGCATCCTCTTAAAAAACAGCTGTTCTCAAAACAAGATGCTTCTTAGCACATGAAACAGTTGTGTGACTTCTGCAGATGGCTTTTTGTGAACATGCTAATTAGAAAATAAGTTTTAGAATTTCGTATTAGAGCTTTTTACTCATTTATGCAGCCACATGGCTCATTATAATCAGGTGAAAATGACACAATTCATTCTGTTGTTTAACAGCGACTGCTATTCATCTCGAGATGGAAGAACCAGTGCTGGATAAATTGCCATCTTTGTGTGCAACTCCAAAGGATTCTGGAGCAGCAGCTCCACAGGGTACTAGTTCAGGGAAACAGGTATGAAATCTTTATTTATCCAGTCCTGTGATTCTTCATAGCAAAAAAAAAAAATGTGTGTGAAATAATCAAGGAGTCAGAAGTCACTGAGATACTGTTTGCTGGAAGGCTAAGGACAGGTACCTTATAACTAGCTACAAGGTCATCCAGGTAAGGAATGTGCTTGGTATGCTTTGCTCTGAATATGCAGATGTTCACTTGGAATACAAAGTGATGGAGCAGCATAACCCAAATGCCATACTAATAAATTAAAATACTGTTTAGGGTTTGTGGTGATTTCTTTTGTTTCTTTTTTGCAAGCTCTCATCTTCAGCTTTCTCAGATCCTAGTTTTCTGGGTTGCTGTGCATACAGGATGACTTTGTGACTTCTTCCTGCACTGGAACAAAGTACACTGCTTTCAGTTTGTATATTCTCTGCATTGCTGAGCTCTGCTTTGGTCTTCATCCTAGCACCTGTTATGGTGATGCTGTCACATTCAGCATCCAGATCTATGCAGGACATGCCTAGTTTGCAAGTATTCCTTACCTAATCCCATGCCCCCTGTATTTTAGTATATTTCTGTAAATAAAAATGTTAGACACAGATTATAAAAAATAATTCTTAACTTATTTTGAAGGCAAACCCCAACTTTTAGATGCTTTTTGGTGAAGTAAAGCACAAACAAGTCGAAGTTATAGAGATATTTGTAATGTGCTCAAGTAGAATACAGATGTTTTGTACTAGTGCTAATACAGATGAATATATTGTGGTAAGATGGAACAGAAGAAAATAATCCCTTTTCTCAATTAAACTAGAGGGGGAAATTGAGCTTGATAGAATAGAATTAGCCAAGTTGAAATAGGCCATATTTCTTCTGTGCAAAGATTGGATGAGTAGGTTTGCTTCAGTAGAGTACAAGATCTGGTCCTAGAAAACATGGAACTACATCTTTCTGTATCTTACAGCTCTGTGTGCAAACACACGTGAAAGGAAGAAATTAACTTTGTTCAACTTTGTGAAGGCTATATAGAGAGAATGAGGAAGTCTGGCTTTACAATGATTGTTAAATATATTACATATTCCATGTAAATAATAACCAGGTAAAGTTTGAGATTTGATCAAAACTTAAGATTATTCTCACCACCTGGTTTTGCTTTTGTTTTAGCAAATGAGTGCAACTCTGAGGGAGCGATTAAGGAAAACAAGACGTTCATTTAATGCCAATTTTACAGCAGCAAAGCGGCTCAAAATACACACTGAAGAAAAAGTCTGTGCTGATGCTGACACAGGGTGCCTGCCAAAGACAAGTACAGATTGTTCCATGTTACAAGATGGTTCTAAAAACCTGGAAAGAAACAGCACTGAAAATACATGTTTCAAAAGTCCCTCACAGGAGAGCGATCCCTGTGGATCAGCAGAGAATTCAGATGTGCTACAGGTTGATCTTGGTCAGCAACAGTCCCTGGAAGAAAAAGTAAGGCTGGTGAAACAAGTGCAGGAGAAGGAAGAGCTACTTCGTAGGCTCAAACTGGTGAAGATGTATCGGTCTAAGGTGAGGTAATACTGACTCACTGGTTTTTTGGTGTGTGCTGTTTGTGTATTGTGTCAGTTTAAAGCATTTTATAAAAGTGTCAGCAGGGTATCAAAACCCCCACATGTCAGCAAATGACAGTTTTTGTTTTGTCCCAATTTCAGAACAACCTGTGTGAACTGCAGGCTTTGATTGTGAAGTGGAGGAGCAGCACTCAGCTGATGCTGTGTGAACTACAGTCAGCCTTTTCTGCAGATGGCAAGAAAGTGAGTCTCACTCAGCTGATCGATACTTTTGGATTAGAAGACCGGTTACTGCACTACAGCAGAACAGAAGAAGACTTTGTAGATGCATGATCTACAGGTGCAAAGCTTTCATTACACAGTCAGAAAAGCAGCAAGGACTGAATGAATTCTGATCACACCAGAAGTGTTGACCAGGCAGTGGACTTGATGCTTTGGGGTTAGGAGGTTTTCTCCAGAGAGAGACTTACAAAGCTGTGTACTTAGATACAGTAGGCACTGTAAAAGGCATTATTTAAGGAAAAGATGAAACTTGTGATGTTTTGGAGAACCTTGGTCAGTGAATTTTTATTTAACAAAGTGAAGTCATACTTTAACAGATAGAAGGCAGTCCATTCTTTGATTGGTTACTTGCTTTGAAATAACTCAAATTGTCATTTCTGTTGATGTTCAGATGGGGAAGAGTTCAGGTTACTTTTTTTTCATAGATACATCCCCATTTTACAAATGTCTTCCTACTGCCACTCAACAAGTGAAGCCTAATGACAGCATTTTGTAAGTTAACAGGTTTTCTTAATGTTCTGAGGCTGTAATAAGATGTTGTCACTGACTTTGTTACGGAGGGAAATAGACCACAATGTAATTGCTTTTCGGTACTGGTCCAGACAGTTGCCTTCAGGGCCTGATACATCTGATAATCATTCTGCCTCAGCCTGTGGTGATGAAAGGGAAGGCAAGAAAATTGCAACCACCTTTCTATTCTGCTACTATACCTGAGAGCCAAGGTGTTTTCTCTCTTCAAATAAATAATAAAAGCCAGGCCTTGTCTAATGAGATTGCTTCAAACACAGTATCACAAAGATGAATAACACTTCACCAGTTAATTTATTCTCCAATAAATATATTTTTTAAAGTTTTTTTTAAAATCTTAACTTGAAATGGCTTGTTTTCTCATCATAACCTGAGCACAGAGTGGTGACTTCTGTCTAGTTTTATTTATTTACAAGTCTTTCTGCTGTGAATCTTGTTTTTTATGTGATCATGTTCCTTATTAATTATAACTTAACTGTTTCGTTTACAGGTAGCATATCCTATTTCCTTAATAATTCCTTAGACATCTCAAGGGAAAGAAAATCAAAGATCATACAGACCCTTTTAACATCAGTAGGGCTCATTAGACTTAAATCTCTACCTAGAACTTGCTCTTAAGAGTACTCGCTGTTGCTGTCCACAGAGAATTAATGCAGAACAACCTTTATTGCTAATCACATTTTGAGTACTAAAGCACTATTTCTGCTGCCCTGTTAGGTTAATAAAAAAAGATGACAGTGCCTGGTGCAGGAGCCAGTTATCTTCCCTGAGATCCTTGGCAGATTTGGAACTCTGCTACTTCTATGGAAGTTTCAGCAGGAAGAAAAGTCTTGTGAGAAGCAAGATGGAATTAGTGTCCTTAGAGATCCCAGTTAGAGATGGTAGAGCTGAAAAGAGGGTACTGTATAGGATCACAGGAGAAGTAGTTTTTTCTTACATGTGTAGAATTTTGTTTGTGCTGCTCCCACAATGGAATGAGTTTAGAAGTTGTGTAAATTTATGAAAGAATTATTCCACACCATGGAAGAGGGAAATAAAAAGCAGTGAGAATGTCTGACTAGTTAGGTAGATCAGGCTCCAGGAGTAGTTAATTTTATCTTTATTTTTCTTAGCTGTCTTAGAGGGATCTGCAGGAGAATAGACTGCATATCCAGTGCAAAGGGGTGGGAGATGCCAGCAGCTATTTCAGGAGGCCAGATGGCTTCCAAATCTGTTTTTCCTGTGATTCTGCCAGTGGCAGCAGCCACAGCTAACTGGTGGCTGTGGGTATTATGCTGTCATAAGGCACAGCAGCTTTTGGGACAGGGCCAGGTGGCACCTATGGCCTTGATAAAGCACGCCTGTATCTTCTCAGGAATCTACACCTATGCCATCACAGATGTAAACTATATTAAGTCAAAGCCAGACATGGATTTTAGCAGTTGCAAGTTCATAGATTTCTTGCAGTACTTTACCTTTTAAATGTTCTACAATTGCATATTGCAGACAGTGGACATCCAAATGTTTTTCTATCAGTTTTCTATCTTGTACCCTTTGTTTTCTGTAATGAGCAATAGGGTTTATATAATGACACCAGCAGAAATAAATCTCATCAACTGAAATATAATGGGGATAAGACCAGTTGAAAAGTATACAAACCAGACAAACATGCATCTTTCAAACTGAAATTCTTTTAAAGGAAATTACAGAAAAAATCTTTTGTGGAATGACAAGTTCAGGTAGAAAAATCAGCTGTCAAATCTCTTTTTCTTAGATGAGGCCATGGTATTATACATTTACCTGGGCTCTGATTTTTTTATATATGACGGGGTGATTTTGCCCTCAATATTTCAAGTTCTGACTGAAGAATTTCAAACTCTTCTTTCTGTTCCTTTATAAGATCCCGTAGATATGTTTGCTTCAAAATCTCTTGGTAACGCTGCTTTGCAATCTTCTCAGAAATATCCCGTGTGTCTGCATAAAACAAAATATCAGGGTTAGTCTGCTTACAGGGGATGTGTAGTCTGTATTTATAGTGGACCTGTCCTGGAGTTATTCCAAGGTCTGTATAAAATAGGCAAGCATTTTAAAGAAGGCTCACAGTTGGGCTTAAGAGTATTTATAGTACTGAACACAGGAAAATATTTCAAAAAGGCACTCGACATGCTTGCTTTTAAAAAGTTCTTAGCAAGTACCCACTGTTCTGGAAATCTGTAAGTGTTTTCCAGTAGTGGGAAGATCTCTACAGCTTTCCTCATACTGAATACCATTCCCAGCTCCACACCACTTCCTCTGTACCCTTGGAAGCGTGGAAAGGAGCATGTTGAACAGTTCTGCTAAATAATGAAAGCATGTTGTCTAATGGTTATGAATGACTATAATATTTTTACTTGAATGGTTTCAGGAATTTAGTCAACTAGCTTTGGTTACAAAGAGGCACATTCTCCAGGTACACTCTTCAGTGAGCAGTGTTAGGTTTTGGTAGGAAGGATGCTGCTAACTGTACTCATACAGGAACAGACAGGGGTTCCTTGTCCCGCAGCTGATGGTGGAGAACAGGACTGCATAGCCTTGGAGTTACTTTCTGAATGTTCTCTACCTGTGATTTAAAGTGTACTACTGTACTCACCAGCTGCCTCAAAGATATGCTTCCTTTCTGAAACCGAGACAAGCATTTCCTTCAGCTCCAGGCTCAGCTCGTAGTTTGCTTGCTCTTTTAAATGGATGCAATTCTTCAGCTCTCTAACTTTTTTCTGGTGGTTCTTCACATTCTTCTTGTGCAACTGTCCATTGTGAAATGCATAAAGCAAATATATGAGGTGATAAAAAAGCTGTTCAGGCAAACTTATGATGGAAACCTACAATCTTAAGCACTATGTTTTAGCTCAGTAAACTCATGGATTTTGATTTGACTAGTAGTACATTCTAAACTTCATATAGTGTCTTTCACGTTCTGTACCTCAGTACATTTATGAAGGACTATTATGAGGAGGTTTAATATAAAGAGGTCTGGGTTGGAGAGAGGAATATATTAAAGATTAAAGGCAAAGGGAGGATAGGACGTCAGTGGAATCAATGGGTTAATGCTCTTGGCTGATGGGAGCTGCTGAAGAAAGTGGGGTTGTGCTGAATCTGATGGATGGGCTGTAAAGGGATGAGACAAATACTAAAGCTTGAAAAGGAAAAGGAGGCCGATACCAGCTAGCCCAACTTGGAGAAAATCCAGTGGAGTCTCTTAAAAACAAGGATGATCATAATTTGAATGATGAAATAGATGAGGGAGCCAGCAAATCAGATTGTTGTTTCTCTGTTATTTGGAATACAGAGGGGTAGGGATATTATGAATAAGCTAGTGCTCCTGGAGAGAAACATTAAGCAGTGAAGACTGAAAGAATGCTTCATTTGAAATGGAAGAGTGACTTTTATAGGCAGTGCTGTGTAAGAAGTGATTAGCAGACCTGCATTCAGATGCTCAGGATAGGAAAGCATTTAATTCCAGTAACAAAGCAAGTAGATTTCTCTCCACAGGGCTGATCTCTGCAGCAATCCATGTATGTTGAGTGCTTTCAAAGACTTTAGAGAACTGCTGCTGTAGACAGTGCAGCTCAAGTTGAAGAAGCTACTGAAAGCCAGATGGACAAATACATGTCTCTCTCTTTATATATATATATATATATTCATCTCTGTGTGTTGTTACAGCTGTACTCCAACAATCCTTGAGTTAGCACACCTATATCAGTTGCACTTATTTCTTACAAACACCTCTTGCTAATGAAAGCAAGCAGTTATATTTAAACTAAGGATGTGTCTCTCAAATGTGGTAGTTGTAAAGTAAGATACTCACAGGTATCCCCCAAAATACCAAGGCAGTAGAAAGAATACAAAAAGATTTATTTTGAAAGTGAAAACACTGCTAAAGAACTTAGAAAGCAAAACTTCTAGCAGTGCTGCAAAAAGCACTGGGCCTGAGAAAAGTCACACCTCCTCATTTTTCACTTTTATTATCTCTGCTCCTCCCTCTCTCCCTGCAGGAGGTGAAAAGCCTGTGGCATTTGCTCTCTCAGAGAATGAGCTTCTGGTATGTAATGGGGGAGAGAACAGCACTGTTTCAAAGAGGTGGCAAGAAAGCCTTTCTTAAGCGAAAATAACTGACTCCTCATTAGAAGCATCTTCAGGAAGGGAGGTATTTACCCCTGCAGTGGTTCACTTCGGATTTACCTTATCCATGACGCTAAGAGTCTGCTTCATCCCTGCAAGGTGTTGGGCGATGTGGCTGTCATAGTTCAGCACAGTTAGGAACTGAAGAAGTCAAACCAGAGATAAACTATCTTACTATGCCGGTTCGTCCTCAGCAATTCCATACTTCTATAAAGACAATCATACTATGTGAAATGCAACAAAGTAGGATTCTGCAGTGGGAAGGCTTACCAGTGATCATAAATGGATGTTGTAAAGATATTCTTGGGCTCTGTATGAACACTGGACTGTGTAGCAGTGGGTGGACCTCAGTGAGGCTTTGGTAGAAATGCTCAGGTTCTGTTTATTAAGCAAAAATTACAGTATTTCTGTGCCACACCGGATGGGGGCACCTCAGACCTTTTACTTAAAAAGGATGATGCTCAATTTAAAACATCTGTTCCTTGAGGCTGCAAAACCCTAAATCCTTGCTCATGCCAATTTTGAAACACTAAGTTAGGGCAAACTTTGCCTTAATTTACACCTGGACATCCCAAAGAGTTTCATCACTGTTCAATCTCATGAGTAAATCTTCCTTTTGAAAGCAGAATTGTTGACCTCTTAGGCATCATGTTTCTCTGTTGTAGTAAAAGACTTAGGAGGTATAAATGATCTTTCCTACAGGTATTAGCATCATAATTTTCTGCAGTCAAAATATAAATTAGAGAAAGCAACTCACTAGCTGGCAATCTTTTGAGATTGGTAGTATTACAATATCCCGAGCCTTCTGTTTCAGATCTTCTATCTGCATTCTCATTTTCTTGTGTTCCCATTCCAGCCGAAATATCCCTTTAGAGAATTCTTTAAAATCTATTATGGTAGCAACTTTTTTTTCTCCTTGAGCCTGAAAAAAATAGATTAATCTTAATTTTAACACATTTTACAGATTATGGAATAATTGTTTTCAGGAAGATGGGCAAGCTTCCAAAGTTATAATTTTAGTCAGTTAAACATGCTATACTGCAGTCTCTTTCTAGACTTTGTTCCAGATGGTTATCTTTCATGGAACTCTGTTCCTTTGATAGTCTGTGTCACAGCCTTGGATCATAGAAGTAGATGAAGAAAATGACAACTAACCTCCTTCTCCATCTTTCTAGCTCATACAAGAATGGGAAGGCATTTTAGGTCTACAAAATACAAACTTGCTCTATATGAGATATTTTGCAGTTGTTACTGAAGGCTTTGTGCAGAGGCAGTAGAAGGCAATTTTTGAACAGCCAGAATGTCTATAAAAAGAACATCTAATGAGAGTATGAAAGACTATTTTAAATATCATCACCAATTTCACCTAACATAAAAAACCCTGTATTAATTTTTTTAATCTTAATGTAAGCTACTGCTCAAATGCTTCTTAACATGACTATAAGTTTTCCTTGTGGGAATTTTTTGGACCAGTACACAAGATGTTACCATTTTTTATTTACAATATATGTATAAGCGAGGGTGTGTCTAGAAACTGTGGCCATTTCATTGATCTGAATTGTATTGATCAAACATCAAGAAAGCCGTCTGTATTGCAATCTTTACATCATGATAGGAGACATTTGGGAATTCCTAATAGCTTCTAGATTACAATTGAGCCTGCCAGTGTCTTGTAATGAATTGAAAGTAGATGTCAAACTGGAGAAAACGCAGAGCCACTGAAGGGCAATCCATTTGCTTAAAAAGCTTAAATTCCCTTCAGATAATGTAAATTACCGCAATAGAGCTATTCAGTTCTTCAACAACACTCTTTTTAATGAGAATAGCATCAGAGTAGTCTGGGATCTCAGTACTTTCCACTTCCACTTGTCCTTGTTTTAGCAAAAATTGGACAGTCAAATTCTGCTGAAGTTTCATCTTCTTCTCCTGCAGCCTAAAATGGGCAAAGCCAGTGTTTAGTGATTTCAACAGGATTATACAAATGTTTATATTAATTACTGGTAAGTGGTGTGTTCATGTAGGGGATAGTCTTTGACAGCCTGTGTTCTGTATGCTCCCAAAGTGACTACAAAGTATGCAGATTCTGGTGTATATATATATAGCTGAAGTTTTCAAACACTGGATTCAGTTTAATATACTCCAGCAGATGTTCTGAGAGAAAGTATTACTGAAAAGAAATCTGAACACCAGTTGAAAAGGAAACAGAAGAGACTTCCTGATAGCACTGCTTTTCTTGTGTAATTTATTCTAGGGTTTGTTCTTGAATGATAATGAACATGAAAATCATGTTATGTACATTAAAAAACTGAATATCGCAGCAATGTCCAAGCAGCAATGCAACCTAGATAAGAGAGTGTTGAAGAACACACATGTAATTGTTTGTAACTTTTGGTTCTGTGTTGGTGAAGCATTTAAAGTGTAGCTGAACATAGGAAAGGATACAAAAGTACCAAGTGAGTTCCTTGAAAATGTTCTCTATTCGTGACTTCATCTTCTCATTTTCATCCAGTCTTCTCCTGAGAAAGGCCTGCATCTCTGCCAGTGTTAGGGCCTTCCATTTCACCTGAGCAAGCAACATGGTGACAGTCTGAACTTCCTCAGCTTTGCAAGTGTATCAGGACAAGTCTCTCCAAGAACAGAGAAGACAAGTTCTTAAGAAAATACCTTAATATAAATATGCAGCCTGGTATTTTGAGAATCCCAGTAAAGCACACGAGACTTAGACATTACAATCCTTACACTGTGCTCAGAAAATTATTTGTTAATATATGAATAGTTTATTCCCATGAAGGGAAATAATACTTCTTTCTCTTTTGGTCAAATTTCATGTGTCTCTGTTTCTGGATAATTCAGATTTATGCCTTCGTGCTTTTATACTGAGCAAATAGATGGCTGGAAGAATCCAGAAACACCCTTTGTTAAGAATTGCTCTTATCAGAATGCATTGGTAGAATGCTAATGGGAGAGAATGACTCCAACAGATGATGGGAATCAAATACCTTACAGTTTTTTTGGTACCGATGAAGAAAAGGAAAATTATCTTTTTATTTGTAATGAAATGAAACCAAGATCGCAATCATTCTGATCAAATCCATCCAAATACATATACTAATTTTTTTCTCTGAAGAACAACTACAGCTAGAACTAGACAACAGGTTTCCCTGTTATTCTGAATTAAATGTGGCCAGAAGAAACTTTCAAAGTCAAATGGAGTTTATGTATCCTACATTGTAGCTCTACCCCTAGCTTGACCTTACATGAAAACTGCACTGAAGTTTAAGAATTGAAAATATTGAGAAACATCTGGCAAAATAAAGATTTTTACCTACCAGCTCCTCACTCTCCATTTTATTTCGTCTAGCTAGACAAAAATTTTGCCATATAGACTGGTCTAAGCCATCAGGCCTGTGCTCAGGACTATCCAGTTCATCCATGGCTTTCATTAAAAGGGTAAGTACATCTTTGTAATCCTCAGATGAGCCTGAACACTTCCCATATGGGTTAGCCGTGCCAGAGAGTATTTCTGTCCTTGGGTTCCTAGTGCACACACACAGCACAGGCAGGGTTTACTTTTTATTTTCTCTTGCATAAATCAAACTCACAAACAACAATGAATGCTTCATATTTTCAATCTCTTGCAAAAGTAAATAGGGAAGATACATCATATACAAAATAAGAATATATGGTCTTGAGACCTGATGATGATGATTTAGATTGCATTTAAAATAGATTTTGTGGAGTGAATAATGAAATGTAAATAAATAAAAAGCAGGAAAAATAATTCAGACTATTGAAATATTAGAGTTTAAACAATGGAATTAGAGGGGACCTTACTTTGGTCGATGTGTGTAAAGTTGGAAAAGTTCATCAAGGAAATCATCAGGTACATCAGCAAGCTGCTTTACAAAAGCACGTTCCAGATTCTGGGTATAGGAAAACAAAACTTTCTTGTTACCACAATATTATTCTTTTAAAAAAGCATCAACCTGCCCATATCTTAGAAATATAGAATATGATGCTCTTTCAAGCACTATCAAGCATCATGGGAATCTGGACTATTCCATACATTCTTCTATACACAGTATCCTCTACTGCTTTATTTCAGAATTACTAACTTTAATAATCAGCAAGTTGACCAGAACTCTTGCATACAGAGAAGCATGTTCTTCTCATTATCAAGACACAACGTTAACTTTTAACTTCTCTACATCCTTGTGTTTCTTGAGAGTCTCACCTTGTCTTCATCTATTGCATCTTTATAGGTGCCTGTGTAAGCCTCAACTTTATTTTGTGTAGTCAGGATTGTTTTTGCCTTCTTGACCTATAGCAAAACCAAAAGATTTCAGGAATGAAACTCAGCCAGCAGAAGCACATTATATACTGATGAAGCTTTCTTATTTCTAGAGGAAACCTTGTGAGCTGTTTTTACCAACAATATAGTGCCTTCTTCAGGGGTCCCTTGTAGCTACTGCTAAAAGATGGACAGGTATGAAATTAAACTAGCCCACTGCTTAAGAATGTAAGAAATTTGTGTTAGAAATGCTTACAAATCTTTTTAAACACTGAATGTAAGGACATATATTGATACTTTTTCTCATTTGCCATATAGATTTTTTTGTTTTCATGTCATACCAGTTAAGACCAGTCAAAAAATCTCCAATGTGGTTCAATGGATTCTAGTTTTAGAATGCTATGTCCCCATTTTCATGGCATAGTTCTCTGTGCTAGGATACTGAGGCCATCTGTTTTACTGAGGCTGTCACATGCTAATACTCTGCTGAGAAGATAATTTTGTTGTATTTGATGGGTTGCAGAGATCAAAAGATATTCCAATGGAACCATTTAGATGAACCATTTAGAAAATTTAATAAAGGATGTATTTTGAAAATTGTAAGCTGGTATACACTTGGCCTTGGATCATTTTAAAACCAGGTAACAACCTGTTCAGTGGCAGGGGCTTGGATGCCTGCTTTGGAATCCCTCCCTGTAGCTTACAGACAAATGGCTGCTTGCAGCTCCAGACACAGTGCTCTGTAGAAGTTCAGTGGGAGATCTGACATGGGGAGGCATTACTGTATTATCTGTGGACTCATGAACAGCTTTATGAAGACAAAGTAGGCAAATAGGATAATGTTGTCCCAAAAGCCAGAACCAACCTTCAGACTACCACAGTAAGGCCTTGTATTGAAACCCAGACCTACTACTTGTGCTCCCCAATCTTTTGTGGACTTCTCTATGATTTGGAAGGGATAGTTGAACTCTTCAGGAGATTAAATTGGCTGATAAAACTATAAACACTTTGTACTCTGTGGTATGATCTGCTTCCATGGTCAGATTCTCACACACCACCTCTGCCTATGCTTTGAACTGGCAAACACAAGTCAGAATGGCCCTGGCCTGCACTGGACACCTCAGTGAAAATGTGATGGCATTACACATTATTTTGTGCATCTTCCTATCATGAATGCATCATAATTGGTACTTCCAGCTTGATACTGGATACTAAAAAATATTTTATATGGCAAACAAATAGCTGCATGTCCTTCTGAATGTATGGAGTTTTACCAAAGAACTCCAGACAACCAAGCTGAGTATCTCTTAAAAAAACACAGATCTTAAAATATATGTCACTTGTATAAGCTGAAAAAAAATATCAGTGACCCTGTAAATTGACAGAAAGTCCTTTATGGCAAGATTTTGATTTGGAAAGAGCAGACTTCACAAGAAATTGTGTTGTCAATATTGCTCTTCTCCTAAGAACAGCATTTCAAATGATAACTTACTTTTTCTTTCTTCTTTTTTGTAAGACAGTTATGGAGTCCAGCTTCTCTAGTGTCCAACTCTTCATCCAACAGTAAAGCACAACTAAGATTGACTATTTTGAGTTCTTCCTGTGAAATTATTATAATAAAAACTGTTTAACATTCCTGCTGCACAGAGGCAGAGATGAAAAATTAATGTTTTTTGCAATACCTGGTAGATGACCATCTCTGATTTCACTTTCCTTTCAAAGAGTTTGCAGACAGTCTCATCAAAGTTTTGTGTTGTTTCCTGGATGGAAGCTTCAAGTTTCTTCCACTCATTTTCCAGTATCTGGGGAAGGGAAGGAAAAGAGCAGCAATATTACATCTGGAGGAACAAATAATTTCTGATATATCTGTATCTATATATACATATGTGAGATGCTGGAAAATGCACAGTATGGAACTATATACTTTGGCCAAAAGTTATTATTTGAAATTATTTGTTTGGAAAGAGAGTGCCAGGCTACCAAGTGCCATTGTTCAAATGCCACTTTGAAGAATAAATATAATTGTATTATTTGTATATGGCATCAGCAACTCTGAGAATAGAACACGAAAAACACATTTTAGGAACACAGATATTCCATTTGTGAAGGAAAGTTGCCTCTTTCAGATACCCCAAATTTTGGCACATATTAATTGGTGTAAGTGGACATGGCTTTATTCTACTGTCTAAACTAGGGTTTATTTACTATGCCACATGATTATTGATCTTCATTTGTTTTTCCTTTATCCTAATTATTAGTATTCATTTTTAGAACTTGCTTCTGAGAAAGATCAGAAGCTTTTCTCACGAGCACTATGAACAAAACCACTCCTTTCCTAATTTTAATTTACTTGTTTATACTCTTCTTTTTCTTCATTCAGTTCCTTGACTTTTTTCTCATATTCTCCAAATATTTTCTTTTCTTCATCACTCCAAAGTTCTTCATGCTTAGATATAAAAGGAGGTGGAGGAATATCCTGGAAGTATTAAAAAAATAATACTTAAAAAGCAGTATTAAGTCTACATCAGCACACTAACAAAGTATAGCATGCATCGAATTTAATGACAGGTGTTTTTCAGTAAGGTATAAGCCTGAAGTCAAAGTAACACATATATTCTATTGCTCTGGTCTGTTACTTCCACCAGTAGCACTTACTTGCTTACAGGTATTCACTACCGAATTTTGTAAATTACAAGTATTTTGTATTCAAATATACTACTGTCAATACAAGATATACCACATTTTCTGATTCATAACTCCAAATCTAACTCCATGCTAATGTAAACTTCTAAGTGAAGTTCTAATTTTTCAACACAGATGAATTTCAGGGGGAGTGCTTGGGTCTGCTTTACCCTTTTTTCTGTGACACTCCTTCACATTCTTTTCTTCCTCTACTACTGTACTACCTATATTTGCTGAGTCAAATGGAACACAGTGTTCTTCTGTAAGATAACAGACACAGATAGACCCTTCCCCCAGGAATATAGATGCTGTAATGGTAACAGTAGATTATGTTCCTACAACATTCCACTGTGGTAGGGACAGGTGGTGATGGGTAAATCACATATAGGCAGTAGATTCTTGTGGTCTCCTTTGAATCCAGTGTATGGTCTCTTATGGAGTCTGTCTAGTCATAATGCAACTCTACAATTCTCCACCTATTTTCTGTCACTTAATTTGGAAATATCTGCTGGTTGAATTTCACATTTGCATTAGAGCCCACAAGCTACCAAACAACATGGCAGAAACGCATCTCACCATTTTCAGGATGTCTTCTTTTCTGATTTCCAGCACTCCACCCATCATGTCATCAAGAGCACGCAGTCTTTCATCGTCCTGGCAATGACCACAAAGAAATATCTTCAGGTACGAAAGGAAATGTAGTAATTGCAAGTTTTGGGGATGATGGCAGTGTCCACCTCTACATCACCCCTACAATTATTCAGTACGTCACTGGTAGATCCCAGAATCACAGAATCAACTAGGTTGGAAAAGCCCTTTGAGATCATCAAGTCCAACCTATGACCTAATACCACTTTGTCAATTAATAATGCAATAATGCTCTTTTGTGATGCACATGAAATATGCCCAAAGTCTCATAGTTTCTTCTGGTGGACAGATGTTCATATACCAAATAACTTGTATAGTCTGTATAGTTCTGATTGTAAATAATATTAAGAGAAAAAGGCACACATCATCATTACCTGCCATTTCAAATTTATTCTCCCATACTACATTACTGGAATATTCCAGTGCAGTATTAATTAAATAAGCCTAACCAGAGGCAAAGGCCCATTCAGTAAAAGGATACTACTTTAATTACCGTAGCTGCGAGTCGTCTTTCCATTTCAAGCTTAGCCAGCATTTCTGCTTTCTCCCTCTCCTCTTGAGTCAAGTATTTCTCAGCTTTAATCTGAAGGTAAAAAATGAGGTTTGTATCAGGATTCTTCTCTTCAACTGTGATCACATGTGGACTAAGAACCTTTGGAAGGATGGTGGTCCTGGTTTTGGCTGGGATAGAGTTAATTTTCTTACAAGGAGTTGGTACGGTGCATCCCACAGCCTGGGCATCAGAGTGTTGGTTTTTCATTTGCATCAGTTGTTTTTCCAGGGTATGTTTCTTTCTCTTTTGGTCATTTTCCTTTTAATTACATTTATGATTATGACACCATCATCACCATCATTACTACTACTACTACTACTTTTGTTGTTGTTATTATTATTATNGGTGTAATACTGATTCTTAATGCTTCTTCTATCTCTGCTCTATGATAATATTCCTCAAGATGAAAATTCTCTTTTGGAACACATCCAAAAACTGTATTTAAGAACCCTAAAAATAAAAAAACCACCATCCTTTTGTTGATATTAGTTGTGTTTTGTGCATGCCTTTTCTGACAGTGGAATAACTCAGATGGTGAGAGAGCAGAGAGAAGTGGGAATTTCTACCTGATTTATGGGCATTTATACACTTTTAACAGCAATAAATTAAGCTTGTATACCTTTCATTCATTTCAGATTGACTTATTAAGAATTTTCTCCCTAAAAAGAAAAGCGAAGGAAATGAGCCAAAAAGATGAATTTAAGTACACAGGCACATGTGGCTTAGGGTTTTTCAGTACTGACACAATGTCTGGAAATAAGAATAAGAAACTGTATGTGAGTGGGTGAAATAGGAAGATGTATTTTTCAGACACCTCTGAATCCTGAACAGCAAGCGCTCGCTCTGGCATCTCATCATCTGTAAGAGCTGGCTCCCACACTTCCACTTGAAGTTCAAGTTGTGCCAAGATTTCTTGGATCCTCAGGTTTCTTTCTTTCACTCGTGCTATCTCCTGCTCCTTTTGTTGTGCAACTATGTCAAATTCCTTATTAAAAGCAGTTTTCACTTTGTAAATGATGTCCTGAAACACCAAAAATGGAAACAGCACTACTGCACAGGTCGCATCCATCCATGTTTATACACTACTCCAACAAGCCAAAAGAACCATAAATGTGTGTATTTATATGTGTGACAGGGAGATAAAAGATAAAGCCCTTTTGTGACAATCCTAAGGTCAGAGCTCAACTTTGTTACATGGAGTAGGGCAAATTAACTTTTTTACCTAGAAATTTTTATTCATTTTCTTCTCCATATTTGCCATTTGACAAAGATTCTGAAACATACTGTTGCCAAAGCTAGATTAAAAAAAAATAGGCCGCCCTCTGTCTGCTGGCTTTTTTCCCCTCTTCAGCTGGAAGAAGAAGGGGGTTCAAAGAAAAAAAAAAAAAGTGACTTGTTAATCTAGAGGTTGTAAATCCCCACTGCAGGGAGGCAGAGCAAAGGACATACTTTCCTGATGCAGCCTGCAATTTCAATATGTTTTCATGTGATTCTCTGACATACTTGAAGAAAACCTGCCCATTAAAAAAACAAACATTGGAAACTGATTTTTTAAAACACCCAAGACTTTATAATGATTTTTAAAAGTATATATTCTTAGTGGATAAAACTTCTTTTAGTGCAAGTAACTGACCTCAACAAAGAAAATTAGAGGGAAAACCATGTGTCTCTCTTATGGTGTGCATTTAGTAAAATACACCATGAAAAGGATTTCAGTTCTATCATTAAACTTCACATTTTAAGATGCTTAGCTGTTTGCAATTTGTATTACAATAAATATTTGTGTCTGATGCTTATTTCATGGATTTATAATGTAATAATGAGTTAGGATGTAGTCAGACAGGAGAGCAGATAACCACATTGCTAGGAGGAAAAAGGCTGTGCTCAAAATTTTAGTCTCTCAGCTGGCCCCCAGCAAGCTCACTGCACTGGCCAAGAGAACTGAAGATATAGGTACACTTAGTAATATAAGTCTTTAAAGCCATACAGTAAAAAGATCCTGTTATATCCAAGCTTACACTGTAAAATGCTCCTTGTGTTTCTTTACTATCTACTTTAAACACTAGTGTATCTTACTAGATTTTATGTATAATGCTTAATCATGGTGCTCTCCCACCATTTACAGCCTTAAAGAGTTCTGAGAAGGCAATCCCTTACACTAATTTAGCCACTTGCAGGTCATCTTCCTAAAAAGCCTATTCTGCAGCATGTTTATGACTTAATAAATTGGTCAGGGTAAGAAAAATTAAGAGTCTGACACTAATGAATAATAACTAACAGAAACATTAAACACTGCAAATGAAAGGTTGATAAGACCGTAGAGACAGGAAATGGTGTTAGGATCCAGCTGATCTTTCATTCAACAGTAAATAACTGGGAAAGGGATACCAGGGAAAGAGGCCATGTTATCACAAGGCATGCTGAGATGTGCAAGGTATCTTTGCCTATGAAAACTCAAACTGAAGCACCAGTGGGCTGATAGAGATACCCTGAAATTGGGTAACTAATTTCATAAAAATGTTGCTCTTCCAAACCCAAGGTGGTATATCCACATGGTGCTCTACTGCACTATGAGCATTTGTCAGCTTTTGTCTCAATTACTCAGAGACCTGTGCAACTCTCCCTTGTTTAGTGTCAGTATGCCCAAAATCTAACAGTGGCTGTGACTGCTGTGAAAACAAACCGATATGACAGTGTCACTGTAGTAAGACAAATTCCAGAAGATGTCACCTTCAATAATACAATCTGATTGACTCTCCGCTCCCTGGTGTGCAAGTCACACTGGGGATACAGGATAGATGTGTCTCCACCATACTCAGAGCTCAGACTTCCAGTCAGGCAGAAAGATTCACCATCATCAGCCACAACTTCTGCTGCCTTCTCTCCTTCCTGAGATAATACACTGTCAGACTCAGTCTCAAGATTTTCCTTCTGGACCTGCATTTCACAAACATGATCACCATGTTATATTTGTACACGACCCAGTGGAACATGTATGAAAAAAATTCTGGAGGCTACTAAATTCTTCAATTAAGTTCAGTGATCAACATAGCACAAGTTGAAATGACTATATTTAGAATACTGGATCCATTTGTAGGTTCTCCAGTACAACACATGGGCATACTGAAGCAAGTCCAGTGACAGGCCACAATACAATTAAGGATTTGAAATATCTAACATGCAAGGACAGGCTGAGAGAAGTGGAATTGTTTGATATCAAGAAAGAGAAAGCTGAGGAGATTCTTTTTTTGGACTAGATAACTTCCAAAGGACTCTTCTAACCTCAACTATTCTGTGATTATTTAAGACTAATATATCTTTTTCTGGGTAAAACTACAGTACTTCATCTTTATTTTTTAATTTTTTTTTACAATTTCTACAGCAAGAAAATGGACCTTAGCAATGTAACTAAATAAAGAAGTGTTAAGATGACAACCGACATCATCCTGATCTGAAATGCCTTTATGTAGTACTTCAAAAAGATTGTACCTTAAGATCAGCTCTCTCAACCTCCTTTAACCGGAGAACTTTCTCCAAAGTTTCCAGCTCTTCTTTACTGCGTTCCTCCAGTGGATAATTCTTCACTTCACAATCCACATGGAAGCACTGTTCAAATTTAAAAACCAAAAACCCAAAGTAAAAAGTTCTTCAGAATGCCTCTATTAGTTTATTTGTTCAATACCTGAATACTAAACAGTTACTAAGACTTCTTAAATTCAGAAATAAAATTGAGGATCAATTAGTATAGACAATGTAGTAAAAATAGACTTTTTTTTTCCAAATTATCTATGGATATGGTCTCTCTATCCACAGAATTAAAACAAAACTAGATATTTTGTAAAATGACTTGGTCTTCCCCCACTTTTGAGATAATCCAATATATCATCAGTTTGACTCATGTCCCTGTGCTTAAAACAAGCAAAATTAGGGTTAAATTTTGCCTTTATATTCTATGTAGCAGAAGTTTTACTGACTGCACACAGAAAAATAGTATTTACCTCTCCTTTTAGCAATACTGTGTAAATACATTGAGTTCAAGGAATTAGAAAATTGCTTATTTGCTAAATCAGCACTCTTTTCCACCTTAGAAGATAAAATCAGCCAGACTCAGACAAAATGAACAGAATGAAAGATTGGTGTGAGCCCGAGGAAGAGGTAAATTTTTTTTCATGCCGTTAGCAAATCAGAAATATGTTACTTTGTACCATAAGGAATAAATATTGCAGAAAGATACTTAGAACACAGGGGTTACCTTCACTGCACGTCCTTTTACACACATAGCATCCCAGCACTCATATTTGATGAAATCTTGTAAATAGCAGTTGGTTAAATTGTCCATCTCAATCTCCTTTCTCACCTTTCAAGACACAGAAAAGAAAATAACAAGATGTAGTTCAAAATAACAAGATACGGACAATTTGTATTGAGTTATTGAAGGAAAGCTAACAGGTGACATGAATTACCACTATTTCATCATCTTAGACAATCACAGCTATCTTCTCCAACTACTGTATTGCATAGTACTGAAAGGCATCATTTTATATGTGAAGAAAAGCATTCTAGATCTTAAGCAATGTGCCCAGGGCCACAGTGTCAGATTTATAGCATAGATCATATTCCAGATTGCAAGGGCTGCATTTCACCATTTTCACCTGCTTCAAAAAGTAATTTTGAGTTCTTTTCAGTTTTCCTGCTTCTTGCAGTGAACAGCAACTTTAAGATAATCCTCTGTTCTTCTACCATTTTTCAGCTTTCCACAGAGGATTTTAAAATGTTCCCCCATTCTATCATACCCTGGACACTTCTTCTTCAGCCTCTGCTTGCAGTTTTTCCTGTTCTTCTATATCCAGGTTGAACTCTTGGTGCTCCAGTTTCTCAATGTCTGGCACCTGCTCATTTTCATGCATCATTTTCTGGATCTGTTTTAAAAAAATATAAGGACTAAAAAGTAATTTTAATACTAATAGAGGAATTACTATTTTTAACATTACAGAACTTGTTATCTGAGAAATTATTTTAATTACTTACACTTTTAATTGCTTTGTGGTAATCAGTAAAGTATGCTGCCTTTAGCTAGTGACAGAGAGAATATAGTTAATCTTTTCTTAAAGTTGTTCTGAATGTTATATGTGAAGTTGTATATACTTTTTAAGAATCTAGTACACATTTCTTTATTCTAAAGTTCTTGGAACTTTATTAAGGTATTATCACTTTATTAGATCATTAACTATCTTCAGCAATTCAACAAAGGGAAATGCAAAATCCTGCACCTGGGTAAGAACAGTGCTGTGCATCACGACATGCTGGGTGCTGGGAACTGGAATATAACGTTGTAAAAACGTAGCTGGGAGTCCTGGTGGACCAAAGTGACCATGAGCCAGCAACGTGCCCTTGTGGCAATGAAGCCTCACAGCATCCTGGGCTGTACTGAATGTTGCTAGCAGGGTGAGAGAGGTGAGAGCCATGGACGTATGAATGGGATATGGGACAGGAGTGTGACTCATATAAGAAAAGGCTGAGAGAACTGGGACTGTTCAGCCTAAAAAAGAATTGGTTTGGGGGGAATCTAATCAATGTATATAAATACCACAAGGGAGGGTGTGAAGAGGGTGGAGGCAGGCTCTTTCCAGAGGTTCCCAGTGACAGGACCAAAGGCAATGGGCACAAACTCAAATACAAGAGACTCTGCACAAACATCAGGAAACACTTTTTTTACTATGAGCGGGACTGAGTACTGGAGTGGGTTGTCCAGAGAGGTCATGGAATCTCCATCCCTGGACATAATCAAAATCTGTCCAGACATGGTCCTCAGCAGACCGCTGTAGGTGACCCTTTGCCTTATTCTCTTGCAGGTTGGAATTTTTATAGAAAGAAACAGAAAAAAAGAGGAGAGGACAGAACTTTCTATAATGGATGGTTGTTAGACAGGGGAGACACCATCTTGCTGAGGTGTCTCTCTTTAGCTTTCTACTCAGGGTTTATGACAAAAAAGCACTAGAGCTGACAGCTGTAAAGGAAAGTGTTCTTGTAAATAAAACTGGGAAGCTGAGCCATTACCCTTGTAAGAAACTCACAGTTTCACGCAGCATTTTAATTCCCATTTGCAGCTCTTCCTTCTGCTTGGCAAACCTCTGAGTCTCTTCTCTAATGACCTGATATATAACAAATGTTGGAAGACATAAAAATACAGGAAAAAAATTAAATAATCTTAAGAAACATTATCTGCATGGAAAATAAAACTCCAAAAGTATTAATGACTGAAAAGACATAATCTTAAGTCGGGAGGATGATACTTAGAACTGCACATGAGGAAAAAGTATTGTGCAACCAGGTCACATTGTAGACTGGTTGTACAGCAATAGAGCATAAAAGAAAGACAATATTAAACAAAGAAATAATTCCAATGGCAATGATTACAAACACAAGAAGCTGCATAAAGCCTACTGCCAGAAATTTTTAATCCTTGTATTTTTAATTTTCAGAGGGAAATTTAAAGACACAAGTAAACTGATATCTGTTAGTCATTCTGGAAGCTGTGGTATTTTCTTTGCCCCTACAGTTCTGCCAATTCATCTCTTAGGGAAAATTTTGTAATTAGTCTGCACCTCTGGAATTTGTGTATCATTATGACATTGGATGGACTGCATCCTCTAAAAGTCATATGCAAGTCTCTCAGGTCATTAATGAGCAGTCTAAAACAATCTAGGACACATTGTACCCTTTGCCTCTCATCACCTGTCCCTATCTGATACTAAGCAGTCAGGAGGTACTTGTGTGTTACCAAAAAATCCAAGTAGACACCAAAGCATGAGTAGCAGCAACAAAGCAGAAACAGGAATCCCTGTCTGAGAGAGCAGTGGAGAACACTCCACCTTCACTGGCAGTAATGTCTTAGATTGACTTGTGCAACTTGTAAGGCTGCATCGTAATTTGGAATGTCACTCCTGAGATCTCCCAGAAAGCAATTATATTTTGCTTTTGTCCTATCACTGAACCTCAAAACTGGGACAGACTGGCTCATATCAGAAAGAATTTCCTAGCATCTACAAATCCATATTTGTGGGGAGAAAAAAAAAATTTATACTAACATTAACATAACATTTTCTAAGCTCACAAAGTGCTAAATCCCCTCTCTGTAGACTGATCTATGCACCCTTATGTATAAAAACTTGGGTTATATAACATATTCACCTCGATCTTAACCTGAAATAAATTTTGAGGGTTTTGCAATTAATGCCCTATTGCTCGGTATTGATTTATCGGTGCTGTAGTATTTGTTATTCTGGCCTTGGCAAGAAAAGACCACCTGCTTGGTTTCTGGCAGTAATCTGTGCAACTTTTTGACATTTAGGATTAAAAAGTCTTTATAAGTTTCTAAAAGTAGCCAATTTCTCTGTTTTTTTTTTTTTTTTT
>VXAU01000669.1:732412-776130 GCA_013399695.1 Formicarius rufipectus
GTAGTTTACTTGGTGTGCAGAAGTGGCTTTTCAGTCTTTAGAGCTCCTGTTACACCAGGCATCTTCTCTGATATGTTTCTAACCTTGACTTAACCTTGATAAAAGACTAGACTGCAATGCCTTAAAGAGAGGTCCAAATCTGAGAAAAGCTTTAGAAACTAGATTACTTTAGAGCATATAATTTAGCACCCCAAATCACTAGTGACTCTTGAAAACTTTGGCTTTGAGTAACACTTGTTCTATGAAAGTACCTTCTGTGTTTTCTGGCCTATCCATGACATGTCACTGGTATTTGTGATGTTTCCATCTTCTTCCGTCACATCTACACTGGAAGCCTCCTGAAATTAAGATATAAGCACCTAGCTCAGGTACTCAGAATGAGAGAGAGACAGAAATAAAATAAAAAAATGGACTCACACCACCACCAGCACCAAATTAGTGCTACTTTTCCATTCCTTAACTAGTCTCCAGATTTGATCCTGCAAACCTTTGCTATTATGCAAAGCTTTTTGGCTCAAATGGGCTGTCTGCACTGATCTCTGTAATATCTTTTTTTTAACTTATTTCAACAGAAAAATATACAGCCAGTAACACACAATGTGCCACAGTAACATCACACTGGTAACAACAGTAACTTCACATGAGGAGAAACTGACTCACACAGTTTTCTGTGACTAAGGAAACCAAGTGAAACTGAAGATGTAAATATCTTCTCATAATTTAATTTCCTTGATAGTACTCTTCCACAAATTACTAATTAAGCATATTCAGTCTATCCTCAGGGGTATTATTTCACTCTAACAAAAGGATCAGTGTTTGTTTTGAGGACAATTTTTATCATGTGCTATTCTATGATAATGATCAAACATGTTTTCCCCATAAAAATAAAGAAAACACCTTAAATTTCTCTTCTGGAAGAGGTTTTGATGTGGATTCTGGATCAAACTGCCATTCTGCCATAGATTTTAAAACAACATTTTCATTTGAAGTAGACTTGTTCAATATATCAAGAAGAGATTGCCAGTAAAAAGCAGCTTCCTCAATTTCAGTTTTCTTTATCTTCCTAGTGAACAGAAAGGGAACTGATTTATTTTTTGTATATAGGTGAAATATTAAACAATCTTTATAACATAATTACTGAGTAGTTTAAAAATGTCTATTCATTATTGTTTGAGTTCTAGAATTGCATAATTAAGTGAAGCCTCCACAGAAGTGAAAAATCTGAAAGATGGATTGCCCAGATTAGAAATATAGCTCTGATGGAGTCAACTTTAATCTGTGCATCTACCTGAATATTTGTTAAACCACAGAAGAACTGTGGTTTCAAGTGTCTCTTACTCCTGATGTCTGCCAAGAGCTCTCTGTAGCCACAGCTGAATTCCTATTAAATCTGGAATATCTCCTTATCACTGAGTTAAAATAGTATCTCAAGAGAATATATCCCTTTCATCTCCAGAGAGCCCCTTCCAGATGGTTTGAGAGAAGCTCATTGTGGGTGAAACTTCTCAGAAGATACTCCTGTATCTTGTGCTTCAACCATACCCAAAGTACAAGACGTTTCCTGAGCTAGGAAGATCTGACCACCTCTAAAGATGAGAGAAGTGGTTTTATCTCTATCCAATCCTCCTTACGTAGAGACAAGAAAAAGAAAGACTGTAACAAAAATAGATGCTGAAATTTGTCTGTCAGGATACAGGGATTGAGACCACCAACACTGGTCTGCCTCTTTATACATACTTCCACTTCAGACACACCAGGGCACCATCATTTTCATCATTAATGAGGATGAAATTGCCATCCAGTGAAAATACCATGGATCTGATTCCCCCTCCTTGATATGAATGACAATGCTTTTGAGCAAGTATATCCTAGAAAAGTCAAAGAAGCAGAATCAGCAAACATATTTTTATAGCAGAATATGTCTGTAAATTATTTTAAATATTTAAAATTTAAAAATATTTTAATGTTTCTCTATTTTTAGATAAAAGTGGCAATACAAGGTACATAAAATACTAGGACTTGTAAGTTTGAAAGGTTTGACTACAGATAGGGCAAGTTTGTAGT
Organism: Formicarius rufipectus; assembly: GCA_013399695.1. NCBI lineage: Eukaryota > Metazoa > Chordata > Aves > Passeriformes > Formicariidae > Formicarius > Formicarius rufipectus. The sequence continues at coordinate 734,477 of VXAU01000669.1, forward strand.
ACATTGATTTTTCAGGAGATAGAGTAGCAAAATTATCTCCTCTAAGATTTGCTGAAGAAGCAAGTAAGTAATTTGTATGATCATATACACATTCATTATAAAAACAATTATCCTGTATAATGCTATGTCAGTTCATGTTCACCGTAAAATTTCCTGGACTACTTTTATTCAAGTGAAGGAAAGTAATTTTTACACCCCTTTCTCATGTAAACAAAACAGAGCCTGTGCCCAGACACCCACCTACCATTGTAGAAGTATTGTAGATAAACAAAACACCATCCTTTGCTGCTGCCGCCAGCCACTGGCTGTTGGGTGATAAACAGAGGAAACCTGATCCAAACTGTTTGCTAGGAATCTTCCCTTCTGATGAGTATACTGGTGGATCTTCCAACATATTCTGCCAAACAAACAAAATGTTGGCAGCAGTTCAGATGATGGAAATATCTCTGCCCTTTTGAGAAGACTAACGAGGGGTTTGTGGGTTGCCACACACATTACAATTTAAGCTGCTGTTGGATTGTTGCATTGCTGAGCTCAGGAGGCAGTGCCATTGCCACACTGCTGATTTGCTTCTCATCTCTTCAAAAGGGTCTGTATTCTGTATGTTTGGGCCTGGTGTTTCTTGCCTCAGAAGGATGGGACATGTCAAGGAGGAATGCTGACCTTTGGAATTCACCTTCCTACCCGACTCAACTCTTTAACTGCAGGAGACCCATAAGCTACAGAGAGCTGCAGTTCATCAGCAGGCAATGGCAGTAGCTTCCTGAAGCTCCCACTGCCTTCATTGTGAGGCAGGGCTGGGTTTGCAGGTGCCTCTGAGGATCCTGGGTTCGTGTTGGCTCAGTTCCCTCACTACCTGGATACCCAGGTTACTCAGCACACGGCACAAACACACAGCTCCAGCACAGAAGTCACAAGTGAAGTGCCTGCAAGCTGTATGAGTTTTAAGAACAATATAGTAGAACAAGGAGATTGGTTTTGCCAGGTTTCTGAGCAGGTGGTAGGATGCTGAAAGTTGAGGAATATAGATGGACTAGGTATTTTTAGTGGAGAGGATTTTTTTAAGATAATAGACTGCTATATTCACTTCATCTACAGTCTTTGTTTGCTGGTATTTAACCACCATCCAAATAACACAACTTCAGAGTTACCTCTTCAGAGAGATCGTATTTACAGATGAAAGGTGCACAGGTACAGTAGCCATACACAATGTTAGCCTTCAACCTGACTGCTGAGCTCAAAGGGTAATCCAGATCATATTGCTTCTTCTTAAGGGCACTAGCATTAAGCATTCCTTGTTCATTCACATACTTTTCATTATCTAAAAGATTGACAAAAGAAAGAGGGAGGAAGAGGCATCACTACCACTAGTGAAGGTGCTTTGCCTATCATGTAGCTATGAAAATGATTCTCAGCAAGGAGTGGGCATGATGTGAGTTTTCAGGGAAGAGATTGGGAATTAAGACACTTAGATTTAACATCAACTCTGTGAGCTTTGCTGATGTAGCACACTGAGGTGAAGCAGAGCAATAGCTCTACTGGCTCTAAAGAACTACTAGAAACAGTTTATCCACAGTGATATGATAATTTGCATACACTAATTTACCCTGCATCTTGTGTATTATGTCAGCAGTGCTAATTAGTTTGCATGCAGTTTCATGTCATCATTGCCTGCAGCTAGAACCTGTTTTAGGCATCTCTGCCATGAGGAACACACAGCCTGGGTGATAAAATACAGACAATTCACATCTTCAGAAGGGCATTTTATTCTTTTTGGTTCCTTAATTTGAGCTTTAATGGAACACCTGAAATTAAGACTGATAAGACACCTGATACTTAGTCTGAAATTAAGACAAAACCTGTAGATCTGCATCTTGAAAAAGCACGCCTAATAAATTTAAAAATAGGCACCAGATAAAGTCCAACATTAGGGAATATTTAAAGAAAATACTTTTTTAAAAGCAACTTTTGGAAAAATTTTTAAGCTGTAAGGCCTTTAAAAATTAAATGTAAATAATTGACACTATGTTTACAAAATGTAAATATGACACTAGGCTTATTGCCTTAGAAAAAGATCACATAGGTGTATTTCAGTTCTTACCTGTCCTGATTGATGAAGTGAGACAAAAAATTTCCAGTCTTGCTCGCTGGACCTCTGCTACACTAAGAAGAACCATCACTTCAACTAAGTCATTCTGGAAGTCAGAAACTACAGAAAGATGGAGCACTTCATCTGTCAACACTGAAGGAGGCAAGGAACACCAATGAAATTGTTACTGAAGCATGGTAACATTGTCTTTTATTAAGATATCAAGTGAAACAAAACAAGATTCCTGCTGAGAATACACCTCAGTCCAACCACCTCAACCTGGTTTCAGGAAGTGCTGCATGCACACAACTCTGAGGTTTTGGCTGCTGGGAATCCATAAGCACTGGAGTGTTGTTATTATGATATTAAAAATTCAAATCTGAGTTTATGTCTAGCTTGAATTGTTGCAATTTTGAGGCTGTGTGCTGATAACTGCCAGATAAAGCAGAGAAAAACCCTCCATCAAGAAGCCAGACAGACAATGAGAACAAGATCAGTCAAATTATGAAAATTATTGTAGGAGATAAAATTCGATTTGTTAAACCAATTAGAATGCTAAAATAATGTCCTTTATACTTAAAATTGTGCTCAAGATCTATACACACAAATGTGATCTGTAAAAATAATGTTACTGGAATTGAAAAAATGTGTAAGATGTTATTGAAAAAATAAATTTACAAATTTCAGGTATTATTTTCTGAGTTGAAATTCCATCATATTTTATTCTTCATTATAGACCATCAAAGCTGACAATTTCATCTGTCCCCATGTTAAAGAAGTCTGCTGTGGAAACTTGTAACAGTTTTTTAGTCTAAATTCTCACAAAGGTCTTTCGTTCTTTGCCACCACTATCACTTTTGTGCTGGAGCTGTGATCAGTTGGTCAGCTTATCCATTCTGATCAGCAAGTATACTTAAATCACAGAAAACAGTGAAAAAGAATGTTATTACATATATTACCTACATATCCCAGAACTTGGAATAATTTTGATGGCTGAGCATCTAGAATAAAGATATGTCCTTCAGTAGCTCTTGCAATGAGGAACTGGCCACTCTGATCATAACTAGGTAAAATATAAGTAGAAATCAGTTCAATACAGTCAACAGTCAAAAAATTTCACTCCCATAACTTGCTGACTTAACTGAGACCATAAACACAACTGAAATCCAGAACTTTAAGCAGATGAATAATTAACAGTGGTAACAAAAATCCACCATGTCAGAGGAGATTACCAAAAGGCTTAAATTTAACTTCACAAAAGCTCACATTTACATTCAGTGAGAAGTAACTCTGTAAAGTCAGATATACAGAACTGTCCATAATTACTGCATATGGTGATCTTTCAGAAAATATCTTATACATCAGTATCTTCAGTGCTCAGTTAAACCTTTTTAAAATAAAGGTTTTCTTATATTTCTCTCATATAAATCCTGCTACTGCTCCTCTTGTAAGCAGTTCAGAATATGTTAGAAAAAAATAGAAAGCTGTTAAAATGTTTTAATTTGTTATTCTTACAAGAAAAACTTCCTTTTCCCCCCCCCCAACTAATATTATTACTCAAACAATAAATGAACAATATTCCTACCCTTGTTACTACATACTTACTGCAAAGATAGCACTGGAAGGTTGGAAAGAAAAATTCTGTGAACAACACGTGGTGTTTCAGCTTTGGTAACATCAAGGAAGTAGATTTGACCTTTTTTGGTCCCTACAGCAACACTGCTGGAGGAGGGACAGCAAGCCATGGCAGTTGCCTAGTTGAGAAGTAAAAGATACTTTACAGTTCCATATATTTTTATATCTTATGCTATGTGTTAGTATGCAATTTCTCTTGCTATTTAAAAGTCCCTAAAGTTTGAAAAAGAAACTTCAAGAGGTTTACTTAGAAACACTTTTTTTAAATAAAGTATTTCAGAAACATCATAGAAATTTTACCAATGCTCTCCAGCTACACATCAAAAGCTAACTCTGTTCTTTTCAGAAAAAAAACCCCAACCATTATATTCACTATCCAGATTTTAAGTGAACGAAGCTTCACCTAAATGAGTGCACTGTTATGTGTACAGCTTTTATAGAAAGGGACTTTTTTTCTTACAACATCAGATTTCAGGGTTTGAATGCATCTTAAATCAGGACAAAACATGAATAGTTTGAAATACTTTTATCAATTCAATTCTGAAAACCTGTTTTTCATATCAGTTGAGGCATTTATGTTTTTTACTCTTGAAACTTTTCTGTTACTCATTAAAAAATAAAGTAATATCATAAAAATTTAGATGTCATTTACAAATTTGTGCTTAAAGACACATGACTAGGACATTTGGTGGAAATTTTTCCTCTGTTTTACAGTCAAATTAAACACATGTTCAAGGAAACATTCGGATTTTTTTAATCTCATTTATGGGTTGTTCAAAGACATGACTGAGCTTTCACCAGAACTGATTGATCCAAATCTGTGGAACATTATACTATCTATTGAAAAATATTTTTAAAAAATTAAGTATCAGTCACTATAGAAGCTCCTAGTTATGTGTACCTCAGTATCAAGGTTTATCTTGCTGAGGCAAGTTCCATCTTCCAGAAACCAAACTTGTACTTCACCTGAAGTTGTTACAGACTGTTGAACATAAAAAAAACACATAGTCAAAAGAGGATGAAATAACTGAATAGTCTGGAAGTGACTACTGATCTTCTATAGAATATAAATCAACTGATCCCTGGGCATAGCAGATTAAGTGTTACCAGTTTCACTTGGGATTATCTAGTTTTTCCTTTAAGTCCAGTTGCTGTCTAAGGAAAACATTTAATAATTTTTGTGAATTGCTGCAATTTGAGGAAGGACCTTGTTTTCTCACAAGGAAAATCATGGCTATAATACTACTTGAGTTCTTCTTATATCCAGGCTGTTTTGTAATTCCACAGTAAAGCAAGGCTAGAGATCACTCAACCCTCACATGACTCATTCAGAGTCAGGTAAAATGTACTGTTCCCATGCTAATGGCCAACAAAGTGATTCAGCCAATTTAATTGACTAAGACCCCAGGTTTTCTAGGCTGGCTTCTTGAAGAATTCATGACCTGGAAATGAACTGCTGGCTAAAATATATGTCTTGCAGGAGTAAAAGACATAGGAGGAAAGCAAGGAATTTCTCAGAATGGACTGATCCATGAGTAAGGCATTCCTTGTCCCTGGACCCAGGACCGAAGTATCTCTCAGGATGTTCCAGTTTGTGCAGAAGGCTGAAAAGATCAGTCGAAATTTCTTGTTTCAACATCAGTTCTCTGAATTGAATCCAACTTTTGCTCCAGTATTTTCCCAAACAGTAGTCACACAAATTAGCAGCAGAATCAATACAAGATTTTGGCAATCCTTTAATTATCCAATCTACATTCTAGGACAAGTTCTGACCTTTTTATAGGCTATACCTGAATTAATGGCATTTACTTCTTATTGAGAAATTATACAACTGTAACAAACATCAGAACAGTCCCAGTTTCTGCAAGGCCTTTAATTTGTGCCTTAGCAACATGGAAGGAGCCACTATTCTATACAAAAACAATGCAATTTCTTACCACACAGTACTTTTCCCCTGGAATAAGAAAATCAGCTGCCAGAAAACAACTGCTGCATGTGTCCAAAAGTTTGACAGCTTCTCCACTATGAGCAGGTTTGTAACTATAGACTGGTCCCTGACAAATAAAGAGAAGTAGTCCATCACTGGGCTATGAAAAAAAAAAGTGCTCAGTAGGATTCTTCTGAATTTAGTGAATTATATTAATTTATGAAAGCTGAAGATGAGATTAGTTTATTTTAGAGTGATTTGGCCAGTCACATTTTCAAGTTTTGTTTCTTCAAACTGCTTTAATGAAATAACTTAAACCCACCCAATTTCACGTTACTCCAGAAATTAATAATTATTCTAAACCAACACAAAACAAAAATGATAAATCTTAAGTTTTAAAAGATGTTTTTATCTGAATATTTCAAAGCCTCTTAGAAATAATTCATAACTCAGATTGACAAAGATTTTTTAATTTCTCCACTCAGTTTACAAAAGGAGGATGAAATCAGAAAGGAATCATGAGCAAAGTTATCACAGCACTGCTGTCCTGTACACAGAACCTCCTGACTCATACACACACTACAAAAACAGTTCAGGAGTTTTAGAAATGGCTATTTAAAGTATTTAAGGTCTGGGAAAACAGGTGGAATTTGAATATTTGAGACCCTTGTGTAAGATTTCTGGGCATCAGGCTGGTTCAAAGAAGGATCTTGGACTGGATTGCCAGACTACTTCACATAGAGAACAACTACTGCAGAGCCACAGTAGGTCTGATATACCCCAGCTACACTTTTCTTCATGTCCAGGCACACATCAGTCCTAGAGTTCATGCTCAGGAGGTCCCCCATGACCTGGACACACAGGAGACCCTGAGCATGTACTCTGCAGTACACACACAAGTATTTCTGTTGGGAAATCCCAACATCAGTTACTTTATATTCCACCATCTATCGGATATAATTGTTTCATTGAGTCTTTCCAATTTTCAGTGAAGACACAGAATGAACTATGTCCACTTCTGATGTTATTGGTTGACTTGTGTGATTATATTAGACATTTCATGCTAATACTATCAGGATACACATACAGAATCACAGGAACATCCTATTACATAGTGCTATTATCTCAAATGCAATACCTGTTCAGTGAGAAGTAGGAGAAAGGTGTAATCAGGAGAGAATACAAGGCTGGATATAGGTTGTGAGATATCAACACAGAGTTTCATCTCATACTGCAGATCTTTGACATGATAAAAGAGTAAAATGCCATCCTGTGCAAAAAATTACAAATCCACATGAGGTCTATGTCATTTACACTATCTGGCAAACTAAAGTGCAAGAATTTCTGAAAATCTTTAAAGCAGCAGTGTTTAACTGTATCCCACTGTTAATGGTATCATTTGTCTTTAGTATCCTTAAATCCAAAGGACTCTTATCCTGGATAATAAATCTATTGGAAATCAAGGTGTTCTTTAATACAACTCTTAGTAACAGTCCATGTTTCATAATAACAGACTCTCTCACCAGTTAATAATTAAGATTTCATATTGTTCTTTTTGAGACAGCAGAAGAATTTGTCCCACTCTAAAGCAGGAATGTACAATGACATCATCAGATTGGGTTAGATATTGAGTTAGATTTTGTACAAAACAAGTTGGGAGTTCTTTTGGCTATTCTCTCTCTTTTTCTACATTTTTGTCCATTCTTTTTTTTCTGTTCCTCTACAATACTCTTAGTCTTTTGTTAAAAACAGGATTGTCCTCTTTTGTTGTTTCTTTGACTACAAAAATGGAATCTTTTCATACCCTGCTCCCAGGATTCCAGTTTTAACAAAGAAAATAAAGACAACACCAGACCTTTATAGTCCTGAAGTCCTTCACTTTTTTCTAACTCCTGTTTTTGTAGTGAACTCTGCAAATATACTCCATTTGAACGTTCTTTGATTTTCACACAGTAAGACTAAGTTAAAAACATAAAGGATGCTTTACCTTTCCAGCTGCATACAGTCCCTCATTACAAAATGCCATGGAAAATACTGGTTTTTGCAGATCATTTGGTTTGCTACCTGAAGGCACAAAACAAAAAAAAATTATCAAATTCAAGTTTTTTTTGTTCTGTGCAGCTCAAAACAAAGTGCTTGAAATGAACCCCTAAATCCTAACTCCAATAAATTACAAGTGATTGCAGTTCTAAAAAAAGTTGCTAAAACTAAGAAGTAGGGAACCTGTTCTAGCATCACTTTATCCAATTGAAATTAGAATGAACAGAAATTATTCCACTGCTGCTGTTTCTCCTGAGGCTTTTAATTTGTCTGTCTATTAGCACAAAAACTATTAATCTTTTGTCATGTAAATACACATAAGACTGCCAACAATGTATCTTACAGAGAGATCAGTGTGAGATGAATTTTTCTAACCAACTGTACTCACATATTATTACTCCCAGATATCAGTGGTGCTGCCCAAAAATCTATTAGATTGATTTGAACATGAAATTACCTTTCTTTTTCTGTACTTCTCTACGGGCATATGATACCACATCTGATATTTTCCGCATGTACTCTGCACAAAAGGAAACAATTTATAATGTCAACCTTGTTCATATGTCACTACTGCAACAAGTCACTTGTATTCCACTCTACTGAACAAAAGGCCAGGTTCAGTATACTGAATAAAAAAATGTGCATTCTTCCCCAATATCCACTATTTCTGCCATCTATGCAACTGAGCAAACACAGTTCTGTGATCCAGCTTACAGCTATAAAAGGCAGACAGCAATACTTGGCATTGAGAGTGGTACATGTAAAGATTCATCTTTCTTCTAATGCTGTGATGGTGTTGGTATTTCTAGCAGTGATTTTTTTTATTTCTTAAATTTGATATACTTACAAAGGAAACTTCAGCTGGCCTGAAAAAAATGCCCAAGTGAAATGATGGGGCTGCTTATGATTCTGTTTGCAACACCATAACAGGAATTCAGCATGTGCTTAAAGGTGGACATGCACTTAAGCATTTTGCTAAATAGATACAGATTTTAGTATGTTTTAAATTAAGCAGAAGCTTCAGTATAATATAATTACAGACAATTTTGTTATACAGTTTTAGGACAGGACATAAAGAAGAATATACAAGCTAAGAAAAAAACCAACTGGCAAATATTCTTACTGCCTTCTACTCAACTGGCAAAACCAGCTCTGGTCATACCTCAGCTTTTCATTTTTTTTATGATTTCCACTCTTGATTTGCTGAATTTAGCACTTTGATAGTTTCAAAAAGAGAAATAATGCTGGTTTGCTTGCTTTGTTTGTTTGTTTGTTTGTTTTTTGTGTTTTGTTTGTTTGTTTTGTTTGGGGTTTTTTGTGTGTGTTTTTTTTGTTTTGTTTTGTTTTTTCTTTAAGTTTTCTGTTGTTGTTGCTTTTTTTGTTTTTAAAGAAGCCTTCCAGTTCAGTGTTAACTATCAAAACTGAAAGTCAGAGATACTTGCTGCAGCTCAAAAAGTCATGTATTACATGAAAAAAGAACAAAATATGATTGGGAATACATATAGGGCAGAAAATCGCCTTGGCAAGTTGCAATCAATCAGAGGGCCTCCAAGTCTAGAATAAATAAAAAGCAGATTTCTTTGAAGCCAAAGACATCTTCTGTTCACTCTCTGTGCTTCACACATTCTGCAGTAAAGCCTGGTACTCTTTACAGCCTTGTTTTCATTCTAAAATAGTCTATGTAAGAACTGACATTAAGGAATGCTATTAAGCAACACTACTTCAGTTTGGTTGTTTGAAGACCCATCATGAGTCCTCAGAGATCACTTCTCGCAATAGCAAATGAAGACCATCCAATATTTAATGTAAAATAAAATAAATTATTGGTACTTATCTAACAGTAAAAACATTTTATCTACCTGGTATGTGAATAGTCTAATGTTAATCCAGTCAGGCTGGTTAATACAAACTGGAGTCCTGAAAATATAGTCAATTTTATCAATTTTTATGCATTTAGAGGCTTTTTTAACCTTTTTTCCCCAAAGAAAAATGATGCTAAAGAAACCCACTCAAAAGCTCAAAAGACATTCTCAAATGTTTACCATACATGAAAAAAAAAAAAGAGCAGGGTTCTACAATACAGCTTTTTAATCTCCATAAGGTACACAATAGGAGAACGGAAGAAAGCACAAAAAGCTTTCACTTACACACTTTTCTCCCTCCTTGAATAAAACACACACAGCTGTTTCTTACCAGGTGCAGGTTTTTGTTGAAGAACAGAAACTGTGTGTTTCTCAGCATCGATTGCCAAAACAAATCCTTCCTTACAGCCCATGTATATTTCTGAAGTTGCAGTCCAGCAATGGGCAGTGGGATGCACTACAGTCTTAATACGATTCTTAGGCTTCAGCAGGAAAACAAAGAGGTTCAATGAACAGCTGACAAATACTTTCACAAGCAATTACATACATTTCAAGGAAGGAAAAATATATTTAAAAAAAAGATCATTACCTCAAAATCTGACCACTTGTTTAATATCAGCCTTATTTTATTCAGTCATCCCTTCACTGAAGCCAGTAAGTTGAGAAAGGAGAACATTCCCCAGAAAAGTGTATGTCTGGAGACAGCAGTGGAGAACTAACTTCTCTCCCTAGAAGCTTTTTTAAATAATGAATTCTATTTTCAATGAAAAACTGTATATTTTTAAATTTGCTTTTATCTGGATTTATTCTCCTGCACTTGCATCTGTTGCAGTTTTGTCTTCTAGTCTGGAAATCAATCTGGTATCTTCCTTATCCACACAAAGACATCAACCTTCCATAACCACATCACCTCCCAAACTTTGAATGACAAAATGATGATAAAATTCAAAACACTGAGACCCCAGAATTTTTTTTTAATGTCCGAAGTGCACTGGAAGCCCAATTTAAATGATTACTCACTGTGACCTCACCCTGACAAATGCTTTGCAAATTGCTTTTCAGGATATTCTTCCACTTTGTAGCCACAAGGTAAACATGTGGTTTTTGCATATTTGACAGTACTAAAACACACTTTGTTTGAATAGCTTATCTTATTGAATAACCCAAATTGCACTGTAAATCAGCTCTGTCAACCTTTGTGTCATCTGCAAACTAGTGTTAGAAATATCCCTGACCCAGACTTCCCATGTGCCTTGAATTTCATTTTGCTAAAAATACTCTCATGAATCTGTCAACTGTAAAACAGGAAGAACAGAACTTCTCCATCAAATACTATTAAAGACAGAGTGACTTGTTCAGACACAACAGTAGCAGGGGTCATAAAAATGCCATGGTAGACAGAACCAGATTAAAGAGAATCCAGAGAGGGGAAGAGCGGAACAAAACACAAGAAAACCTTGGGAAAACTTTTAAAAGACAGGACTCCAAGCACCATGCATGGGTGCAGAAGTGGTGAGGACCGCTAAACAGTAGGATCAATGAAATAAAAGAAGATTCTATAATTCTATAAAACACCAGCTGTCTCACTAAAGGTTCTACAAAAAGAGAAAATGTGGATGGACTTGAAACAGAAACATAGTACAGAGATTCATAATTAGCTAGATTTCATTAGCAAAATATGCCAAGAACTTGCTATATGATTCTAGGAAAGTAACTTACTATTTATGCTTACAAGGTATTTTTAATTTCTTAGGGGAAAAATGTTACAGAAATAAAGTATATTAATATTTACCTTACAAATTAAATAGGATTAACAGTATTAAATCTACAGCAAATAGGGCTTTACATCATCTAGAGAAACATTCAGTATAGGCAGTTTCACTATGAGGTTTGAACATCACAAATCTTTGGGAATGTTGTAACTGAACTTATGCAAAACAGAATCTCCCTGTATAAACACAACTTCTGAATATTCCTTTGCACCTGCTGTCATGACTGTCTTTACACATAAAGTAGGTAAAATATGCTAATCCTAGATGAGATTATGTAAATCCCAAACCAGGTTGCTTCTTGTACTGTGCATTGGTACAGTGTGCATCATAATAATCATAATGCTGTCTTTTTTTGAACTTCTCTCCTTTTGGAGCAGCATCTCTTCAGGGTGAAAAAAAACCTCTTAGAAATACAGAAACAAAACTAAATCAATCTAATGCAAGAAAAGGATTGAACGGTAGGATATTTTAATTCCCTTCCCTCTGCTGCCTCGCTGTGGTTACACTTGGGTACATATCCAGCCTCAGTGTGTGGTTCCAGAGTATGGAACATGGTCACATTTCCAGTGAGCAAACAATCACAACGGCAACGGGCTTGCTTTTCTTCCTTGCCTCTCACATGTTCCTTAGGAGTGGGATACAGCCTCCAAAGGCCAGGGAATACAGGTCACTCCTTTAGATAACAGTCTGAATAAATGGTTCTCCGCTTACAGCAATGTGAAAAACATCAATCTCAACTGAGTTGGATTTAGTGAAAAAGAACAAAAATCCTTCTGTTGAATTCTGCAGAGACAGGAAGAGCTTCTTCAGGCCATGATCACTACACTCAGCTGAACCCATGTCATTAACCACCACAGGAGAAGTAGGTTGTCTCCTCCTAATTGAGAAACCGTTGAAGATAGTAGAGAGGAAAATAACTCTAAGGTGTTGCCAAAAGTCAAGGAACAGATTTTGGCCCTGAGTCAGATAACTGCTCGAGGATATTTGCATTGGTATGCAAATCATCAGTGACAGCAACCACTGATAGACCTGCCACATCAGCCTGTCAGTTTATAAAGACAGTGAAGAATGATGATTATAGCACCTCTGTTTGGGACAGTGTGGTCCATTATAGCAACTGCAGTGTGAAGATGTCTGGCTTTCAGGAAGAGGAACTCAGCAAGTTCAGTCACTTCAATCTCTCAAAAAGTTGCTGAATACTATTCAACACAAGGCTCTTGATAAAACAGTATTTCAAAGTATCTTCCCCCTCAAGTATATTCTTATGCAGGAATTGCTTTGCCCAAACTGTGTATCCGATGCTGAGGGGTTGGAAGGGGCTGCTTAACCTCACAGGACAAATGCATGGGACTTTCCCCCAGGGCCAGGATCCAACAGTGTTTTTCTGCTCAGTTAGACAAGGAGTGTACATGCACAGGCATGCATGGATGAAAAAATTAATGCTGTAAGGCACAATAAAGTGCTGCAAAAAAATTATGCGGCTACCATAGTCCAGAGCAATGTGAAAACATATCAGAAACAGATTGATTGCCTCCCAGTGCTAAAGTGTGAGTGTAGCACCTCACAATTCTGTACATGGGAAACATCATACCACCACAACAAATGGAACAACAGCTTGTGTTTCTGCAAAAATCCTTTCATTTCTAAATAACCTAATGTTCATTACCTTGTCAATATTCACAACCAAAATACACTCATCTAGGAAATTTGGATAGTAAGTAACTGTCAACATATTTACCACATAATTTGAAAGAAAAGGAAATCTTCACTGAAGACTCGAACAGTTCACTCTTACTCCAGAAATATTTCTATGTATAAGAAGAACATAGTCACCTTGAAAGTGATAAAAAGAAATCTAGGGGTTTTTTTAAGGCAGTTGGGAATGCAAAGACCCTATAGAGGTATTGAGTGTGGTTGAAAGCACAGACTTTCCTACATGGAAAAGTTCAATACACGATTCTGCAAGGTCAAGCATAAGAACCTACCATTCCTGAACGGAAGGACAAATTCTATTAAGGCTCACAGACCTAATATAGGAGCTTTCCCCCCCTCCCCCAAAGTACTTCTTGTAATTCACTTTACAGGCCAAAGAACAAAGTGAGTTTTGCAGTTCATCATCTGCACATAATCTAAGAGGCAGTAAGGCAGAAGAAAAAGGCACTGCCCCAGATGATCAATATTATCTTCATTTTCCATGTTCTAAGTGATCTCAAATATATATCTTTCACATGTGATCAGAATCAGTAAAGGACATTATAGTTCTTGATCATCCTGGAAACCAAGGGAAATCAGTTACATGGTCAAAACCCTCTGCAATTCTGAATGCATGAAGCCATGGAAAAAGGATGGGGCCAGGAAAGCACCATTCCCTGTTTTTATAATTCCATTCTGCTTTATAAGAAAAGTTTATGGCAGAAACCAGTGGTATACTAATATGATAATAGGGGACTCATATTTGTCCATGGAGAAGATGTATTATTATGTCAGTATCATCTTATGCATGGTGGTTTTAGGTGTCTCATATATATCACAAGCCACCAGATAGCAATCAATGGTCTTAATCTTAGAAGAGAATCCCAGATTTGCAAATTAAACGTTTTCATACTTCTAGGTGGCAGCCAGGTGAAAGCAGATTTCAAACAAAATGAGAACATTTCTGAGTTCTCTCAAAGGAGGCATTTTCAGGGAGGCTAAAAAGTAAATGATCTAATACAAGTGAGACAAATAGCCAGGCCCAACACTGACAGTAGTATGGAAATGTATTTCAGAAGCAGGGGTTGCAGTCTGGAATAAAGACTTCAATGCTTCCGTAACTTGAGATATTTTCAAAGTAAAAAAGAAAGCAATCTGAAAGGGAATTAAGGATACCTGAGGGTTACTATCAGTTTAGCATGGGAATAGGTTTTCCAGGTTTCAGCCAGTTATATTAACGTGGGCACAATTAAATGCTGACACACTTCGTTCTGCTTCTGGGACAGAGATTCTTGCCACCACTGCAGATATATTACTGTGCTAGGGCCTGTGCCAGAAATCTCAACACTGCACTGCACTATGCAGCAGCATTGTGCCTTCTCAGTCTCCTGTCAAAATGGATTTCACAAACATTGTGGAGATAACAGATCTATTTACTGGGTTGCACCTATTTAAGAAACATTAAAATTACTAATTTATTAACATCTATTTGCATAGAGAGTATAATGACTTGGAACAGTAAAAAGGAAAAAAATCAGTATCTACCACGAATGTTTCTGCTTCATCTCCTGTCAGTCCAGCAATGGCTGAAACTGGCAAATCAGGGCCATGGTATGGATCTTCACGATGAGAAACTGGGAAAAACAAATCCTCATGAGGACTTATAGCCCCTTGTTCATCAGGAAGTTCCACAGGGCTGTGAAAAAGCAAAAGACACACTCTGAGGAGAAGAAATATGAGCAATAAATGCTGATACAAAATGGAGAAATGTATTTTCAAAATGGGCTTTATTTCTGCAAGAATAATAGAGAAAAAGTGAGTGAACATATGTATTTCCATAGACTCTGTAATGACAAAAGGCACAAAATCCTTCAGTGTTTTTTTCACATCACAAAGGCCTTGCCTACACTTTCATTAGTATAACTGTGTCGGTGGCAATATGTTGATAATATTAATAATTAACAAGATTAAACACAGTTGGGAATGGTAGAGTAGCTGCTACTGAAAGAGTACCAGTGTTATACTTCAAAGACTCCAACTTGAATGATACATACTACTTTTATACCAACCTCAAAAACCATTTTAGCATACATAAATACTAGTTCAGTGTGCTTAGTGAATTGCATTGACAGAGCCACCCTTTTTGGACTTTTAAATTAGCCACACAGGTTAAAATCACACAGAAAGCTGATACTGCTTTTGAACAATTTCTGATCACAACAATATATTGTTTAACTATACTTACAAGGAACAAATCGATCCAAATTTGAGGGTTTCATAGCTACAAAAGTAATGCTCAACATAGCAACTTACAAAAAAGCAAAGCAGGCACTACTTTATTTCAGTCAGACTGCTTTATTTTGAGGCTGCCAAAGCAGCTGATTAGTATTAGTTTCACAGGGTGCATAATCTGGTCATTTGAGTAACAAACAAAATCATAAATTCAATTCACTTGATTGACTAGATGGATTCATAGTGGTTGTGATTTATGCTTCTAGAATTTACTCTCAACCCAAAGAGTGTTCCACTTACTTTCGCTTAAGCTGATGCTCATCATTATTCCTTTCAATATGCCAGATGATAACAGAAGTCTCGTTAACTAAACACAGTTGTTGCCAATTCATAGGGTTAAAACTTAAAGAGGTCGCTGTTATCCCTGGCTGAGACTCACTGCACAGGAGGGTATTTTCTTGCCAGTTCCTTCATCAAGGAGAGTAAAACAAAATCAAATAAGTAAAACACATTGAAGGCAAAAATCTGGATGCGATTATGACTGATGTTCAAAATCCAGTTTGAAAAACACGTACCTTGTCACTGACAAAAAATTTCTGCTGCCGAACAAGTTAGAAGTAGAATGAAAAGGATGTGGTTAATTAGCCCCACAAAATCATTACTGCTAGAAAACGAATTGGCATTTTAGAAACATTATCACTCACTTCCTTTTGTAAAAAGACCAACAGAGTCAAGAGAAATGGATTTTGTTTTCAACAGTTCCATCAGTGACTATTCCAATGGGCCCAAACAATTAACTCTTCAGCACCCCAGCCTTGCTTTTACAATCCATAATATAATGACTGTAATGCTGCCTGTGGGAAGGTATTATAATTAGGAAATAAAACACAGTCAGCCCGTGATTATCTACGGATTAGTTACTCAGTTAAAACAGTAATTGTGTTGTGAATGCGGACATACAAGCTATGGCTGCATTAACTAACTTGGGCACAAAACTAGAGTAGAATCTGTGTGGAACTGTTAGCAATAGCTGACAGAGGCCTGGGAATCTGCTTTCCACTGATTTTTCATTTGTCCAGTATATTTTATAGTTAGTCCATAGCTATTTTATGTTCTCCTCATCTAATGTGCATGTTTTTCCATTATCCAAATTAATTCTTGATTGCATTTGCATTTTTAGGTGCTGTCCAAGAAAACATCATTTGAAGAAAATGACTAGAATGGTTTCTCAGTTTCTTGGACAATATATCTGGCTGTTAATGTAAATAACTTTTATAGCTTTAGTATTTGTCATTATTGGTAAGAGGAAATGCATACACTGCTGTAAATAGATTTAGTATAATCCCACTATTCTGGCCTATAATAAATTCACTCACAGAAACAGACTGGGATGCAAGACAATGGTTAACACTGACAGCGTATGCAAAAAATGAGAAGTATTCACACATACATAGTAACCTTCATTAAAATTACAGGAAGATATAAGCTACAGTTCTGAATTCTAAAGATAACAGTGTAGATTTCTTTCTAAAATCTGTCAGCATGTTCTCGTCCCATACCTAACAGATAATGTCAACATTATTTTACAGTAGATAATTTACTAAGATCTGAAACTATATGGTATATGTATCAGCAAAAGAATCTGACATTAAGCCTCTCCTTTGAACAGAAAAGAATAAAGATCTAGGGATAAAATAACTCAGATGAAAAGCAGCTATTAGTTATCTCTAAGCTTCCTATATTTTGAGACTGATGTAACTTTCAAAACATCTCTTATATATCTGATTCCAAACTAGCTGCTTAAAATACAGAAGCTGTGCAATCATACTGTAATGACACCCTAAGAATGCTAAGCATTGTACACATACATTTCTACAATGAATGCACAATATAATCCAATTACAAAAATGAAGGTCCTGATTTCACAGTAAATTCACACACCTCTGTTCAAGTTGCTATAAATTCTAAGCTTAACACTCAAAGGTAATTGCATTTTTTTACTAAATTCTTTCTGACTGGAATGTAGGGTGTTTTTTTATGACAATTAGTTGCTGATAGCTGTAACAAGCTGATTCAACTGGTTAAAAATGTTTGGCCCTGAAAATTGACACTATTTTAAAGCATTTAAACATTTCTAGGTACTTCTGGTTTTAAGAATAATTTTGAGAATTCTAGATGTGGACTTTAGTTTAAGTGCACAAAATAAACACATTGGACCATGTGTGTTATTTCTGCTGTAAGTGACAAGTGTGTCAGCTCTTCAGGCTAGTGAGGCTGCCATGTTGATTTCTACTGTGATATACACACAGACATCCTTCCTGAACTACTGTGTACAATCAGATTTCACAGCAAACATTATTCTTCATAAGGGATAAAGAAGAGGCATCTGTAATAGTATCTACTATCATTGCTAAAATTCCGAAGTTACAGGAGTTTCTGCATCTTCATTGTACATGAGATCATCATCAAATTGGGACTATACAGACTATTCCTTACATGTCCTTGCTTGTCTTCCTTCCACTCCACCCTCAGACTCCACATTCAATGGGAGCTTGCTGGCAATGGAGGCAAGAGTAGGACTTTGTTTTCACAGTACAATTAAAATATTAAATATTCCATCTATCTGCACCATCTTATATAATACTTTTATCATGACAATGAGTAGAAAATTATGATCTAATCCAGTGATCCATGTTACTGTAATCAATGAGCAAAATTATAAGCCAGAACAAAGATCAAGAAAAAGTAATTAAGACGACCACTGAACGGTCCAAGGGGACAAACCAGTACAAACTGGCTTTAGAATCCTTTTCCACTTTTCAGCAGGCAACTTTGTTCCACAAACAGCATGGTGCTCAACTTCCAACAGTGAATAGATAATTAACTGATGCTGAAGACTTTGCAAGTACTCCACATCACAAAATTTGGAAGAAGGTAGAAGATAGCTCTAGAAAAATTAACAGCCATTTTGACTAGTGGCTACTAATGCTGGGAAATGAAACAGCAGTTTTGGTTACAGAAAGTTTGCAGACAACAATTAATTGGGAAGGAAAAAAGAGATGAAGGCAATCAGAATATGTTCTACCTTTATTAACTTAACTAATGCTAAAACAGCACACACACAATAATATAATTTAAATGCAAATGGTATTAGAGATTTTTTTTAAACTCTTACCATATTGAAAGAACAAATTCTGGGATCGAGGAGTAACTGGCTAGATAAGGGCCTGTGAAACTAAACGCAAGTACAGTGTAGTCCAGCTGAGCACTACCTGAAATGTAAAAATAAAGCACATGGTCTTTTATTGCTCCAGATTTTATTGCACACTGTCACATATACTCTTCTCACTTCCTTTATATCCGCTTTAATTCTTCAAAGATATTGTTCAGGCTCTTGTATTTTTTGCTTCACTCCAGATTATTCTTTTGATTTGATCGCAAAAATGTTCCCTGTGTATCCCTGCTTGCAATTTATTTGATTTTTTTTCAATAATACCTTGAAATTGTTAAGTATTTTTCCCCGGGTACCCTGAAATCCTTTGCAGTCATTATTTCACTCATATACATGAAAAAAGCAAGTAGCATAATCTTTATTTAAATGACAAGGGAACTGAAACACAGCTAGGATAAGCAACTTGACTAAGGAGAGAAATGTTATAAGACAGGCAAAAATATAGATTAAGTCCCAGACTCCAAAGTCTAACTGCAAGAACCCTCATTGCTTTCACATCTTGAGTTTCTCACATTGCACTCAGCAGTCTGCTTGGGAGCCTACTGCAATGTGATTTTTTTTTGGTTATTCTGATTATATTTTCTTAAAACTAATTCCATTTCATTCCTTTTGTTTTCCTCTTAAATCAGCTTCATTATGTATTGTCATATTGCTCTCTAGCTTGAACCTAAGTAAATGCAGTGCAGTGGAAAACTCCTTCCACTCTTTCCATGAATCTTGTCCTGAGACAGTTTCCTATTACACTGTTTTTCAAGTCTTATTAAAAAAACTCTTCGCAAACTGGATAATTATAGTATTATTTTAATGAAATGGTGATAAGGAGGGTTACCACATCACTACCTTTTAATTCTGTCAGTTTATTCAGTTCTGGAAAACGGTGGATATATATGATGGGATTCAGCTTCCGGTCGGAAAAGGCCACCACTTCACTTCTGGCGTTCGCTGCAAAGGCTCCCACCTGGCCCGTCTGACATGGCAGTGCTGTCGTCTTCTTTGTTTCAAGATCCAGGAAGAGGATGTAATTACCACAAGGGTAGCAGACAGTTTGGTTGTTGATAAAGCCAAAGTTCTTGTTTGAGAATCCCTGAACCCAACTAAAAATAGAGCAACTGGACATTAAAATATGAATCCAAGACATGCATTTCTCAAAATACTGTGCTAAAGGGAATGTTGTAGCCTAAGTTACACTAAGTTATGAACTGATGCCTGGACTAGTTAGACACATCCTCACAACAATGTTACAAAACCACAGTAACTTCAAGATCTCGTATTATGAGTCACTAGTTCAGTGTTTCCAAAAACAAAAGGTCAATCTTACCCTGATGGAGCACAAAGGACTGGAATAAGAACAAGGAGAGATGCCTGTATTTCTTTCAGTTTTCACTAAAAATAAAATTAGCCAGTTCACGGGCTCTTGTTTTGTACTCATATAGCATGGTAAAGGATATACCATTATTCTGAAAGAATTGCACAGGTACAATCTGTACTTGGAACCCAGTTGTGTTTGCCTAACCTTTTTACACTTTTATAGTTCATCTCATCCCTATAAAATAAAAATAATATGAAGGCAAAGCTTGTGTTTATATGAACCTAACCAGGAAGACTGTTCTGCTTTAAAGACACCAGTATTTTAACATGGTACAACTCTGGAATGTAAACAGGATGTGTTACACAAGGACTGAAATAAATTACTGAAGCAGATGAGCTTATGAATTTACACGTCAACAAATTCGTAACTGTCTACAGATGTTTATACCTTTCAGAAAGTATATGGATAAACATTGGGGTCTGCTTATCAAAGGGACTTGCATTTATCACTAAATGCCACTTTAGCCTGATAGAAGCATGGCAGGACAGTTTCAGCAGCGTAACGCAGCCTGTGACACTGCTGTTACCACCTTCCCTTACAATTTCCATTAACAAACACATAATCTCTGCTCTTCTTCCAAATAAGAGCATCTGACTGGGAGAGACCTTTGTCCTCTGCAATTGCCAGAAGCATTTTTGTACTCCTTTCATGAACATAAGTCAGTCATAAAATCAGCTCAGCTGCAGATCCTTTGTACTACTAGGATATGATACTACAGGTTCAGCACTCTCATACTAACGTATATATGTACATACATATATATATTTGAATTTATTTATAAAGTTATGTACATATAGCTCTAACTGTGTGACTGCATATATGACTTCTGTACTGAGTGACAACACACTGGGACAGATTTCCCAGAGAGGCTGTGGAGTCTCCCTCACCGGAGACATTCCAGAGCCGTCAGGACACAACCCTGTGCCGTGTGCTCTGGGATGACGCTGCTTGAGGAGACACTCCGGACCAGGTGACCCACTGTGGCCCCTTCGATTCTGTGGTGCTGTGCCCGTGCAAGCGCTTCTCCCCCTCTCCTCCCCCGCTGCCCTGACAGACCCCACCACCGCGGGGCCCGTATGGAGGCTGTGCGGGCCGTGCCCACCTCACTTCCAGCTCGGCGCTGTGGGCCGGGGGGTCCCGGCCGGGCACCCCCTCCGCGCCCTCCGCCATGGCCGCCGCCATTGCCATCACCCCCGCCCTGCCATGGCAACAGCAACGGCGCCCGCCATTGGCCCGCCATTGCCCGGAGCGCGCTCCTGATTGGGCCGCGCCCCTGCGCCAGCCAATCGAT
Organism: Formicarius rufipectus; assembly: GCA_013399695.1. Classification (NCBI taxonomy): domain Eukaryota; kingdom Metazoa; phylum Chordata; class Aves; order Passeriformes; family Formicariidae; genus Formicarius; species Formicarius rufipectus. The sequence goes on from VXAU01000669.1 coordinate 755,618, forward strand.
GAGCGCGGGCCGGTATTTAAGGGTCCGGCAAGGTGGGGGAAGACCGCATGGCGTGCGGGCCCTGGCGGGGGAAGGAGAAGCGCGGGGTGATGTGAGGGGGCTCGTGGGAGCTGTTCTTGTCACTAAGACAGCGGTAGTTCTGCTTTAGAGCCGCTGATGTCTGATCTTTAACCTGGCTAATAGTTGCAGCTGAATCTAGGATGCAGATAGCTGTATCAGGTGTAGGAGTGCATGAGCCTTGTTTGTTCCTGCCCTCAGTCACCCTGCGTGTCCCTGCTCCCAGTCTGGTGTTACTTGCCTTCTGCTAGTGGGACAGCTGTGCCTCTTCTCCTCTTGTGTCTTTCCTTTGCTGGTGGAGGCAGCACCCCTGTGTGTGTTCAGGAGGCATCTATGCCTGGTGCTGGGTGTAGGGGTTGCAGTGGGAGTGCTGGGTGGATAATTGGACTTGATGATCTTGGATGTCCCTTCTAACCTTGGTGATTCTATAAGGTGCTACAGTTCTTCATGGGATAGGATAAGGCTTCTGAAGGTTCAGAGAGCTGAGAAGTCTGTGGAGAAGGGGAAAAGAAAAAAAAAAAAGTACAGCTACGGTCTTTCCCTGTGTATTTGGGGCTTTTAGCCTGGCAATGCTGTAAAAACATTCAAATATTTAAAATGCAGATTTAACAAGATCTTGTTTTCCATTTCCTAATGGGAGCAATGTAGTTGATAGCATCTTGCTTGCTTGTGTTGTTGCTGTCGCGTGCCTGTGCTGTGGCAGTGTGAGGCTCTGCAGTACTGCTGTGTATCCACAACACTGGAGAATGGCATTCTTGTCCAGAGGCAGCAGGACAAGCCTGTTCCTTACCTTTTGTCTCCATAGGTGCTCTGCATGTAACACAAAACCAGGAGAGAATGAGGAAGTGGGTTTATTTTCCGTGGTGCCTTTGAGGACTTGTTGTAGCATGTGGGTGTTGTAATGCTGCCCTGGGTTCCCATGTGCCTGTGTGCAGGCTGTGAGTTAACAGACTGCTTGTGTGTTTATTAATTGTTGTGGGAAAATTCAAATTCATTTTCTGTTTTCATAGCCCAATATTTTGCTGAATCTTTCCTAAGAATAAGTGCTCAGCAGAATGAGAATTACCCCTTCTAACATGGGGTAGTGGTGGGTGGGTGTGTTTTGATATTTATAGATGGAGAAATTTGTTTTTTTGGCAAAGGGCATCTTATGTACAGCTTCTGTTTCCCTAGGGCATGGCAGACTTGTGCAACAGATTAATACTCCCTTTTTCTACTGAGCTGCTTATTATATACATGAGCAAACAGCAATGACTTAAGAAAAATCATGTGCTTCCATTCCAGTGGGTAATGGTGTCAAGTTCATGGTTAGTTTACTTGTGGCCTTCTCAGTGTTTGCTTGCAGGAGGGATTGCCACAGAAAATACTGGTTGTTGTGATGTGATGCCTGAGGCCCAACTCCAGTGACAAGACCAAACCAGAAGTCGCTAACAGGCAAGACTTCCCCACTGTGCAAATATGGATCCACTGATGAGACTAGAGAATCTCCAGTTCCTCTGTTAGCCTTGGTGTGAAAGTGATGTGCACATTGCCAGGAAGGCTGGGACTTTCTCTCCCTTTGGCAAGGGCTGCTCCAGCCCTCTGCTCCCTACAAATGTGCTATTTCCTAGCAATAAAGAGCTCTGATTTGAAGATTAGGTGGGAATGTGTGGAGCCCTGGGAGTCACTTTACTTCTATGGTTATATCCCAACTTGGAAACTGTGTGAAACACACTTAGAGGAAAGCTCCTCCAGTTCTACTATTATACCCCAGGAAAAGACAGTAAAAGGAAGGCCCTGGTGCCCTTACCCAACTGAAGAGGGAGCAAAAGGGATGGAGGGCACTCCAGTCCATGCTTTGGTTCTTTCTTTTGCTCTGTGTGCACACTGATGCTCCCAACCTACACTGTTTGCCGAACAAGTATGAATCCCTCTCTGACTGCAAGGTAGTAATGAAGTTAAATCTAACTTTTGCTGTATCTCCTTGTGCAGTGGATCATCTACTTTCTCCTCTGGGTGTTTTCACCATGAAGCAGAATAGCTGCAGGAGAGAGAGGCCCTCCTTGTTGCTCTGGGTTTTGAAGGGCAGTGGGAGGAGGCAGGGAGGGCAGCCAGCTGCTGGAGGCACTGCTCATGAAAACACACCTGGCCCGCGGGGTGGAGCTCGGCCGCGGGTGCCCCATTTCCGTGGGGTGGTTGTGCTGAGGCTGTAACCGGAGAGCTCCCACAGCGGCTTGGCTGTGCCTGACCCAGCTGGGCGGGGAGGGCGGTCAGACCAAGCCGGGCAGCTGGCAGAGGACCTCGAACCCTCGGGGACGGGAGGGCAGGAGGGAGGCAGTGAGAGAAGGGGGCGGTGGTGGTGTCTCCATCCCGCCCCCNGGCTCGGCGCTGAGTGCCCCCCGTGTCCCCGCAGGCAGCGCCGCGCCGGGGCCGGTGCCCGCAGGGCTGGTGCGGCTCTACAGCATGCGCTTCTGCCCCTTCGCACAGAGGACCCGCCTGGTTCTCCGCGCCAAGGGCATCAGGTGAGACAAGCCCCCACTCCCCGACGAGTCATTTGGCTCTAAAGCTTGAACTTCTTAACGCCTGCTTTTTTGGGGAGGGTTGTTCTGAAGCACGCGTGTGAAATTAACTGCGTAAAGTCAGAGTGAATCGAAGAATATGCTAAGCTCGAAGGGACCCACAAAGATCATGGAGTTCAACTCAGCCCGGCACAGAACATCCCCAGGAGTCACATGCTGTGCCTGTGAGCATTGTCCAAACCGTAGAGAAATTCTCCAAATCCACAGGGAGGGGGAAACCCCAAGCTAATTCTTTTTTTCTTTCCGCTGGTCATCCTGAATGTTTACAGTAATAGCATTGGAGCTTGGCGTTGGGTAAATGTAAGTAGACACCTAACATACACTTTGGTTTGTTTTTTATGAGAGCAGCAGGGAAAATTCTGGGAGCTGCAAATATTCAGTGTTTCTGTTGTATTAGTGCCCGGAAGAACTCAATAGTGAGTGGCCTTCCGGAAAGAAGAAATTCATTGTGTTCTTGTAACATTGTTTCATTCCTGTGCTATAGCAAGTTAATGGGATTCAGTAATTGTGTTTGTTTCTTTTTCAAGATAGCAATGTCATTGCAGTGTTCTTAAATGGGGTCTAATGAGTCCCTCAGCTTAAAACTTCATAGCAACAGGTTTTTTACATTTTTCGAATTTTACCGAGTCCCAGGCCTGCTAATTATTTGTTCACCTACATAGTGCTGGGAGTTCATCTAGCATAGGACATGCTTACCATTCAGTTCTCCTGATAGCAAGATGAGAGTTGAGTTAGGGGGTAAAGAGTAGATGCATTAAAACTTCCAGGTCAGTGTAACTCTAAATAGAGTCTTTGGATTGATTTTTTTTTTTTTGGAGCTGGGAGGTTTGGTGTGATTCTGGAGGGGCTAGATGTGGTAGTTGTTTTCTGATTCTTCCAGTTGTTTTGTAGGTTCAGCTGTATTTAGTAGACTTTTGGGCTTACTAGGAATTTTCTGGGGTCACACCTGTAACACAGCATGTAGCTTACTAGGTTTGTTAATACTGACCTATTTCCCATGTATTTTTTTTTTTAATCAGTATCTATATGCCTTTACCCTAAACACCTATTTATGTGAGGCTGTATCTTGGGAAGATAAGTAGGTAGGATGCTCTTCTGATTTGCTCTTTGCTGTAAGGGCAGGTTAAAGTTCAGCTGCATTTCTTAATTGGGGTGTAGCTTATTTGCAATTAACTGTTTCTTTTTCAGAATGCCCCTGAACCCACATGTGATAAGTGGGCTGAGTTCTGACCTTTTTTAGCATGACACATAAGACTTGTGTGCTTGCGCTGATTGAACGTGTCTTTTATTAATTCAGCATACAACTCACTGTAAGTCAGTCCTGATTTTCTCCAGCAGAGTATGGCAGTATTTTTGTGTCAAAGAATTAGTCATGCAGAAGACTTCAGGGAAAACAGGAGTGAAGAGGAACAAGGATTCAGCCTCTCAAATAGTGAGCTGTTGAGGTGTAATGTCTGTGTTTCACCATTGTGTGGAGTGGACTGTAGCAGAACTGAGCCTGTCTGGTTCTTGTTTCTTTTGCTGTTTTAGCCATGAAATAATCAACATCAATCTGAAGAACAAACCTGACTGGTTCTTTGAGAAGCAACCCTCTGGGCTGGTCCCTGTTCTGGAGACCAGCAAGGGCCAACTGATCTGGGAGTCCCCAATCACTTGTGAGTATTTGGATGAGGCATTTCCAGAGAAGAAGCTGATGCCTTCAGACCCATATGAGCGAGCCTTTCAGAAGATGCTCTTGGAAGATTTCTCAAAGGTAGTGTCTGATCAGTGTGGGATTGTGTTTCTTTACCATTGCACCAAAAACTGCATCTCTATTACTGATGCTGCTTTCATCCTTTAAGGCAGGCCTTGTGTCTGGGAAAACTATTTAAATAACTGAACAGGGTAACTGGAGTCTTTTGCTGTCCCTGATTTGCTCCCAGCACTTACGAGTGGGGATGGATGCAGGAAGACACTCAAACTAGTGAAAGTTTGTGATTGAGGTAGGATTTTGAGCATCCTACAATAGAGCAGAGGTTAGTAGACCAAAGCAGAGGAATACTTGAGATTGAGGCAGTGACAATTGCTGTATTTAACCGGAGTATTTGGGTTAGAAGTACTGTGTGAATGCAGAATGTGAGGCTGCCTGATGGAAAGAGCCTACAACCATGGACAAGAGATGGGACATGTATGAGGAGGCTGGGTTTGGCTCTCATTTGGGATTGGAGATGGCTGACTAGAACTCTCTGTACAGGCATGTGCTTTGAGGAATCTAGGAAGTGAAAGAAGTTAGCTTGGATATGCAATAGGAGAGAAAGCAACTAAAGATGCAACGATATGTAGACAAAGATGTGAGATAGAAGGGAGGATATATTTGCAACAGAATAGACCTGATGTAATGAGGGTTACAGGGAAGCATGTTGCAAGAAAGAAAATGCACAGATGGAGAAACATGCCCTTTTCACTATTCTTCTCTTATTATAATACTAAAATCCATTACTATTTATATTCATTTTTTCCTCAAAGACTTTGCTTCCCTTTTTTGAAGTATAGAAGCTTTTATTAATAGACTTCATATAACTCCTGAAAGCGACATATTCAAGATTTAACTTGGATTTGATATCTGCAGTTCTGAGTGACTCACTTTTATTATTGTAATAGGCACATAAAAAACTTTATACTTTCCCTTGTATAGATAACATCCTTAGCTTTCAAGCATGTTGTGGCAGTCAAAGATGGACAGGACACCACAGCACTGAAAGCAGAGATTGCTGAAAAGTTTGGCAAACTTGAAGAGGTAAGAATATTTCATGATAATGAGCAGGTTGTCAGCTTTTGAATGGTCCCTTTTTCTTTCCATGCTATGGCCTTTGGAGGTATCTCCTCATTTAGTTGGTAGCTACAGTAAGGAACAATTTACTACCCCCTAGCCTAGGATGCACAACACAGAGTAAATTCCAAGTAGCTAAACTAAACTTTATCTGATGAACACTGTGTGGACTTCTAGAAATTTTTGAATTCTAACTGATTGCTGCTGCTTTGGATATCTTTGTTCTGCTTTAACTGTAAGGCCACCTTGCAGGATGTACTAAGAGCAAGGACTCTGAGCTGCTGAAGACCATCTGTGCTGCAGCTCTACTGAAATCAGTGCAGATATGCCAGTGATGATATAAGGTCTTTTCTTTCTACATATTACCTTTGTTGGGGGTGGGAGGAAGCAGGATGTAGTCTATGCCTTGTAGAAATCCAGCCCTGGACCATGTTCTGCCGCTGATGGTGCAATGCAACTTCAGCAGAGCTCCAGCAAGTGTCAGTCAGGTGGCTTTGATGCTGTATTAGTCACTTGTCAGTGTTGGTTCTTGGCTGGTCTGAACAGCTGTTGGAATTGCCTTTGTCATGAACCTATTCCTTCTGTTCCTTTAACAGCCACAACTAATGCTTGTCTGGGTCAATTAAGAGTTCATAGAATCATAAAATATGCTGAGTTGTTTTCAGGGTAGTCTTTTTTTGTCTGATCAGGCTGAGGCACTGCAGATGACAGATAAGTTCTTGGGGGAAGTTGTGTGTTTCACTTCCTTGAAATATGAATCTATTAAGCATTAAGGAAGGATAGCACCTTCCTGCTTGACTAATGCTGTGAAAGACTTACTGTTCCTTCAGTGTCTCCATTTTACTATGCACTGAATGATTTTGTAGCAGCAGCTGATGGTCAGCTGAGAATGGGAGGCAGGAACAGAGCCATGCGAACTCCCCTCTGACTATGGCAAGTGATATTCCGGGGGGGAAGTGTTCTGAAACAGTTCTGTGTTTCGATTCCTGCTGCCCGACAGAGGGAGCTGTGTTCCATCTCTGCAGCAGCTGGTTGTCTTCTGCCACACCTGAGAACTCAAACACAAACAGTTCCATGCCTCCTGAAGGGCTGCTGCAAAATTTCTTCTAGATCATGGGGGTTAGGGGACAGGGAATAAATGCCATATGAGTACAGGATAGTGGTGAGTGTCCAAAATGACAAATAATTTCACCTTTAAAATGCTGAAAGTCTGAAAACAGAGTAGGCCAAGCTCTGAAGGGTTCTTAAAGCATGTTAAACTTGGGTGACCATGGTGCTTAAAAATGCATCAGAGTTGTAAATGTAACAGGAGAACTTCCTGCACTCTTTGTGGCCCTCCTTTCTGTGCTGAGCTGTGAGGATCTCTTTCTGGTGTAAGTTATACTTGCTTCCTTTTGCCTTTGCACCTGGAATGAAATGCACTTCAAGATGTAATGTTAGAAGTGCTTCCCTGACACCACTTGGCCTTGGCTGCCATGGGAAAAGAGTCCCTTCTAAAATCGTGCTCTAATTTACCTTGGTGTTAAATTTAGCTGTATTTATTGCTCCAAAAAATGCATGTGTTATGTTTCATTAGTCTGTGCCATTAATGATTTTTGACAAGTAAGAAATCACAAATGGATGTATTCTGAGAGCTAAATTTCTGTGCATGTGCTGCAGCTTGCTAGTGATTCATATTATGTGACAGTTTTTGAACTTCTGGGGAAGAGTTGGACTGACAGTTTGAGATAGCAGCTGTAATGTTAAGCTAAACTGTACTGACTAGCTCTGACTCTGCCAATATTGCATTCACAAGAAAAATGCACTGTATCCTTTATTTGCTGTCTGATCCTGCAGTATCCCTGCATTCCACTATGAGGTGGACTTTTTGATATGGTAGTGCTCTGTTGTACTTTCCTTTTTGGGGGCAGTTGACATCTCTGGCCTTTCACAGATTCTGAACAAACGCAACACTGTGTTTTATGGTGGGAACTCCATCTCCATGCTTGACTACATGATGTGGCCATGGTTTGAACGCCTGGAACCATTCCAGCTGAAAGAGTGAGTACCTTGCCTAGCTTCTGCTATGTTCTTTGCATACACTGCAGCAGTGAGACACTCTTGGGGGCTGCTGAAGAATGCTTGTATTGTGTTGCAGTTTGGGGGAAGCACCTTATCAAAAGACAGGAGTTGCTCGAGGAAAGCTTGTTTAAAGAAGATCCTGTACCATGTCTGTTTTCCTACCAAATAGTTGTGACACACCTGGAAGAAGTGGTCAAAATACAGGACTTTATCTCCATCCCTAGTATCATAGATGAAATTGGCCTTTATTTGAAGGGACTGGAGATATGGTGGCCTAGGTTCAGATTTCTTGATTGAGAGCTTCAGACTATATAGTCTTTTGCTCCTCTTTGGAAACATGAGTTTGACAAAGGAAGGTGATTTTATTTTCAGATGGGTAGACTGTATCCTACCTTGTTATATCGATCTGTCTCTGTTTTAATAGGATTTTTTTTAATATGTGAATAAATGCCTTGGTTTGTTATATTCTTAAAATGCTCCAGTTACCATGGTATTGCTTTAATATGCATGAAAATGGTATCAAAATAAAACTTTTTATAGCTGGCTTAGAACAGGACTGAAAAGTCAACTTGTGTGAGGAAGTGAATGGTAAAAGTGGAAGATGAGTATAAAAGTTAGTCTCATCCTGGTGTCTGAACCGTTCTTGAAGAACAAGAAAGATGCAGGAAATCCTTAGCATTGAAACTTCTGCCACTATAACCCTGATGGGTTGCTGACCTACTTTGTCTTGTGTGGCCCTTGATTGGGAGGAGAAATATGTCAAACAATACAGGAGGACAGGTCTAGACTCATGAAAGAATTTGAGTGACTGAAGATCCTGAGCCATTGGATCTTAAGAAAAGATGCTTTTTGAGTGAGGGCTAGGAGTTAACTGGAGAAGCTGTACATTAATGAACTTGGGAGTTGGAAATTGTAATGTAAAGTACTTGTGTCAATCAGACAAAGAATAAAGACAACAATTTACACTGTTAAGCTCTCAATTTGCTGCATGGGGTGGGGATTTTTGGTGGTTGCTTTTGTTTTGTGTTTAATAGCTATGGGTTTGTGGATTTAGTCTGTTAGTTAAATCTTCAATTTCCTTGATACTGTCTGTTTTTTGCTGCTGGGTTGTAGGATTGTACAAACTGCAGAGCTTGTCTTGGTATTCAAGAGGGCTAAGGGGTTCATGGGTTGCAGGGGAGAACTCAAGCACTGCACACAGCATTTGCTTCAAGAGAGACTGTGAACAAAGAATTCCTGAGGGAGGCAGTGGAGCACAAGCCTCTGCCTTCAGCTCAGGGCTGATGATAAATAAGAGCTGTGTCTGGATAACAGTAAGCAAAAACATGCGGATATCTTGTGCAATAAGTGCTTGCTTGTGTTTAGCTTTGCAAAGGGCACAAGCTCTGTAAAAACTCTTGCACATTCCAAATGCTGGTTTGTCTTCTATGACCTGATACTTATTTTTGTCACCTGCTCTGAGCTGAACATTGTACTGGGAAGGACAAAGTTGTATAATGGAACTGTTGAAGCTGTTTTGCTTCCTTGGTGCCTTCCACATTTTTCATTTGTGTTATCTCTTCACTTTTCCTGTAGCTCTTTGAATAATACCCCAAAGCTCCAGCGCTGGATGGAGGCCATGAAGGAGGACCCTGCTGTCAAGGCTACAATGACTGACCCACAGACACTCAAAAACTACCTCCAGCTGTATCTGGTGAATAGCCCAGAGGCATGTGATTATGGGCTTTGAGATGCCAGTAGGGAGGAGCTTGCTGAAGTGTCAGTGTGGGGAGTTAGTGTAATTTGGTGTGGGCTCTTCTGTTGGTTGCATTTCATGACTGGGAATAAATCTGTTCTGAAAAGGCTGAGAAGCTTTCTGTGAAGTCCACTCCTTCCTGTCAGGAGAAGGATGTGCTTGCTTGAAGCAGGAGATGGAAAATCATTGTGACTATGTACTTTGCATAAAGGAAAATGTCTTTATTCAGAGGTGATGGTCTGTAATTTCTGGCCTCTTTGTAGGCACTGCTGGTGGGCAGTCCCTGAACTGATGCTGTTACCTGATTTAAAAATTGTAATACTGGTAATCTTAAATAAAATGCAAACAATGTTATCTCTAAACAGTTTTTCCTTCCTCTTTCTGGGTAGCTATTAGTCTCTGGGTTATGCAGAGAGGAGCACTGGATTGTAAAGGCTTAAACAGTGTGGCTTGTGAAATTAAGATGTGATTACTTAGTATAAACTGTCTGTCTCTTTAGGCAGCACTATTGCCAGACCGCTGACCTTGCAGCCCTACCCACTTACCCCCGCTGAAATCACATTCACAGGGACCATCTAATAAAATTCCAGCTTGGGCTAGATATGGTAAGGGAAAGTGTATGGCTGTAATCCTTCTCTTATCTTTCTGAAGTAGGGTAGTGTTTATTCTAGGTTCTAACCTAAGGGCTGGAGTGGGGAGTAAAGCCAAGAGAAACCATATCCTGAGCAGAAGAACATTTATTTTCTGTTCTGCTCTTAAACTCAAAGCTGTATTGCTGTATTTGTCAAGGTGTAGGTAAAATCAGAAAACAGAAGCAGGAGGAGTTCAGTCAGAGCATTATGTACTGGTAGTGTCTTACTGCTGGTAAGGGAATGAATATATTGTTGCATTGGGTGTAAATGGCAGGACTTTTCACTTGAACATCTTTAGGAGCTATCCTCTATGCTAATGTAGCAGAGTGGGGATGATGATCTGAATCACAAGTAGTCACAGGAAAAACTTTTTCCTCTTCTGTTTTTACCTTTTTTCTCCTGTTCACATAGGGCATTAAAAGACTTATGACCTGTTCTGATGCTGCTCAGTTGTGTATGTCTATCTTTGTCAGACCCCAAGCAACTCAAACTAGCCATAATTCCAGGGAATAAACATGGAGAAAAAGAAGGCAAAGCAGTGTGTTCTGAGGCAGGGCTGTGGTTCTGTGGTGCTGAGGTGGTTGTCATGCGATACCCAAGACTGTTCCCATCTGTCTCCTATTGGAGTAAGGTAGCATAGCAGAAGGTAGTGGTTCACAGATTTCATGGTAATTGAGGCTTGGAGCTTTTCTGAAGGAAATGTGGCCTCATCTTTTTTGCCATTAACATGTTCTGCCTCAGCACCCTAACTCTGAGGAGGTATATGCTTGTGTAACTTCAGGTAGGAAAGCAGATATGAAAGACAGATTTGAAGGAAAAAATCAGTAGGAGCTTGGTTTGTCAGCCTACAGCTATTGGAGGGGCTTGTTTATGCTCTTACTAGCTTTAATTCCAACCATGCAGCTTTTCCTCTCCTGTTTATCTTTGTGGTTTTTAAACACATCTGGCACTACTTAGAGAAATAATTATGACTCTGCTGTTCCTTCCAGAATACCAACATATTTTATAAAATTTCCCAGTTGGGATGTGATGCTATTAAGTGTCTTGTAGGTTCTCATTAGAGAACCCAGAGGAAGCATAAAGCTGTGAAGTGTGTTGTCAGGATGTGGATCTAGGCCTTTTCATTAGATGAAAGCAGGTTTTAAGCTTTATAAAGCCACTATATCTGAAGAAAGCCACTATATCTGAAGCAGTGTTGGTGGGAACTTGGTGGCAAACTTCCAAGGATTAACTGCAGAACATTCTGGTTTTATTAGCTGCTCTACTTTGTGTAAGGCTTGTTAAAAGCTGTTAGTATAGTGCTAGAAATGTTACAGTTTCCTCTAGTGTGTTATTGGACTCTAGTGGGAGATGTGACATTAGGGAGATAATAGGTTAAGAGCAGAGACTGGCATCCAAAAACTGAACTGACTAGGGCCAGGCCATGGTAACCCAGACTGTGGTGTCCAAACAAAATCCTCTCCCCGGCCAGTATTTAGTGGCTGTAGGGGTACTGTTATAAATGTGCTACTTCAGCAAAAAAAAGTAAAATTAAATATTCTGCCTTATAATTTACTATTAAATATCTGTGTTCTAAACCCCCAGGCAGACAGCTGGGGTCTTGAACTCATTTCAGCACAGCAAGAAATGCAGACCTCAGGCAAAGTGTGTGTAATGTGGTAATGAATGTGCAACACTTTGGCCAAGTCTTCAAAGGAAAACAAGTTATTTGGAATGGACTGGCTCTCTCTTTTCAGAAGATGGGTGTAAAGGAGTCACTGTATTAAAGAGGCCAAGAAAAGAAAATGCACATCTTCAGTTTTGGTCAACAGAAGAGCAAGATGGAAGTTGATCAGGAATGGGTCAAGCAGTTGAACAACTCTACCTTTTGTTCAGAGATCTCTTTAAAATCTGTGTATCAGATTGTACAGCAAGTACAGTCTTTACTCACCATCTGCTCCATATTTTGACCTTTAAAATTGTTAGTGCTGCTATTGCTTTCAAAAAAGTTTTGGTTTGTGTTGTTGTTGTTGTTTTTTTTTTTTGTTTTGTTTTGGTTTTTTTTTTGGGTTTTTNCCCAGTTACTAAGTCAGCAAATACAACTATTCTCAGCATAGGTTAAAGAAGATAAAGTCTGTCTTGTAAAAATACTGACTTCAATAGCGTGATGGATACTTCAGATTAGCAAGGCATTGGGCCTCACTCTGTCCTGCATTTGTAACATGCCTCTATCTTTCCTGGTGTCCTTGAGATGGTTTCTGGTGTGGTTAATGGAATATGTGGTCCAGCTTGTGTTTTCTCATTATAATTTTAGGAGCCCTTTTATTGATCTAAGAGCAAGGTAGAAGGGAACCAAGATGAAAGGAGGGAGGAATGGGGATCTCAAGCTCTCAGATCTGGAAAGTTTTGCAAAATTTTGGGTAAGTTGAGTGGGAACTTAGGTGGATAGGTCTGTGGTTATGACAGAAGGCTCTTGCTTGGGGAAATTGTTGAGAAGCTTCTGGCCAGGGAGGTGTTAGAAAACTCTGTGGTTCTTGTAGTTAAAGTGGTAGTAACTGGAAATACTGGTTTAAAAAGTCTCAGATGTCACGTATGAGGGACACCTGAAACACTAGTGTGAACTCTGTGCAGATGCCTGTGGATTTCTTGCTCTTTCTAACCCATTAAAAAAGAGGTGAAATGGAAATCTCAGCTTCTTGCCATGCCTAATTTAACAGCTGTCCATCCAGCTCACCAGACGTGCCTGGCTCTGTGTGAGCACATGTGTTGGGCATGTGGTGTTGGCACAATGTTACATGTCCTGGGCCTGCTCTCCCCAGTTTTCCACTGTCGTGGCATCTGTAATGTTCCCCTGCATTAGCAGGTCTTGAGAACTGGATGTTTCCTATCCTCTCTTCTTTCTTTACCAGTAGCTGGATCATTTCACCTCTCTGTTTCCTGAACACAGATTTCACATGGGAATGGCTGGTGCAAATGCAGTCTCTTCACAGTTGTGAAGTCAGGTACAATTTTACTAAATCATCCCAAATTTCTCTAAGATGGAAACAGTCTTTTCTGGTGCTGGTCCAAAGCCAAAAGGGATAGCAGTTTCTGCATTATCTGAGTCAATTAGTGATGCCATGTGATGTTGTTAGATACTAAACCACTTTGACTTTCTAAAACAGAATTTTTAAAACTTGTCAGTGAGATGCAGCTGTGTTTGGGGTGCTGTGTGACATCTGTTTAGCAGTTTGCAGTGGCACTCTCTGAGCCTAGGAGGGAGTGAGAATGCAGGTGTGGCGTTGAGGGACTGAGGCACTGAGTCTGTTCTGTGCCTCTGATGTGCAGCAGGCAGCTCCTGAGAATGAGAGCACATGCTGCAGGTTTGTGTCTTAGAAACACCACTCTTGGCAAAGTTGATGGAAAAAGCCATCTCTCCAGGGGAAAGGGACACAAATAGGGGCATTGAACAGTCACAAGCTGGGTAGTGAGCAGATGGGGTTTCCTGTAAGCTGCAAACCATTTGTATGAGTCACCTATGTGGCTGCACAGCAAAAGCATAGGAAGGCTGAGGAAAAAAGCTGTCAACTTCAGACTGCCTGAAGAATTGAGGGCCAATAGAGATGTTATAGCTTAATACAGTCCTTCCCATGGCTCTCTGCAACATTCCCACTACCCCCAAGGATGCTTTTGTGCCTTTGCTTCTGTCACTCAAGCCATCCTTAGAAGGGAGCTCTTAACAAGAATATGCCCTGGGCCAGCACACAGATTAGAGTATGGCTAGTTTCCACCCCAACGTACATTAATCACGCAGCTCTTTTTTGTCTGTTTAGGCTTGGAAGCTGGGCTTGTCTCTTCTAATAATTAAGGCATAGTGATTAATCAGCTGTTCTTTATGGGAAGACAGGTGTGATAGAACCTGTGTGTTCAGAGACTTGGTGCCTCTCAGTTCCTGTCCATATGCTTTATGCATCTTGGCTGTTCTGTGCTGCTGTATCTCTGCTCTGGATCAAACATTTCACCTCCAAAGCTTTGCCAGGTGTGGCTCTGGCAGGATAGTCAGTGTGGGGCCATTGGTAGAAAGCTGCATGTGGACAAGGCTTGCTTTTCTCTAGTTTTGCATACAGAAGCTTCATAATATTGACATGATGTGATAACCTGAAGGGGAACTGAACTGGCAGGAATATCCTGCTGACAGTGCAGAACACCTCTGTTCAGTGGGAACGCCCATATGACAGAGGCCAGGCAGGGCTGTGCATCATCTGTGCTTACAGGGGCAAGAACCACCCAGGGCTGCCCTGCCCTGCCTGCTCTAAGCTGGCAGGGATGAGACCTGGAACACGTTAGCAGGGTAAGTACCATCTCCCTGAGAATCTGGGAAATCCCTCTGTGCTGCTGAATTCCCAGTAGAGGGCTAGGGAGCAAGACTGAAGGTTAGGAGCCATAGAATGAATTTCTACTTTCGTGCACCTGGGGAGGTGAAGTGACTGACGATTCAGCCTGTAAATAGTGTGGTTACCAATGCCAGTTCTGCCTAGCTCTGCCCCTTGGGCCTGTATTGCACTGTGTTGGATCCTGAATGTTAAATTGTCTGCAGCAAACTGCCTAATTGGACTTCCAATGGCATTTTGAGTGTCATGGCTCTACTGGAAAGTAGCACAATAAATTCAATCTTGGCTCCTGACACATGATTAATTCTTTGCTAAGTTGAGACTGTTAATGGCTAAATCCACTGGTGGAATTGAAGATTGTTTCACATCCAAAATAGACTTTCTACGGACCACCTAAGACACTTTTAACAACTTCAGTGAGGTTTTATTTTTTACTTTTAGGCACAATTTTTAAAACAGTGCCACAGTCAGACATTTTACAAGTGCTCAAGTACCCAAACAGTGAGGGATGTATTTAAATATTTTACCTCAGCACCTTCTGCACTTTCCCTTCAGAGCAGATCAATAAAACTGAGAATACCCACCTCCCAAGCAGAAATTGCTAAATTTTTTTTTTTTCTTCCTCTTAACACTGAGCTCTAGTTTTAGCTGGACAGATTTATAATTACTTGGAAACTCAGTGCCTTCATTCAAAGGCAGCACCTCCATAAACAATGACTGAGAAGCTTTGTTCTATAGAGTCCTTCATGCCTCTGCAGCCAGAGATTTTGCTTTAGCAGCTGAGGAGTCCAAGATGACACTCCTAAATATAACAGTACTGGAAAGTGAAGTTTCTTTTGAAGAATGCTGTAACATTAACTGATCCAAAGCTGGGGCTTTGGATTTCTGTTTTGAGACTGGACTTGTCCAATAAATAAGATGGGAATATCTGTTTCCCTCCATCTTCCCTCAAGGCTCTGGTGCAAAGTTAGGTAGATCATTTTGAGAGTAGCAGAAGCAGTAACACAGCCCTGTTTCCTCATACCTTGTTTCTTCAGGTCTATGAAGGTGTGAGTGCCTGCTGTCTTTTATTGCACTGGGGGCATTTAAAAGACCTCTTGTGTAGTTTCACAGCATTATGAGAGTGTCTGTCTTCATCTGCCTGCTTGCTTAAAATTTACTGGAGGTGGGCTCTCTACAGATCTATCAAATCTGGTGGAAGTTGTTTGATGGATTCAAAAGTTACTTGGCAGGAGATGGAGGGATAGACCCTCCTCACCCCTGCCCCGTATGTGTGAACACACTGACTGTGTCCACCTCTAAGAATGCTGTCTGCAGGTGCAGGAAGCACATTTCTGTACTGTAATATAGACATAATTGTATGACAAAGCTCCAGGCTGCTAGACATCTGCTGAGAGCCAGCACATTGCAAAGAAAAGCCTGGAAATAAGGAACGGACAAGAAACTGAATCTCTGAAGAAGAATCAAAATCAAAGCCTAGAGTAAAACTGTTTTTTACTACGAGTCCTAGAAACAATCTCTAGTGGCTGGCTCTGTCTCCTCTATCACAGCTAATACTGTAATATTAGTCATGGCATGGACCAAAAATCTGCTAATTGCCCTTCTAAGAAAGGACTTTTTAGTGATGTTACCCCTTCCGTTACACAGCAACACTGGCACAGTAAATGAGGCAAAAAAAGAAGATACTCTGGGAAATCAACTCTGGGGAGAAAATGTTGCTGAGCTTGTCAGACAGCTTTGAGGCATGGCAGGTTGTTTTTTTTGTTTGTTTGTTTGTTTTTTTTTTTCCCCACTAACAAAGTTGTCTAAAAGAACCAAGACTGCTTATGATCCTGGACTAGAGAATTCCCTTTACCTCAGTGTGTGGTTGACCCTGGGAAATTATAACTCCTGGCTAGGTAGATTTGTGCTTCAGCTCTTAAGCCAGCTGCTTCTCAGAGATGCTCAGTGCTGATTCAGCCTCAGTGATCACTGGAAGGCAGAGTTATTAAAGGTGAGCAGAGCATTCTGTGGGGCTGGAAGGCATGTTGCCAAGGAAACAGTGGTGGTTTTAGTATATGAATTAATAACTGGCTTTGGGTTTGCTGCCAGAGCACATTAGAGTATTAACAAGGATGTTTCCCTTAATCCAGGCAAAGGTTTTACGCAGGAGACTAAGTAGTAGGGAGTTGGTAGCTGTGGATACCACTAAAACAAGCAGGTAGAGAGAATTCCCCTAGCTAAAGCGGAAATTCAGGAGATTCCTGGTTCAGCTGAAAAGGGCAACAGATATATTCAGAATAATTATATTGAGTTCCTCTGGATTCATATTCTAAAGAAGACTGACAACCCTGGCATTATTCTGGAATAGCTATTCCACTTTATGTTCACATTGCATCACACTGGAAATACCCCCTCTCTATCCTTCTGCTCTCCTGGAAGCATTTTGGGGGGAACTAGGAAAAAAAAAAAAAAAGAGACTTCACACTAATTTAGATTTTGTACAAGACTTTATTATAAATAAAGCTGCATGAGAAATCTACAAAAATTCAACAGTGTCCTGCTATAAAAGCAGCGGTTTAAGTACAGCATTGTCAATCAAGGAAAACCTTAATTTGGAGAGCTCTGTTGTTACTGCCCATCTCAGCAGCATTGCCAAGATTGATCTTCATACTACAGCTTTGCTTCTGAGCTAACATAATACACACACAGACCCCCAGTCCTAAAACAAGACAAGTAATAAATAAAGCTGTTTACTAGGTAGGCTCCTATGAGAGCCAACCCCTCAATGACCAGCAGCTAAGTTGTTACAGGTGCATAAAGTCTCATTTTTTCCACCATTGAGAAAACATTGTAAAGGTTTTGTATTAAAAACAACTGCTGAACAAGCCCAAATCCTGCTAGAATACTGGATAAACTTTTGGCTATACCAAAAGTGACTGCTGCATATTAAAGAATGGACAACCACCAGCTTCCCCTTAGAAGGCATTCAGCTCTTGAACAGCAAGAACCTTAGGCCAAGACATTTTCTAAAGGCAAATGGCTCCTGAGGCTATGTTGTAGATCAGTGGCTGCTATCAAGCTACCACTCATTCCATTGCTTTGACAGAGCCTATATTAAAATATTAAAACCACAAATTAAGAGTGGAGGGAGTGGTTGGAAACCAGCAGAAGGCACTAGGAGTTCATCTGTTGCATTCACTTGGTTAGCAAATAGCAAAAACAGAACTGAGACACATGAAAGGGGTCCAGGATGGGCCAGTTACCCTTCCCCAGGGTGTCTCAGAGATACAGGCATTGCAGTTTGGTTTTAAAAGAACATTTTTCACTTTAAAACACAAAATCTCATTTCCACACCCCTCTTTTAAAGCTGCTTCCTATGAATGCCCACCCAGATTTCAATCAAGGCAGAATTACACATGGGCAACACTAAAAAGTTTTAGGACATTTTTACTGGCTGATGGAGCTGAACTGCCCTACAAATGTTTTCTATTAAATGTGAGCGTGGGCTTTTACTGATAGGGCTAGTACTTGGTGGGCAAAGATCTAATACAGGAGACAGAAGAAGTCCAAGGAATGATGTGCTTCACATCATGGCCTCCTTGTACCACTGCAGAGGTCTGGTCCAAAGAAATGCTGTGTACCCACATCTCCTCTGGTGGAACACTTCTGTACCTCTGGTGTATGGCTTACAAGGAAGATCTCTGTCTGCCCTGAGGCTCACTGGAGCACAGCTTATAATCACAGAGTGCTTTTCCCCCCAGACAGGTATGAGTGGGTTCCCTCATAGCCTAAATGCACAGAACAGACCTCTTAAATGGTGCTCAGGGAAAAATGAGCAGATTGCATATAGGAAAATTAAGCAATTTTCTTTCAGTGGGATCAAATCCATAAATTCAGTGCTTCAGCTCCAGCTTGGGTTCAACTAAACCCCATGAGAACACTTCAGAGTCAGTTTGGGCGTAAGAGAGAACAGGCACACAACTACAGAAAACAAAACAAAGAACAAAAGACTCAATCCATTTATCAGTTTAGGTTCCCTTTGAGTCTGAGCAGTGGTGCTTGGAGCTGTGTAAAGACGAGACTGGACATGTTTACAAGCCCGTAGGACTGGCATTGCAAAGCTTTGTTCTGACATTTTAATAGGGGAGTTACCTTATTCTGTTCAACAGCCTTTTCTTCTCATGCTCCCCCTGCTCAACCTTATATAAAAGTTATTTTTCAACCCTGAATGTCATTTCCTGAGATACTTGGGTCACAAATTTGTTTCTTTTCTTTGGACAGTCTAAATTTAGACTCCTGACAGGAAACAACACAGAAATTTTTATTTCTCTCCGGCTGGGCTGAGAACACACTTAGAAACAACTCCAACCACAACTGCTTCAGAGTGACCTGCCTGCCAACAGCCCATGCAAAGCTGGATCTGCTACAGGCACTGTGCAGTAAACCTGGGCAGGTACAAGTGGCAAACTGCTTGGGTTTGCAAACAACTTACACAGCTTCCCATGTAGCCTCCAGGCTCCAGTACTGACCCACCCTCCCTTTACTTTTGCTTGTCACTACCTGCTTGTCACGTCCCCCGAGTCTGCTCCTGCTGTCTTTCCTACTGGGGAAGGATTGCTTGGCTGTACTAAGGAAAGCCAGGGGCTTACAGCACTCGTTAGCGTTAGCAATTAGTCCTGCCCTCCTCTCTGCCAGCCCTGGCAGCCTCCCAGATGCTCAGCTCCAAGGGTATGGAGCTGAGGAAGGAAGCACTGATGCTCCAAGACTCTTTCCTACTGGCATTACCCACCACACCAACCTCTTCTCTCCCATTTTACTTCCTACCTACTCCTTACTTTCTGCACAGAGATATTACTGAACTATCCAATAGCCATGATAATAAAAGCTGAGAGAAGCAATGATTTGAGCAGGGTTCCCTGTCCCCACCTGTGCTTTCTTACAAACCAGGTGTGGACACAGGAAGAACTTTCTCTGCCTTTGTGCATGAAGTGTCACTCACTGGTGGAGGGACAGAGAAGAGGTGACATCAATAAAGTGGTGAAACAGTTTTTACCATAAAAAAGGAGGAGAAGATGTATTTATGGAGAGTTTGCTTATCAACTGGCTGGATAATAAGCCTCATGCTGTCCCCAGTAGTGATACAGGATTAAATCTTCTATGTGACGTGATAGGGAGAATTGATTAAAAGGGACCTGTGGAGTGATAGCAAGATCATCCCTGATGGGTCACACCTCACGGAAAAACTGCCCTCTTGTAAAGAGAATTCAGAGAAGCTCTACTGTAAAACTTTGGAGGAAATTATAGTGTAAGAAAATGGTAGCAAAGGCCCCTTAGCACTGGAAGCCTGGCTTCTGTGACCAGCACAAAGCAAAGCTGCACTGAGGCCCTGGCTTGGACCCTGCACGAAGCACACTAAGGAGGGTGAGGATCTCCTGAGCCCTCTCCTCCAGCAAAGCCTCCTTGTTGGGGCTGGGCAGCCCACTGGCACAGCAAACACAGTGATTCCTGAGGGATTTCAGCCATCTCCATTTTTACATTGTTTTTCATTTTTAGCACATGGCCTGAGATTCTCCCCTGGCCTGAAAGCCTGCAGCAGCTCACTTCCCCACTGCTCACCAAACTACACTCTGCTTGCAGCAGCTCCTCAGAGCCTCATCAGAGCAGCAGTCTTTAAAAAGATTGAGACCCTAGAAGGGAGCTTTTGCTGCATATGTGTAACAGAAGGGATGCAACACAGATCACAAGGCAGCTGCAGACACAGCACTGCCAAACTCTATTACATATGCACCTTTTTCACCCCCTCCTTCCTCAGAGCAATCCCGCTAGCCTGGGCCTCATTAAAACCATGTGGGGAGAGTCACACTCTCATTTGGAGGGTGGTTGTTCACTCCTGCTACCAGACTACTGAGATTGGCTTCATTACAGCATAATTTTGGAGAACTGCTTCCTTTATGAAAGCAAAACCTCTAGCAGTCACAGAATCATAAAATAATTTGGGTTGGAAGGGACCTCAAAAGATTATGTATTTCAGCCCTCACTTTTCCTTTCTCTTGGCTGTTCTGACCCTTACTGCCCCAAGGTAAGGAAAACAACCAACCAACCAACCCAAAATCTTAAAACCAATGTTTATCTAAGGTAAAAAAGGTTTCTGTCCATTTATCCATAAAAATGGCCAGGAATATAAACCACTAGCCATGTGACACAGACCCTGCATTGCTATACCCTTCCACTGGAGATGAAAGGTCCAGGGTGCAGAGGTGTTTTTGAAGGACAGGGCAAGCCATTTAAAATACTGCTGTAAGTCCTATTGAGGCTTTTTTTTTTCTTTTT
>VXAU01000669.1:776137-924347 GCA_013399695.1 Formicarius rufipectus
TTTTTTTTTTTCCAAACTATAGTTCCCTTTGAAGCTGTGGTTGATTTAAGGATCTCCAGGATCTCCATCCAGTCCAGATCTTGTGCATGATCCTCCTCCTCTCCACACCAGCATGGAGTGAACTTCCCATCAGTCACAAAGCTCCTGCTGTCTTTGAGCAGACAGGCTCCTTTGATCCCAAGATCCTGTCTCTGATTCCTCCGCCCTTTTCTTATCTCCCCCTTCCAAAGGAAATGAAGTATTTGGCCACCATCACCCCACCACCACTGTTTGCATTGCAGGTATCTGAATAAATTAGTTGTATCTGTTGCTCAACCACCACTACAGCATGACTGAGGCAAAATAGAAAAATATATTCTTACAGCTGCATAAAACCAAGCCAGCACAGCAGTGGAGCAGAAACCTACCTCAATACCACATCGTCCAGTTACTCCCTATCCTCCCCCCATTGCCTCTCCCTTGCCACAGGAACCATGGCCCAGGACTGGCAAAGTCAGCTGTCTCCAGGAGGCTTCACAAAGTTGCCCTCTGGACTTGTGCTTAGAGTTTGGCTTTGGTTACAGGGATTCCTTACGGATCCCATTGGTGTGTGCAAGGGGAATGTGCACTGTGTACTCATTTATCAGTGCAGACATGTTCCTGAGCATCTCGTGGAATGTATCCACTGTCTTCCTGTAAACATCCCTGTATAGCACAAAGGGACGGAAAAGGTTGAGAGGTTCAGCCCTCTGAAATATGATGGGGAAACCCAGCTCTGCTGGTACCTTCCCATTGCCAATGAAGAAGTGGTTGAGCTTCTTTTCATGCAAACATTTCTCCAGGAATTTCAGCATGTCCTGTAGACGGGCCTCTAGCTTCTCAGGGGCCCAGTCCTGACTGGGACGTGCCTGCAGGAGGTGCAGCATCACTGTCTTCAGGTGGTAGTTGGTGAGCCCGCTTGGACCTGTGAGGCTGCACTGCTTCCCATGGAGGAAGGAGAGGATCTGAAGGCAGCTGACATGGCAGGCATTGGCAGGCAGTGTTTTGGAGACCAGATGGATGAACCTCCTCTCATACACTGCAAAGGTGAGAAACCAGTGAGTGCTGGAGGGGACATCTGCTGCCAGGCTGCTCCGTGGGAAATGGGAGATGAAGTAAACATCGGAGTTCTCATACTGCACCACAGGGGTGAGGTTGAAGGCAATCGATTTCCCTGATTTAAATTTTATCTTCAGGGCTCCTGGTGAGTCCAGGAGGCTGAAGGAAAGGTCAAATTCATACTTGTGGGAGATTCTGTTCCAAGCCTTGGTGACAGCAATCTGGAACCACTTCATGACTTGGTCAGCATCCAGATATTGAGTACTTTTGTAGCACAGGAGGTCTTCCATCTCACTGCTGGGCCTGGTAGCATTGGCTTGGCTATGGAGGAGGCACAGCATATCTTCCCCTAGTTTAGTCTTGTCACAGATGCAACCTGTCACATCCTCATCTGCCCTGCACACCTTGATAGTGCCATAACCTTGTTCATCTGGGGGAGAAGAGTCTCCAGAGCACCAGGTCTGGCAGCGAAAGCAGTATGGCTCTGGGGGGGCAAAAGGCACTATCAGATCACAGACGAAAGGTTTACGCACTCTCCAATTCTCATACATGCTCCCCACACCCACGCAATCTTCCACTTCCATGTCAGCATCCCGGTTACAAACACTCCTCAAGGCCTCCAGCAGGTCATCTGCAAAGCCTTCCACCATCTCCCGCATCCTGGCCATGTCTCCCGTGGTACCCAGGATGCGCTTCTCATAAAAGCTGGCCAAGACTGCCTTGTTAGGGAAGGCTACTCCTTTAAATGCTTTCCCCAGGACCGCCATGTCATCCTCTTCTCCTCCTATGTCCTGCCAATTCCCTTCCTGGAAATCCTGCCTCCACAGCTCGATCAGCAGGAAGATGACCATGGAAAGGGCAGTCCACATATCCCATCGGACCTTTTCCTCTTTGCTTTCCTCCACTACCAATGCAGCCTCTTCCAGAGCCTTCTGTGTGGCTTCCTGCTCCGCAATTTCCTGCTCCAAGCGCAACTGTTCCAGCCGAAGGCTCTCCTCCCGCTCCTTCATCTTCTGGATGATTTCTTCTGTGTTCTCAGGGACAGTGCCATTCTCTTTAGAGGAGAAGAAAAGCGGGTGGTTGACGATAGCTGTAATCACCAGTAGGCACACCCGGAAGATTCCCACGGGCATGGCAGTTCCTTCCCTGGAAGAGAAAGAAAGGCAGAATGACCCATTACTTGGAGTATATGCCCTTAAGTAAAAAAATGAAAGGAATTCCTCACTGGAATAAAAATTGTGCCACCAACAGTCACACATGTCACCCCTTGCTCAGGCCCTTGGCATGACCAAGACCACTACTCTGTGTGGTTACTGGTTCTGCAGCTCAAACTGCACATTTAATAAAGCTTTCTGTGCCATGGGGCTCATGATTTCATTCCCAACTTTCCGGGACATGGTCCCATTGCTGCGGTATCTGCCTGGCACTGACAAGACTTCTCAGAGGGCTGGGCCAGATGGTGCTCAGGCTAAAGCCTGGGCTGGTTCCTTCCAGGTGGCATTTCTGTTTCTGGAGGGCTGGCATTGCTTTCAAAAGCCCAAGTGCCTGCTCAGGGCAGTACAGCCTGAAGTTGTCACCCACTGCTGTGACGTAGTGAGCTCACCAGTCTTGTTCTCTAACAACACCGCTCCTCAGTCCTAGCACATGGAGATCAGAAAAACACTGACAAGCAGGGATATTTCTTCTTTCAGCTGAGACATTTTAAGATAGCTGCTTTAATCCAGCTTCAAAAGCGTTGAGACAGAAGGGGTTTTATTACAGAAATACGGCTATCCATGAAATACCTAATCAATCAGACCAGAATTAGTAATCTCATTTCTAAAAAATCCTGTTGTGGGAATGAGACTGTCTCATAGAGAGCCAAGAGATGGTGAGGTACTGTGTGTGCTCCAGGAGCTGAGGGCTGTAATTCCCTCCCCCTGCAATAACTCCCTCCTGGCCTGAACTCTGCATATTTTGGTCCACAGCAATCCTGGATCTGGGCACAGAGAACATCTTGGCAATCTCATTTATGCCTCCACAGGGCACACAATAAAGATAAATCCATCCCAATGGACCTTGTTATCGCAACTGTGCAACAAACTGTTGGCTTTTCATTACAAGAACCTAGATTTCCTCAATGTGAGCACTTACTGTGCATGGGAACTGTATCCTTGGGCATGCAATTATCTCTGCTTACAAGAGGGCTGGGACTGGAATAACAAGGGAAGGGAACAGGATTGAGATGCCTTGTCCAAGCAGCAAGAAAATTCACACGGTGCTCAGGATAATGCTATGTGCCCCTCCCTATGCAACATTGACCAACCATCCTTTTTTTGGATCCCATGCACATGCATAGATAAATGTTCTTATGCAGATGTTGCTCCAGAGATGGTGTGTAGGCCTTTTTTGTCCTTTTTACATTTACATTAACTCTTTAATTCATCAGGCAATGAATTAAAGCTGAATTAATGCTCAAATCTGGGTGTTCCAGTTATTCTGCGAGCCCCATGCCTGGACACATTTTAAAAATAAACTCTGGTCCCCCTGCATTGCAAAGGCTTTTATCAGTTTACCGGGGCAGGGCAGGAAGTACTGGCAAGTTCCTTTCCTCAGTAGTATGCTCTTGCGTAGACCAAATGTGCTTTCCAAGCTTAAAAATAGTATGGCCAGGGGCCAGATGCCTCCTTCTTGTGGTCTTGACCAGGATGACATCACTGCTCTGCCCTGCTAGACCTCTGTCTCTGTGGATGAAATGTTTTACTGTTACCCAGGATGCTTCTTAGATGCATAAGGCTGAAAGAAGATCCTTGGGATCTTCTTGTAGCCTTCAAGACTCTCTCATGCACAGCTGCACACAGCTTCCAGAGGTTACCTGTACCAAAGCTCTGGTATCAGAAGGGATTAGGCCAGACATGCCCAAGGCCATTACTGGCTGGTTCAGCTGAATTCACTCCAAGTCACACAGACATTCTAGGCCACCCCAGCTGATTCTACAGGAGCAGGTTAGGAAGCATGCACACAATCACTTGCCCCAAAATATTCTACAGACATCAAACTCTGGAAGAGAGTCACAATGAAAACCGGAAGTGATAAAATCTTCAGATTGCATGAATTTGTGAGAACCATGTCTGTTTTCAGCCTGAACAAAGTTCTGGACAAAACTGCCCTTCTGCTACTGTAGCTATTCACACCAGAAAATGAAGCCAAACATTAACCTCGGTTAAGGCTTAAGGGTGGTGGTGCCTGGTGACCAAGGACAGTGGAGCCTGCCCTTGGCAGCAGCAAGGGTGGTACGGGCAGAACGTTCCCACAACTCATCAGACACAGCTTTCCTGGCTAATATGGAAAGACTCAACCATACAGGTGAAACGAGTAGCACTGCCTGCTCTGGGGCTCCAGCATTCCCCATAACAAAGGCTGCTCTTTTCCATTGCTTTTAACTTCAGCCCAAGCTATTTAAGCCTGATAAAAATATTAAATATTTATGCCCGCTCTGGCTAAGACAGCTTTTGTGTGGGGAAAAGGGAGAGAGTCCAAATGTTTCCAAGCTGGAGACTAAGAAAGAGAAACAGCAATTTTTTAATCTACACATTAAATTTAGCAACATTTCAAGCATGGGGAGGAAAAAAAAAAAGTAAAAGTTTTTGAACACCAAGTTCTCTAAGCAATCTTCAACCTTTTCCAAATTTCGCACCCTGATATTTTTTCCCTATTTAAAGTACTGACAAGCTCCAAACTCAGCAACAGACCTACATCCATCTTCCTGCTGCAGACCCTCGTTTGGCAGTCCCAGGGCTCCAAAGACGCCCCGAGGGAGGGGGCTGTGGTTCGTGTTGCATCACAGGCAGGCCACCCCTGCCAGCAGCCAAACCAGCCCTCCTTGGACCAGGTGAAAATGCAGGGACCCCACTTCTTGTGCTCCTGTGGGCACATAACAGCAAAAGGAGCAGCAAGACCAAGGAAAGCTGCTTGAGAAGGGGAGAGAGGCAGGACATGTAAAGCCCTGTTGTCTTGATGTAAAGCTCTGTCTCTGCTTACTGCCCAACATGTGACACTACTTGTTCAAACCTGCCTCTGGCACCACAACTAGTTTCCTTCTAGGCTTTTCTGTGGTGCTCACTGTTTCAATGACTAGGGGCTTCACCAATTTGAAGGTCAATGACCACCCTGAACAAGCCTGGGAATCGAGGAGGCAAACACCACTCTCCAGCTGGGGAGTGAGGGCTCAGAGAGATAAAAGCAGTTGATCAGTCTGGGCCTGATTAGAAACAACAATCAGCGGTGTCCTGCAGCCTTTGGTATGTTTAAAGGCTCCCCCAAGAGCACCAGCAGTCCTCCACCCTCAGCTCCCAGGTAGGTTAGGTCTCCTTTCAAGCCTGAAGCAGTGTTCCTGCCTGGTCAATTGTGATCAGTCCCACAGCAGGTCCTGGATGACACAGGACCTCCAAGAGAGGGAGGGGAAAGATGACACTGCTATCATGCAGTTCAGATTGGTGCCATGAAGCCATAAGCAGAAGGAGGTCAGCTCTCGCACTTGCTGATTGGAAAGCCCTTTTGCTGGCACATTTTGGTAACGTTTGGCTCACCTGGAGCAGAGTTGCAGGTAGCACAGTGTAAGGAAAGGGAAGCAGCACATGAAGAAGCCTTCACACAGCCAGGCAGCAGTTCTACCTGCAGCATCTCTTCCTCTCCTCTCTGGATCCTCCATCCTGGAGGATCCATCTGAATCAGCATCCTCCTCTCCTGGGAACATACCAAACTCATGTGGGGTCTGTGTGGACCAACCTGAGACAGCTGCTGCCCTGTGGCAGTGTGTGCTCTCCCCCTTATCACAAGCCATCCTGCCACAGGGAATTTCCCTGTGTGAGCAGCAAAGTCCTTCACAGAGATGATGATGCTTGAAGTCATAACACCGTCCTGTCCCCTCCAACTAAAATGTCCCCAAGTCTTCCTCACACCCTTGGACCTTCAGACCCTGTTACCTCCAGCTCAGCCTGGCAAAGGAAAAGAAGGAGATGTAAACAGCAACTTGGAATTTGCCTCCGTAGGCTGCTCATGTTATCTGAGCCCAGACAACCCTCCATCTCCTCTGAAGACATGGGAGAATATTTCCTATTCATTATCTGTCCCTTTCTTTACTCAAGAGTTCCCACAAAAAATTATTTTTGCAGGGGTTTTATTCCTTTAAATTTGAGTCATGGGAAGCAAAGCATGCTCAGCAATAAACCAGATAGGAGTGAACTGAAATTTTGATTCTTAAATTAGAAAAGCCCAAGTCAAGCAACTGAACATAGTTCAGTAAGGCCCTGGAACCCACCAAGACATCATTTACGACACACTTGATTGCTTCCTGTGATTGGGCTGACACAAAAGGCAGTGAATAGGTGGTGTTCTGCTTTGGTAAGCTGTAAGAAAAGAGGCATTTCAAAGAGATGATAGAAACTACAGCTGGTTGGGAGGTTTCTTTCATTGAAAGCTGCCAAATTCTTCAAACCAGAACTTTGATGGGAACAAATATGATTTCTGACACTCTCATTGGAAAGGTCTTTGAGGTTTGGGGAGGACTCTGCTACTTGTTTTGACTGGAGAGATTAATAGTTCAAACCAGCCACTAACCTGCAACTGGAACTTTCTTACAGGGAAGATGTGAACCTGAATCTGAGGGGTTTCAGGCCCAGCCATACTCCCTCAATGCTGACCTCTGGGAACCATCACGATTACTCCTCTTGCTGTAAAACAGAAAACAAATTGCCTTTTGGTCTTTGAGTGTATAGTCTGAAAACACTTATGCTATGTTTATGAAAGCTAGTAAAGAATAAAAGTTTGCTGAAAGCCCTTAGTAACACACTATATCCTACTCCAATTTGCAGAACCCTTTGCCACCTCTGCAAGTATTCAGAGGTGTGTCCAGCTGCCACTGAGAGAAATCATGCTTTTTCTTGCTGAGGACGACAAGCTCTGAATTGTGAGAAACATGCACAATGACAGAGAAATGGGAACTGCAAAAATGCATGTCAGTATTATTGTTCCTCCCAAAAATTTGGAAAGATGCACTTAACTTAGACAACCCCATACCATATTGCTATTTTCCAGCATCTTCTCTATCAACATTTAGAGAGCAGTCAAAAAGCCTTTGCTGGCTCAGGACAGGTGCTGAGGGCAGTTTTCCTTCCAGTTGCTACATGTAAAGCCACAGGAATAGATATGTGCTGGAAGACTGTTGAAAGAAAAAGACAAAGGCACCACTAGAAAAAGCAATATTCTGGCAAAGATACCAGACTGGTCTCTGCCATTAGCTGCTGGAAATTCGTTGTTCAGATTTTGTCTCCTTCACACTGACAAGAATGAAAAAAATGTTCATGTTTTAATTTATATGCACATATTTTAAAAACAGAGCACATGTTAATGCCCTTATAGTCTGATCACTTACTTGGGATAACAGAAGCTTCTGTTGAAGGCTCCCTTCCAAATTCAGGAGGGACTAACAGTAATCTAAGCTTTGGTCTTCTTCCTGGCCCCTGAGGTTGCTGCCCTCATCACTTTCAGGTCAATGCTCTGCTCTCCAGGTTTGACTTGGGCTTTCACAGGACTTGAGGAATTGATTTTGGCAGGACTTCACTGAAACCTGTCTTGCCCTCAGAGCATTTTTACTGAAGAAGTGTTATCTGGGGAGGTTCTGAATCCTAGGGCAGCTGGGGGACCCTCAGAGCTGAGAGGGACACTCAGAGCCCACATACTGAACCACACCCCAGGATGACTAAGGGTCTATTGCACCACTCTACCCTTCTCACCCCACTGTGTATGCACTAGCCCGTGACACTGCCCAGCTTTCACCTGGCACAGGCACTCAGATGAGGATCCTCAACTGGCTTCTACCCTCCAGGACAAAGACCCCCCCTGCTGCAATGAGAATGCGTCCCAGACCTGTACAGAGCCACAAAGACCACCCCCTCACACGCTTCCCACTCCACCTCAGCTGTGGCAGCACCCAGCACAGCCCACCCAGAGCATGGGGCAGCCAGGAGAGGCTCCTGCTCTCCCATCTCTTGAGCACATAGACAGCTGCAGCACACACATACCCAGCCAGGAGAACTGGGGGGCAGAAAAGTCCAATACAAAGCCTGAGCAGCACCTACTTGTGCTGATCTTTCCCCTGCTATGAATTAAGCTGTGTGCAGGACGTTGGTGTGATGAGCTGCTGACTGAGACATAACAATGCCAGCCACAGCAGTGATAACTCACGTTCTGATTTGTTTTTTGAGCATTAAGTTAGTGCTACAGTCAAAGTACCAAATTCCAGTTGCCAGCACAGTTGCAGCAGGTTCAGTACAGACAGGTGGGATGGGGCTATGTCTCTGGCTCTCTACCAAAACCAAAAGTGGGGAAGGACCAAATGCACCAATACACGAGGCCTGGGTGTTGAGACTGGTAACACAACCATGTTTAAAACCAGAACAAGGCAGCTGGCCTGCCCAGGACTATACAAGTCAAGAAGAACTGCCTTCCAAACCATGCCTGGAAGCCCCACCCCAGATTAAACGCCTGGCCACGGCACAGCGGCTGGACAAGGCCACTTGCCTGACAGCTATTGTTCTGCTGTTGGGTTGAGAACACGCTCGCCTTTCGTAACATCCGTGGACATCCTGTCCCAGGCCTGCTGCTGTGCCAGCAGGGTCGGCCGTGCAGCCGGAGTCGGACATCCTGCCCAACAGGTCTGCTGTGGACTTTCGGAAGCAATATTTTCCTCCTGGGGGTCACCAGATCAGGTATTTCCAAGGAAGTGCTGATGCTCATCCTGTG
Organism: Formicarius rufipectus; assembly: GCA_013399695.1. Lineage (NCBI taxonomy): Eukaryota > Metazoa > Chordata > Aves > Passeriformes > Formicariidae > Formicarius > Formicarius rufipectus. The sequence goes on from VXAU01000669.1 coordinate 784,997, forward strand.
TACAGGACTAGATAGCCCTCCCTTCCCACGGACAGGCGGATTTGGGGGAGATAAGCAGTGAGTGGCACTGACAGTGCTCTGGAAGCAGACACTGCCATGCAGCTCCAGATCCAAACGAGGAGGGATTTTGCCAGCATGTCTCCAAGCAGAGGAGTGCTTGACTTGCTTTAGGAAAGACAGGGAGTCTCTCTCCTGTTTTCCAGTCATTCACTACCTTTACCATTAGGAAGCTATTTTTCAGGCCTCATTAACTCTCCCTTGCTGCAGTTTCAGCCCCTAACATTTCAGTGATCACTGTGGATAAAACAGATTGTTTCTTTTCTTCTTGCATGGCACTCAGGGTGTTCAGAGGTCCTCTTCTCCTGCCTCAGCTTTCACTGCACACAGATGCATTTATAAGATACTGCCATAAAATCCCTTGGTCTCTCTCACCCCAAAGCTGAGACAGGTACAAAGTTTTATTTCTGGCTCAAAGGGATCCATTTGCCTTCTAGGGCTTTTTTCCAAACCCCAGAGATGTGGAACTTGTTAGATTTTCAGTGTCAGCAGCAAGTGGGGATTTATCTGGCCATTTCTAAGTCACCATTTCTCAGTGCATACAGGTATCATGCCACTAACCAAAGCATGATTCTGGTTCCCTCTTCCAGCCCCCAGGGCCAGCAGCCACCATTAAAGGCAGATGTCACAACTGATAAACAAACACAGAGCCACATCATGCCCCCAGATTACTCACAGTTTACTCACTGCAAAGGTGGACCCAAGAGGGGGTGCCCATGGAGACCAGAGGACAAAGTAACAGCATGAGTGTGTTACTCGGCATCCTGCCCATTGCCTGATTGTGGTTTTTTTGCTTTTTGACTGTGCACACCAGCTCAGCTCTTGTCAGCAAGCAGCACACAGGCAGCCTGTGAAGTGGCTAAGAAGGGATTTCACTTATTGGAAAACAGTGTTGGCTGCAGGTGAGGCAGGAGAGGAAAGGTAGGAAGTGTGTATGTGGCTCCTACCCACGTACTGAGCTGCTCTAGTAGGATCATGGCCAGGAACAGCTTGGCTTTTTAAGCCAAATAAATTTTGTCTGTTAATGGGGAGGAAAACAACCAGAGTAGACAGAACTTTTGTGGGGTTTGCTGTTTTTGGTTTGTTCTTTTTAGGAGAAGAAAAGACACAAAAAAGAAAAAAAAAAAAGCTTACCATCCTTACATTGCTCCCAAATACAACATGATGGGAGCCTGAGCAATCGTTGGTCATTCCCTTGCACCACCTTTCCTCAGCACAGATGGACACAACACCCCTCTGCTTTACCAGAAGGCTGACAATGTCAATCACGATGTATGGATCAAAGTCAGCACACAGATGCTCTCTGGCCTCCATCTGGTGCTCACACTGGGACCCACTCTGTCACTCCCTCAGCGACACAGCACCTCACTGCACATGCAGGCAGCCATGGCTCTTTGGTCTGGCCTGGCAGTCATCTCAGGGGAAGGTAGTGAGAATATGAAAAGGGTCCAATTGCCAAGATGTTTGCTTAAATCTGCCCTCCTTTCCCCCACTTAATTCTCAACAAGGCTGAAAAAGCCCTACAGCAGTGTTATTAAATCAGGCAAGGGCTACTCTGGCTCTCCTGACCCCAAGGTAAACATATGCTCTGCATACTTATACACCCAACTTAACCATACATTGTACATCCATTGAAACAAATGCTTTGGTATTAAAAGAGCTGGTAGAAACTTTATCAGAAAGCTGATTAGCCAGCAGGGATGCACCACTTCTAAGAAGAGCACATGTGGATATCAGCACAGCTAATATGACACGACTTTGAAAAGGATTACAGTTTGCATGTGAAACCATGAACTCTCATTTCAGTCATGGAACAATGAGCACTTACATATTACAGATAGCAGAAAGCATAGTAGTTGGTAGACACTTCCACACTGAGATGCTGAACAAAAACACAGCAAAAAGAAATTGTCATTACAGGCTGGGCATGTGGCTCATTTGCGAGCATCTACTCCATCAGTTTTGACTTGGTGACAGTCACACTCCTACGGGAGACCTGCAGGCCCAAGAATCATCTTAAACAGGAGACAAAAACACTGACTGAGATCGAAGGTTTGTGTAATACTGGACCATTGTTTTGCTAACTAGTTACTGGTGTTTGTATTCAAACAACTGGGGAGGAACTGCATTTAAAAGCTGGCTATTGTAGCCAAAACATCACCATGGAAATTAAAAGCCAATGCTTTATTCCATTGCCTGAAATCTCAGTTTTTTTTCATAAAACACAATATAGTTCCTTAAGTAAAATAAAAACAATAATAAAAGAACCCCATCCCAACAGACTGTGAAAGCCCCTGCAGGGATGTGTAGAGGGTGTGGAAGGAAGGGAGAACAAGAAAGAGCACTTTTACTGCATTGCCCCATTTCCGTGACTCTCACTAGGATGACTCCCTGCTCTAAGCAGAGGCACTTTGCATTGCAGACAGGCTCTGCAGGAAGAATCAGACCCTCTTACTTTACTACCTGGTGACTGCAGAAAAGATCAGCAGAAACAACACAAACGCTTCGGGAAGCAGTAATCCCAGTCTTGGCTCACTAGTCATAAACTTAAAAACTGCCAAGACAGACGCACGCACACAAATATGTTGGCTGCAGAGGACTGCTGGCTAACCCTGCCTTTCAATACGAGCTTGGATAAATAAAGAGTAGAAGAAAGCAAAGTCATAGAAGAAAACAAACTGCCCCACTTCCGTGCGATATTTCCATGAAGCTCAGCCTTTCAGCACCCGTGGCCACCAACCCGGAGCCATTTCCATCCAAGGGAATGACTCAGAGACCAGCCTAATGCCACATGCATCCATATTTAATAATTTTCATGTGGTCTTTCCTCAGACCCCTCTTCTTATCAACGAAAGGAAACAGCTCTAAGCTTTTTCTTTCCCTGAAGAATTTGTAAACTGAATGCTGGGAAGAAAAACACTGAAGAGACTCAACAGCGTAAGAGCGATGCAGTTTGCACTGCTGTACCAGAAGTATTGAACACACATATTAAGGTTGTGAAGCCACGTGGTTTTCATTTGGTATGTGTTGGGTGAACACATAGTTTGCTTCCTTTATAACATAAGCACAACAAAGGAAGGCTTTGTTTGAAAGCCAAGGAACACTTAAAGGCTAAGTTACCACGTAATGGGAACTGTGAGTCATAGCAGTGGGGCCCCTGCTCATAGGCTCAAAAATCCCCTCTGCTGCAGCAGGCAAGGAGTAAAGACAGCTTCCAGTTTCACATGGGAGACTGGAAGTATCCAGGACCAGCAGCAAACGCAAGGCTGAGCTGAGAGCATGTGTTGTGGATGACTTACAACACAAACATGTTCCTTTTAGTTGACATTTCTTTCTGCAACTTCTTCAGAGCATGAGATCATAACCCTGCACCTATTCCAAGACCATGGAACAACAGTGAGATGGGACAGACATCATCCAAGCACCTTCAGACTGCCTTTAGACTTTGGCAGGAGAAGAGCATGGCCATGATGCTTAGATTGAGCATAGCCAGCTCACTAGGTCAGCTGCAGTGCAGCTCTATGTCCTTATATCACCTAGTGTGCCAGATAATTTATGTCACTGTGTGCTCCAGTAGCACAGGGTCAGCTGGTGGATTTCAGATACCCAAAATAAGGACATCCCTCTTGTCCCTACTTGACTGGAAGAAAAAGGTAAGGGTCATCTTCAATGACCATGAATGAGCTGCAATGAATGCAGACATGTCTGTGCTGCTGGAAATTCAAGTACTTGCCCTCACATTTCCAACAGTCCCAAGGTATTTGGATGCTAAATCCCCAGAGGCCCTTAGAAATAAAACTCTCCTCTGAAACCAGTGCCAGTAAGCTACCTGAATACCCCAGAAGAAATGCACTAGGATCTAAGTATTCTAAATAAAGATACACAAGACCAACCCCTTCTGGGAAGCACTATAGTGTGAACATGAAACACCATATTTGAAGCTCGAGAACATCTCCTTAGCTCCACCTTTGGTACGTGTTAACAGAAAAGAGCTTAAAAAAACAGGGAAAACAGAGGTCTGAAAAAGCAATATGGTTTCTTCCCTCCTGCATACACTCATGGCCTACACTGTGCCTGGATGGTTTCTGGCAAGTCTCTGTCTACTTTGTTCTGAAAACCTTCCAGCAAATCCCTGCTTCCAAAGGCAGTCTGGACTACTGCTTAACTGTCCCTACCTGTAGGAAAGTTTTCTTATCACTGCATGTGCTTCCTCTGAAACAAGCTGTTTTGGATCCCTGCTGGGATTCTGGCACAGGCAGGCAGTATCTTGTCTTAGGGAGTTACCTCCCTGCAGACACATCATGGGAACCATTTGCTCCCACTCCTCATCAGGTGCTCACCACGCATCACCAAATCCTCCACAACTGGGAGAAGCTAAAAGCAAGGCACTTTGAAGCCAATTTACATTGTTTTCATTTGGGTTTGGCCACAAACTCTATCTTTTCAACTGACGGTGCCCACCATTCCTTGAGGCAACCCAAAGAAAGATGAGTTGGTTACACAGGTGGCTCAGCTGACACCTTGTAACTCCTGTCTTCTGCTCAGGCAGAAGAACTTTCTCTACGTGCTCTTCCCCCTGGTTTTGAAAGTCAAGGAACAGTAAATTTTCCTTTGCCAGGCAACCAGAATAACCATATGAGTCAGAGGCTGTACCTAACAGAGCTTAAATTCTGCAACAGTTGGCTGCAATGGTCCTCATCACTGCCAACACCGTGCTTGGCTTTTCCAAGCCACATACATGGCAGTGGGATGCATCAGATGCTTTTCCTATAAATGCTGAAAAAGCATCTCTGCCTTGAGGTAAGTATCATAGATACAAATAATGTGCTAGATCAGCCAGAAAAACCTGCCTTTGGAAGAAGGATAATAATGAAAGATGGTGAAGGGAAAGGAAAAGGAGAAAGAGCTTCATTTACACACAGGGGAATGGCAGTGGGCCAGTTCTCACAGCTTTGATCAGGGCTGGCTGGAGGAGCATGCCAGGGAACGCTGTGAGCTGAGCTTTGCTAGAGCAGAGCAGCCGTCTGGACTCTGCAATGGGAAAACGGGGACAGACACTACCAAACACAGCTCCAGAATAAATAAAAAAAAAAAATTCACATGGAGAACAGAAACTAACAGGTACTCAGAGCTGAAGCAGGACATCGTGGCAGCCAGGACTCCTGCTCTGGCCGTTCCCTCTGTCATCAGCTCCAGTTCTTTCCTTCTCACCACTGGTACCTGCAGAGCCTCCTGTCACACACTTGCAGAGCAGCACTGCCAGACATCTTGGTTTCACCCAGCAGTTCCCCTTTCAGGGTGTTTTTAGGGGTTTTCATACAAACATAAAACTCTACAAGTTGATGGCTTGTGAAAGCTGCCATTTCCCTTCAATCTAGCTGCCTCTCCTGTTACCCTTGACCATCAGGAGGTTGTCCAGGCACTTCCAGGCCTTTGCTATCCCTCTAACACCTGAAAGAGGGGGGGATGTAGTACGTGTTCAGTCCGGGTAAGGTACCTGTGGTAAATTCTCTTGCACAGCAGAAAACACAGCAATAGCTGATGTCAGCAAAGCTTTGGACCTCTTGGTTCCCTTCTACCATCACTCTCTGACTAGATCGCAACAGTACCAAGCAGGTAGATAAAAACAATTTTATACTGAAAGTCCAAAAGATTGAGGCTTTTAAGACTGATCTTCTACACTGAAGCCATTTCCAAATTAAACCTTCACGACATTGCTACTTTTACTTTGCAAGAATCTGTCTGAACCTCGCTGCTGGGAACATTTACTAAAATATGAGCCACGCCAATTTCCTTTCAGCATTTTTGCCGCAAGGCTCAAGATCTCCTAGTGAGAGCCCATCCAGAAGCTTTTTTAAATCACATCAAATCTGGAAGGAAGGATGACCCCTGGAGCACTTACTTGCTACACGGCTTTGCAGGTGCTCATTAAGCTTCACATTACTACTATCACCGTCATGCAGAGAAGACTATATTCAGTCACCCAGCACTGAAGCACAACCAGGAAGTCTGCAAAACACAAAGTGAATGAATGAGAAGGTTCAGGTAGAAGCTGGGTATATAATGCAGTTACCTAAAAAAAGGAATTTATTAAGAGACAGATTAACTCACCTCCTTTACCTAATAAAATGATCACAAAAGCTCAAGAGACCAGAAACAATCAGTTTGAAACTATCAGGAGAGAGTATAAATGCTGCTTCTCCCATGGGAAAGCGCACAGATCGCACTGTGGGTCTGTCAGCCTTGCAGACGTTGGCAAGCAAGGACCTCCCTCCTCTGACTCCATCCTCACCCACCATCCTGCTCCTTTTAGAATGGATTAGGGTCAAATTAGCAGCTGCATAAGTTCAAGGGCTGGGACAGTTTAGTCTGGGATTGGTTTGTCTAGAAAAGGCATCTAGCAGCTTGTAAGGTAGAAATACTTGCTTGGGGAGCTGGGTTTAGAGAGCTAATGGGAGAAACAGAAAACATAGAAGAAAGAGGCAGGAAGTAAGTCTAAGAGCATACAGGAAGATCTGAAACACAGAACCGCAAAAGATAAACTATCATATTTCAGGAGAGAGAAATGGCGAAATTCTACATGCAACAGGAAACAAACAAAGTCCCCCACCAGAGGGAGGAGAGCACTCGACATGCTGGTTGCAGGTAGACCAGGGAGACATTACCAGGCTGTGCACAAACGGGTTGGGAAGCAGGTATCCACCACCCTCATTTCCAGCGGCTACCACCACTTCAGACCTTCCCGCTGTCACCCAAAGCCTGATGAAATCACGATCAGTGTGGGCTGAGCTGGGCTCGGTATTAGGTTGACACACCCTTGCTTTCCTGAGCCCCTTCACTTCACCTCATCCTCCCACGTACCTTCTTTGACCAGACCATGTGTACAGTTTCACTTCTCTGTTTTTGTCTTCCATTGTGAGGTGAAATTGAGCAAATGGGCTCTGCCCTGCCCTTCCAGCTTGCAGGACTGCAGGTGCCATGACACTGCCAGCAGCAGCACAGACCACCAAACACAGCAGCAAGACATCCCAAACCCCAAAGGATTGGGTCTGCATTGTAATGTCCCAGTGGATGCTTGTAAGGAAGGGGGGCCCGCAATGCCTGGTCTCATGGTGGCTCAGGACCAGTTAGGTACAGCAGGTGCTTCTGCTTGGAGGAAAGGAGCTATGAAGTGCTGTGTGGAAACAGCTGCTATGGGAATTACACAGCCTCACTTGTTAAAATAATTTTCAACTCCCAGAGTTTAAATCAGGGCCTCCCTCAACTATATGTATGTAGATCCAAAGTGACCTTGAGTGAACCGTAGGGGATAGTCTAAGGTCACTTACAAGCAGATCCCTCTCAGCAGTGAGTGTGCCTGTACTGCATTCTCTCACATGAGCACAAACCTCTCACTCCCTTTGAGGCAGTCACAGAGTCATGGAATGATTTGGGTTGGAAGGGACCTTAGAGAGCAACTCCCCAGCTATAAGCAGGGATGCCACCCCATAGACCATGTTGGTCAGTCTTCCCTTACCAAACCTTGCAGTCACTCCATCATAGATGATCACCAGATTCGTCAGGTATGATCTGCCCCCAATAAAGCCACACTGGCTGTCTTGGATCACCTCCTTGTCTTGCACCTGCCTTAACACTGCTTCCATTAGGAAGCTGGAGCAACATAGCACAGCGTTTGTTTTGAGTCAGCCCTATATGAAAGCCTCCTCTCCATGACAGAAATCAAAACTGCCCTCGCTCCAGCGAAGCTCAGCAGCTACTCTGGCCTTCGGGTCATGGCAGTAAAACCTGTTTGTTTTCCTGAACTGCTGGTCAAAGTTGGCTCAGCCAACTTTGCATGACCCACGTGTGTGTATAAGTATAAACAAGCTAAAAAAAGTCCTGCTGCAGCTGTACCCCAGGGCAGCTCTCCATCCCTCAGGCTGCTTGAAGCTCGGCTACCTGCCTCCCTGCCTACTGCCCACATTGAGGAGCGAACCGGCAGAAGGTTTTGCTTACACAGCTGAGCCCACATCCCTGCAAAATCTGGAATTCACGGCTGGGCACATGAGAATGCTGCCCAGTGCATGCCCTGGCCACACCCCCTCCAGCCTTAAAACCAGAGCCTCTACCTCTCTCCACCACCCAGCAATTATATGTGCTGATGGAAAATATGCTTCCTGGCAGCAAACCTGCTTTTTCTCCAGTATAAATGGATTGTAATAACACTTGGGAATGAAAGAGCTGGCCCACCCAACAGTCCAATTTAAATGGGATCTAAAGGAACAACACTTTTTTCAGCTTCCTTTTCCATTGCACCATTACTGTGTATTGCAGTTGCAATTCTGCAGAGCACAACGTGCAGGACAGGACACACAGATCAGCAGGGAGACTCATGCAGACTCTTCATGCGGTTCATATACCACTTCTTAATGTTTACCTTGTCATCAGAGACTCAATTTAGCTTCAATTTTGTCAGGACATTTGTTTTAGAGGGGATGCAGATGTGTCAGAAGAAAACAATGCCAACTGAGAAAAATAAACCACCCCTTTTGTTGTGCATCCATTGCACTCAGGGAACTAATTTAAGCTATGAGCTAAGAAAAAAAAAGTATACCACTGCAACCCATTAAGTGTGTTTCCTGATATCATATTGTGTTAATTAATTTGCAAGCAAGCTCCAAAATACTGAAACAACAGAACAACATTCAGCAGGTAAACAGTTGCAAATGCCAGCCTAAAACTGTCCTTTTGAAAACCATACAGTTTTTCTTAAAAAAAATGAACAAAAAAACAAACACAAAAATTAGTCAAATCAGCTTGTGGAACACCAGTGTTAGGTTTCTGCAGATCAGATTTCCTTCCCTTGTTACTCATTGCCATGTAAGAATTGCCATCCCTGGTCTCCCTCTGAGACATCAAGACACAAGACACACAGGAGCCCTTGACGACTTGCATAAAACCAACAAAAGAACAAAAGGGGAGCAGAACACACAGCTTTTGGTGACCCTAGTCATCAGATGGCCTGAAGCAATTACTCAAGAAAACAAAGTTCCCCTTTCCCTGACCAGGGCTATTTCATCAAACTTGAGAAGGACAGGATAGAGTTAAAAAAAAAAAAAACCAACCCAAAACTTGTTCTTAGAATATTGTAATGCTCCAAGCAACAAAAAGAGGAAGACAGGCGGGGAGGGGCCACCACCTGAGCTCTTGGCAAACAGGTACAACACCCTTGGTGTGCACAGTTTGCTTCTTCCTCGTGGATGCCACTGGTGCAAACACACATCACTGAGTCCCATACACCCAAGTTATGCAAACAAGAAAGTGCCATCTACCATCTGGGAGTCAAGAAGTCCTCAGGACTGACACCGGTATTAACACTGGCTCTCTGACCTTGGGCAAATCAATTCAACTCTCTCCACACCTGCAGCAATCATACAATGCATGTATGTGTATTTCCTATATGGGAGCAGCATGAAGCAGCTATTGTGCTGAAAATGAGGAAGAGAAGGCTTGAATTTTCCATTTCTAATTTCTATGTTCTGCTTTTTCTTAAGGACTGTGAGAACCCTTTTCACACATATTATGGAGAAACTGTTTTTAAAAGCCTATGAAGGTAGACAGAATTACTTTAGTCAGAAGTGGAGAAAAGAATCATCGTCATCACCAAACTCAACTACAAAACCTCACAAACCAAGGGTGTGCTACACCACAGTGGCTCTCCTGTCCAAGTGCTGCTTTCATGGCAGCTCAGATCCTTTGCCTGGCAGCTCATGGCAAACACTTGTGCCTGAAGGAGATGCATTCAGTATGGGTTAGGCTTATAGTACTCATTAAGAACATGTTAATAGTAATGTTCACCTAGAGACACTGCTGCTGCTCATCTTGCCTGACCACATAACAGATACCAATCGCAGCAAGTCCTATTTTCCAGAAGGATTTTAATATGGCATTTCCCAAGTGAACTGCTTCAGTGGGAGACTCCCAAGTGGAAGACACAAGGGCCACTAAGGTTCTGTCCCTGCATGTCAGTTTTACAGCCCACGACTTCCAGTATACCAGTCCTGGTTCGCTCTGGTTTGAACTAAAGCTGGCCACTTTCAAAAACATGCCCACGCACAAGAAGAGCAGCTCTACTGAAAATATCCTTCCTTCAGCACTACTGAAAACATCACTCCTTCTCTCTGTGTTCATTAGTGAGACGTGGTGTATCTCAGAGGAGAGACAAGGAAGTTTGAAGCCCAAGCCGTGTAAGACTGAACACACAGCAAAGCCCAACGACGCATGCTGCGCGATCTGTACATTCCTGGGATGAGGGATGGCCCGAGGAGCCTCGGGCTGTGTCCCCACCAAAGAGAGGTGGCCGAGGCGGTCCCAGTTCAGCACGGCTCGGTCCCAAGGCACTGCGGCCGCTCTCCCGGCAATGGGAGCGGGCACCTCCTGCCCCCCGCGTCCGGCTCCCGCCTGCGCTGCTAGAAGGATGCCGAAAGCTCTACAGCAACATGTGGCGGGCGCAGCATCCCGCCTGGGGGCCCGATCCTGCCGGTGTCGCGGTACCCACCGAGACTGGCCGCTCAGACGCGGAGAACGCGCAAAGGACAAAAGTTACTCCGCAAGGAGAAGCCGGGGGCTGTCCCAGCAACGCGACCTGCCCCGGGGCAGCCCGGCCCGGCCGCTCCATCCCGGGGCAGTGTTGCGGGACCCCCCCCGACACCCGCGCATCGTCCCCCGCCCGCTGCGGTCCCCGCACGACACTCACCGGGCCGGGCGGGCTCGGCCGCCGCTGCCGGAGCGCTCCGCGCACACGGGCGCTGTCGGGGCGGCGGCTCCGCTCCGAGAGGGGCAGGAGCCCGCCCAGCCCGGCCCGAGCGGGCGTCCTGCGCTCTTTGGTTTGTTTCTCCTCCTTCAAACCACCCCCGCCAGCCCCGGGAGCCGGGCCGTCCTCCGGCGGGTGGCGGCGGGCTGGGTGATCTACCCTGCGGCTCCCCCCATCAGTTTCCCAGATGGTTTTGTACCGAGGGCACGGCGGGCGGAGAGGAAATGCGCTCATCTTGCTTCTCGGATGTATTCTGACCTCCTGGTGGTCGTGCCTGAGAGTCAGGAAGGCAGCCGAAACACGTATCCTCGTGTACTGCTCTCATCAAAGCAAAGGAGCAGATCTCAGGGATGCTAAACCATTTTCCTCCTCAAAGGTGGCACAAGTAGAAACTTGTGGAGGTCCTAACATCCTCCGAGGCACAGAAGTTGTACTACTTTCCTTAGAGTCATAGCATATGCTAAGTTAGAAGGGACCCACAGAGATCATTGAGTCCTGCTTCTGGCCCTGCACAGGACAACCCCAGGAATCACACCATGTGCCTGAGAGTGTTGTCCAAATGCTTTTCAAACTGACAGGTTTGGGCCTTGTAGGGGTAGGGGAGCAGAGGCACAGCAAATGTGCTAATTAGCTAATGATAAAGGCCACGGTAAAGGCTTTTAAAAAGTGTTTTCTAACACTGCCCTCATTCTAGATTTTAAGGCCATCTTATATTTCTCGCAGAAATAAGATTGCTCAACAACTATCACTTTAACAAAGAAGCTTAAGGGCAACAGGTTTGAGCAACAGCATAGTAACACCTATCTGACTTAGGGGAACTGTAGATCTCTTTATTGTACCCTTCCTCTTTCCACAGCATTGAAACAACTGGCTTATATTACCAGTGGTCTGGCATGTTGCACGTTCTTCATCACTGCTGCTTTGATTTTTTTTTCAGCTCAGATGGTGGACACGTGCAGCAGTGGGAGACAATCTGTGTGTTATGTTGCACTAAGGCTTTGCAATATCAAGAGGGCACCAAGCAAATGTGGTGGCACAGCACTGTTCTGAAGCTGGCTAGTTCATGAATGATAACTGGGACTGTTAAGTCAGGCTGGTTTTGGTATTTCCTGAAGTGCTTATTGAGTTAAGTAACAGTTTTAATGTTACTCACAGGGTTTGTGTTTGTAAATTTGTGTATAGGGGTATTATTTCCTTCATGTCCGAATCAAGTTTATTCAGGTTTATTAGCAACCTGGGTGTTGTTAGTATATTCCTTCCTCATACACCCTAATCTATGGAAATCATCTCTAGCAAGAGCAATACTGACATCTCCCTGCTTCTGTGCTGCAGGACTTAGCCTGTCTTGTACATTATTCATTTCCCCTGGGAACTTCACAGCAGCAGGAGGAGAGAAAACAGCTCCTTCACTGCGACCTCAGCTATTCATCACCTCAGCCAACAGAAAATACCTATTAAATATCACCTGCATGAAACCCAACAAGGTAGTAATCACTGATGCTGGCCATGTATATATATATAGATATACACATTGGACAATACAAATCACTGTGGGTTACAGTGACTATCATTTCCATGCATCTGCAAAATTTCTCTGAGATACATGGAAAAGATCTGAACATTTTTCAAAGAAAGGCTCACATCCCAACAGATTATATTACATATCCACCATTTCCTTCAGGATCTACTTTCTGTGCCACCTAAGAGGGTAAAAAATTATGATAACAATACAATACATGTAAATGGAAAAGTCAAACCAAGACAAATTAATTTGATTTGTAGGAGTTTATTTTTAATGCAGTTCAGAAGTCTGGAAGAGGAGGGAAAGCTAGAAGCACATATCCTGACAAGTCCAGAACATGATTCATTGTTTGAGTGTTGCTGCACTGCAGAAGGCTTGAGATCATTATCTTGCTAAAGGTAGTAATTTATTTGATAATGAGACAAGCTCCGCTAACCTTACTCAGATGCTGGGCAGGACCTGAAGCTGCAAGGAACAAAGTAACAATATCATAGGTCTTTACACATTGGGACTCAAACTGTGGGTCTGTGCTGTGGCTGCTACTGCAGCAGAAATTAGATATAATAATATTATTTCTAAAATGGACTCTAAGATCCCATCAGCAGGTGCAAGATGAGCAAAATTTGGGCTGAGAGTTAAATTCTAGGTATCTTTCTCAGCTGCTTTCAGACATGTTAGAAGAGCGAGGAATTGTTTTATTCCTTCCACTAGTATTTCTAATTCATTACAAAATGAACAATAGTTCTTTAAACCATTATAAGCAGCAAATAAAAAACCCCCACTGAGGAATACAGGAGACAGCTGACAGTGTGGAAGACACAGAAAGATTATGTTAACACTTAACAGAAAGAAAGCAGGAATGAGAATCTTGCTCTTGTGAGGCCTTGCTGGGGCCCTACCTTGTGTAAACCTGAATCAGACTGCAGCAGCACACCTCAGCATTACTCAGCGGAGCAAAAGCATGAGCAGATCAAGGGGAGAAGGGAATGGAGGACTCCCTTCCACCCATGGACATTTCACACCGCCTAGCTATCAAGCAAGGAAATGTGCAGGGCAACAAGATCCCCATCTCAGAGCTCACCATATGGTGTCCTCATCTACCGCCTTCCACTTGACCTTATAAACATCTTTAATCACTGTGATTTTTATGGACTTCTCTGGGTAGTAAGATTTTTTCTAATAGTCTCTTCCTCCCAGACGAGTCAAGTGCCAAATACTGAAAGATGCCAGAACAGTTTGTCATCTATGGAAAGATTTGGTGGCTGAAGAATAAAATGTGAGTGGAACAAGAATAAGAGATTAGGGCCTGGATTCTGCTGCTGGAACTGAAAGACTGTTGGAAAGCATGGGGAAGAAGTTGTTTCCACTAATGAACATATGAAGGCTCTAGACATATTTGAAACTAATTTGTAAATAGACCCAAATGTTCATGATTAGGAAGACAGTCATGGATCAGAACTGGTAAGCAGGTAATAGAAATTGTGTATTAAAGGAATCTGAGTGTTATGCAAAACCAAGTGTTTTTCTGTTATGTTGTAGGCTTTCCTTTATAGCCTCTCTAGGGCTTAATGATGCTGGGCAACCAGGATGGAATTGTGTCACTTCTACCACACCATTCCTCCAAATACATAGGAGGAAGAGTCCCCCCCCATATCTCTGTCCAAAGCTGTAGGCCAGATTGGTAGCAGAAACCATAATACTGGTGGTGGTAAGAGCCCATAGTGGGCAGTGATGGTGACCTGCAGAGCATTGCTTTCCTCCCATCGGAGAAAATCACACAAATCCCAGAAAGTCCCAGAAAATCCCTGTGTTTGGTTTGGAGAAGGGTAGAAGAGAGGAATTTTCTAATAAGTATGGCAGGCCATAGCAATCCCAGCTTCAGAACTGGGGGGAAAAACTGGGGTGGAAAACTGTTCTGCAGTTTCAAACCATACTGGGGAATAGCAGGTTCATCTTAGTTTCAGGATTATTGATTCAATTTTAGTTTCTTTCAATGAATGTCAGCTTTGGTTTTTTTTTTTAATGTAGAGCATGTAGTTGTACATGATACACAGACCACTTGTCACCTTTAGCTTCTGTCTCAGAACTAACCAAGCTCTTTATTTGGGTGTTTCCATTAATTGAAATATTCCTGTGATTTAACTTTTTATGGAAATGGAAATGTTTCTAGTGCCAACCGTGATCAAAGGTTACAGTATTTGAGATCTGTTGCATCATCTTTATGAACAAAGCAGAAAGTCTCAATCCAATTTAAACTGAACAACTGTTCACATTTTAAAACTATTATTATGTTTGAAAATAACAGGCAGAGAGGACATTGACACAGAATACAGTAAAAATATCAGCTGAATAATTAAGTAATTTAGGGCCACATAGTGTTTCCTTGTCACTGAAGAAAAAGTATTTTCAGTAAGCTCTTGTTTCTTTTGATGCTAGAAAACTGATGTAACCCTGAGAAGGCAATTTGGCTCCCAGGGCATGTCCCAGGACATCAGCCCACAGACAGTCTGCAGCATCACTGCTCTTTGAGGCCATGAGGTTCTGAAGGGTTTCCGTATCACTGGGGAAATTACAAGACTAGCAATTCGATTAAGTACTATTTATATAACATATTTGTAATATAAAAAAAAGCAATACTTGAGTATTAGTAAATAGCTAGATAAATTTTGTTTTCCTTAGTGGTGCTTTCCCACTGGTGATATTACCTGAGCAAAACCGCATTCAAACGCGCAACCTCATCCACGATTACGTGCTCACCCCCTGTTCTATCTCCATGTAGTAACTGATGTCTGTACGGGTGTCCCGGCCGGGGTGGGAGCAGCCGTGCGGGGCAGTGCAGCGATCGCGGTGCGGTGCTGCCTCCTCCTGCCGCCTCCTCGCAGCAGCGGGTGTGGGAGGAAACGCTTCAAAACCCGCTCCCGGCCTTTCCTTAGGAATTCTTCTTATCGGTACCTCCCAGTGTCCACGAGGCTCCTTTCACGCTTTCCGTAAGACACGTACTGACATGGTCCCTGCCCCAAACGGCTTAGATTCTCCTGGGTCATCTTATGATGAGATTTTACTCTATTTATTTATATCTCTGCCGTAGCCCATAAATCCTTACATTCAGGAAGTGATGGCTTATCATTTTTATGCCACCACAGTTTAAAACATGCAATAAATTAACTGCATGAGGGTTGTGACCTCAAATAAACCAGTGAGAAAATGTTTCTTCTCTAGTAACCCTTTCTGCATGCACTCCAACACACCCCACTAATGCAAAGCTCTCTTTTATGCAGCTGGTGAAACAGGTGATTCTGCTTGTTTACCATCAGCAGGATATGGAGATATATAATGTATATGTATTTATAAAGTACATGTGTTTCTTGAACAAAGTCTGGTAGGGAAATAAATAACAATATTTTCAATGAGCTGGAACTTGCTAGGTCTGGCTTGTCCCTGATCTTGTGGTTGTCAGAGATTTTTGCTCTTACTGACAGGAAGGTCACAGAGCTGGGAGCATAGGCTCAGCTTAAAAGGGAGTGTTAAAAAATGATCCCATGTGAAGAGCCCCACCTTGTCTAGAGGTTCTCTCTATGACATGAGTGTATCATTTATAACCGTGACAGTCAGGCACCACTGCAGGATAGCAGATGTGGTTATTTCCACTTCACCAAGGAATCTAATTTTAAAATTAGAGGTCCCAAGCTACAGTAAAATCTTGCTAAGGTCAGAAACCCAGGTGTCCTCTTGAGTGTCAGTACTACTCCTTGGTTATGAAGTTGTTGAGGCATTTTGTTGTTAATTGTTGCAAGAAGTAGTTCAATATGACTATTTGAGTCTTGTCACAGATTTGTGTCCTGGTTGCACTTAGCAGTACGTGCTATTAGTTGTGATGTTTTAAGGCATGGTGGCTGGCTTATTAAAAACGAGCTTTTAGCATGAGTTATCACAGACTCCTGACAGTCACCCCACTATGTCTGTACTGCAGCTAGAGGTGCAGGTACCATGATGGTAAACTCGTAGAGTTAGAATGACTTTAGCTCAAATGGAGGTTGTCATGAAGACAATCCTATACAGTCACCCTTACAGGGTCTCACAGGACACAATTCACCAGGAGTTTGAAAAACAGAATAGAATCATAGAAGAGTTTGGGTTGGGAGGGGCCTTTAAAGACGTTCTAGTCCAATCCCCTGCTATAAACAGGGACATCTCCAACCAGATAAGGAAGCTTGTAGGAACTCTCAATAAATGGATATTTTTTTGACAGATTTATGCTGTTAGCCACAAACACAAACTAAAAGCACAAAGATGACTACCTCCCTATGTACATTTCCACTCCTCGTTGTTAAACTCATAAGAAACAGTATAGTAAATACCCAGGTCATATATTTGAGACGTAAATAGGAAGGGTATTTTTGTTTATCACATAACATTCTTTTTTGTTTGGTTGGTTTTTGTTTTGTTTGTTTTTGTTTTTGAATTCCGAGTATATATCCCCTTCCTCCAGCAGTATTTTGCTTGCAAAATTAAAATCATGCCTTTTGATATTTCATTACACATGCAGGTGCTTTATTTTAAATGTCTAGAAGTTTTGTCCTCTTGAAAATCTGAAATTCTAGAATCAACGAATTTATCATAATCATCTTTCTGGTAATTTTATTAGGTGGGAAACATCAGTAAAAAAAAGAAAATTAGGAAAAAGAGGATTGCAAAACTTAGGAAAGTAACTTTCTTAATTTTTTTGTTTTGTTAGAAGTGTGCATTGAAATGGTTGGCTGTGTTTCAATGTATACGATCTTTTGTAAATTAAGTCATACATACAAAGAATACATTATAAAATATGCGTTATTCTCCAGTTCTAATGGTAAAATCAGATCATTTGAAAGCATCCATTTGCCTATTTTGCCATGTAATCAGTAAAATGAAGTGCTACAATTCAGGCTTCATTAAACCAGGAAGAGAAGAAGTTTTCCATCATCATTATTAGTTTCAAGTGGTATTTCAAGGGCATAACCAACATCCATGCTGCTAGGGATTGTATGCATAATACAATACATTCCCTGCACTAAAATGCTATCAGAGGGAACAATTTGTGTGCTCGTAGAGATAAACCCCACTGTTTCAAGGGTTAGCTGAGAGTGGAGAGAACAGCAGTGGCTGCTCCTTGAGTACCGCTCTGAAGTGCAGAGCTCCTGTCCTGCCTCCCCTTGTCCTTCACCATGGATTATGAAAAACCGTCCACATGCACAGACAGGATACTGTGAATAGTCAGGTGTGATGATATGGCAGGAGCCAGGCTCCAAATGCCATTGGCATGTAGTGACAGGACATGGGGGAATGGCCTCCAGCTGAGGGAGGGCAGGTTTAGATTAGATGTTAGGAAGAAATTCTTTACTGTGAGGGTGGTGAGGCACTGGAGCAGTTTGCCCAGACAATTTGTGGATGCCCCATCCCTGGAAGTGTTCCAGGCTAGGCTGGTCTCATGGCAATTATCCCTGCCCGTGGCAGGGAGGTTGGAGCAAGATGATCTGTAAGACGCCTTCCAACCCAAACCATTCTGTGGTTCTATGATTTGTGCTCCCAAACTGGACAAATTCCCATTTATTGCCTTCCACATGAGCCAGCCTCAAGTGGACTCAGTACACGGAAGATAATGAGCTCCTGGAAAGGGTCCAGTGGAGGCCATGAAGATGATGAGGAGTCTGGAGACCTCTCATAGGAGTGACTGCAGGAGCTGGTCCCATTCAGTCTGGAGAAGACTGAGAGGGGGTCTCATTAATGCATATAAATCACAAAGGTCAGTGCCAAGAGGATGGTGCCAGGCTCATTTCTGTGGTTCCCAGTGACAGGAGGAGGAGCAATGGCCAGAAACTAGAACACAAGAAGTTCCAACACAAGAAGTTCTGTACAGTGAGGATGGCAGAGCACAGGGTGGCTGCCCATGGGGTATGGAAGACTATGGGGCTATGGACAGCTTTGGCCTTGAGAGAATGCGGCTGTAGGCCTGGGAAAGCAGCAGAAAACATCACCTGTATCCTTAGGCCAGGCCTGGGAAAGCAGAAGAAAGAGAAAAACAACTGAGAATAAAAAGAGAATGTTTTGAGATTTACGGGACTGAGGGGAGATGCTGATCACCTATCAGAAGATGGACTAAGAGTCGTGAACAAGAACACCTAGCCAATGAGATGTAGCACAGATGTGCGTGGACAGTAGAAAAATTGCCTTTGCTGTTTGCTTTTTGTTGACCAAGCCTGAGTTTGTGCCTTTAGGCCGCTGCAATGGAGGTCGTGGAGTCACCCTCTCTGGAGACATTCAGAGCCCACCTGGACACGTTCCTGTGCCACCTGCCTCGGGTGACCCTGCCTTGGCAGGGAGGTTGGACGGGGTGATGTCCAGAGGTCCTTCCACCCCTGACAATTCTGCGCTCCGGTGTCCGAGCTGCCCCGCCGGCTCGCCGAGCAGTCCGCAGCCTTTCGGGGCTGCGGGGACACCGCGCTGGGCGCCCTTGGTTAAAACTGCAGCAGCAGGATGGGCAGCGCTGCGAGGGACACCCTCCTCGGGCCGCGGGGGGAGCGGGGCCGTGAGCGGGGCCGTGAGTGGGGCTCTGTCTGGGGCTGTGAGCGGGGCCGTGAACGGGGCTGTGACCCGGGCTCTGTCTGGGGCTGTGAGCGGGGCCGTGAGCGGAGCTGTATCTGGGGCTGTGAGCGGAGCCGTGAGCGTGTCCACCCCGGCGCTCCCGCAGCTCCCCAGCCCGGCCTGGCCCCGCCCGCGGCCGCCGCCGTTGCTACGAAACGACGCGGCGTTCGCTGCTCGGTGGCGGCCTCGGCAGCGCCGCGGCCCGGGGGACACCGGCACCGGCACCGGCACCGGCATTGGCATTGGCACCGGCACCGGCACTGGCACCGGCACCGGCACCGACGCTGACACACGCACCAGCATCAACAGCGCCATCGGCACCAGTATCAGCACCAGTATCGGCCCCGGCCCCGCCCCAGAGCCCCGCCCGCCCGCAGCATGGCTGAGGTAACCTGTAGCCTCCTCCCCTCGTTCCTTCTCCCCCGCCCGTGCTGTGGGCTGTAGCGTGCCTCGCCTGTGCCCATAAGCCGTGTGTGTGTGTGCCAGGTGACCCCGGTGAGCAGAGCTCGGCTGTGTTCGGTGCTGAAAGCAGAGCAAGGAGTCTGCGTGTGCGGAGGCGGAACAGCTGCTGCACTGAAGATCGGGGGTGTTATTTCCACCCCCCTCCCGCCCCGTCTCCCCCTTTACTATGACTTTTCTTTTAACTCTATTTACGATCACAACGTAAACAAGATCAAAACTGAAGTACCTGAAGGAAGCCCACACGAAAGCTGGAGGGGGACCAGACCATATAGTGACAGGACATGGAATGGACTTGAATTGAAAGAGAGGAGGTTTAGATTAGCTATTAAAAGTGAACTCTTTCCTGTGAGGGTGGTGAGACACTGAAACAGGCTGCCCGGAGAAGATGCCAGTGCCCTATCCCTGGAAGTGTCCAAGGCAAGGCTGGATGGAGCTCTGAGCAACCTGGTCTAGTGGAAGGTGTCCCTGCCCATGGCACAGGGCTTGGAACAAGATGGTCTCTAAAGTCTCTTCCAACCCAAACCATTCTGTGATTTTATGATTCTGTGGTTCAGAGAGGATGAAATACAGACAGTCATGAGTCCCAGAGCAGGCTTGAAGGGGGAATGCACTTAATTGCAGCCTCACACTGCATACTGGCCTTGCATCCCATCAGGATCTCAGGCTGTAATATTAAAGTTGCCGCTGTGGTTTTCCTACTGAAGTTTCTGATACAGAAGAAGACGCCCCCAAACCAGAGCCTTGGAGAGGAAGAGCACATGGATCAGGTCACTCTGCCTCGATGTGTCACATGGCCTGACCTTTATTTCAAGTGATAAGGGTCTGTTTTTGCCCTTTTAATGTCAGGTTTTCCAGGTAGCGTGAAATTACACACTCTACTTAAAAAAAAAAAAAAATTTGAAACAAATGAAAGGTGTCGTTTTGCTATCGGAATTTCTTTTTTTCTTTAGAATTTCAAAAAGTCTCCCTTTTAAACTGTTCATATTCAAATGATGAATGAGTATTCAAATGGTATTCAAATGAGTAGCGGCCTGAACCAATTTCAAAGTAGAAATCACTTGGTTTTGGAGAGGAAGTGCCAGGGCTGATTTTTAAGGTTATGAGAATTGTGTTTCTCATTGCCTCTCCTCTCTGAGGGGGACTTGCCATATATCCATAGCCCCTGCTAACAGAAGTGCTTTCCTGTCCAAGTGAGTCCCCCTCTGAGATACAGATGTAAGGAGCTGGCATCCCAACTGAGCTGGATCACAAATGTCCTCTGTGAAAGGTTTATCAGTCGTTTTTCCTGTAGAGGCTTGTCTGTCATTACTGGAGCTTTCAGACACACTTGCTTACAAGAGATTTGCAGGCCTATCTGCATGGAAAGCATAAACAGACTTTAGAGAGTAGAAATTCTGCCAGTACTGGGTAGAATTGGGACTATCATACTGGGTTTCCTCAATGATTGATACATTATTCAAAAACTTGCACAATGATGATATTTCATAGACTTTAAAGCAGTTGTGGAACTCAATTACAAGATCTCTGACTGTTAAAGCACAGGTTATTTCAGTAAAATTGGGGTAGATGTGTTTGAAAAATAGACTGCAACATGCATATCGTGCTAGCAAAAGAACTATTATTGAAAATGTTGTCATGATTTCTTAGTAGCTGTTACACTCTCAGTGTATTACTTTTTTATATTCTGGGGTTGTGAGATGTTGATTTCCTCCTATTTGTTGATTATCTTACTTCACTCAGGAAAAGTCTGACATACCATATCTGGAAGAAAGTGCCTTTGAAGAACTGGAAAAAGACTCCCAAGAATTCATCAGTCTGCTTAAGAGAGATGAAGCTCTGGAGCAATTCCGTTTGGAATATGAGAAGCTCCTTGCTATTATGAAGAAGTCTCGTGAAAATGAAAAGCGTCTCATGGGGAAATGCAAGAAGCTGAGTGCTGAGCTTGTGGAGAAGTCATCTAAAGTGGCTGTGCTCACAAAACTCTCTAAAGATGATGAGGAAACTATATCATCCCTGAAGATGGTAATGTTTTGAATAAAATGAAATACAATCTGAAATCATTATTGAAAAGTATGGTAATAGGAAAAGCACCTGTAAGAACACTTATTTTATGTAGAGAACTAGCTGGAGGACCATGTATAGAGCTGGCAACTCCAGCTGTTTGACCTCTGCTTTGCTACCAATTGCTTTGTTTTCTCAGCCTGGTTTTTTACAGGTCTCTGTCAAATTCTGCATTTATTTGCACTAAACGAACTCCAGCAGCTTTCAAGTACTCACTAATAGATTTTGTTTAGTCTTTCCCTTTGTAAAATAGTACATTTTCAACTTAATACGCAGGTTTTGATTCATTAATACTTTGAATGGCTGCCTGGATGTTAACTGTTGCCAGAGCATAAAAAATCTACTGCTTACTGAAATATGGATTTTAGGCCAGAAAAGTGGCAACTCATATAAATGAATGTTTCACAGTGTTTTTGAAAAGGAATCCCACGTAGCATTTCAATGTGATTTTTACCAATTTACTTGAATGTGTTCTTTCTTATTGTTGATTTGAACTCTGTCAAATCAAAGTGCTTGGCTCACTAAGAACATTTGATGTTTTCCAAGCTTACAGTGAGTTTTGACTATCAGAAACCTAAAGCTGCCCAATGATCAGAAGACTGTATTTGAACTTCTTTCATTCTAATGGTTAAAAAACATAGCTTGTGATTCCTAGATAGGCTTTAATTTAGCATTTACTTGAGAAACCTCCATGGCTTACAATAAAATGTTTTGTTCCAGTAAAATAAATTCAGTGTAGCAATCCAGAATGATTTATGAGCACTACAGAAATAGAAGTTCTTTGAAATTATGCTTCCTGTCCTTAAGATTATGAAGAAAATGCACTTGAAATAAATATAAATAGGAGCTTTGTCATCCTATGGCTGCAGCTTGCAAACCCGTGGTACTGCCCAAAGCCTCCTCAAGGAGGATGAAAAGTGTAGAAACTCTTGTGGATTTTCACTGCTGCTACTCAAAATCTGACTGTCAGGAACCACAATGATCCTTATAATTTTCTTTGTACTATTACATGCCAATACTCTGCATGTGAACAGTAGCAGTGGTGATCCTTAAAGGTGTTTCCAAGCTGGGACATTGCCTTAGGAACATCGTAAAACTGAGGAGAGGAAGAGTTGGGAAAATGGGTACCTTCCAAATTCAGCAGCTAATTTGAAACTCAGACAGGGATGGCTTCACTGCACTGCCTACTTTTGAACCCATTAAGAGATTTTCTAATGAAAAACCTGATTGACAATATGATCCTGTTAGAAATGATGTGCAATGCACAACATGTGACATTTCAATTTCAGTGGCATGCTGTGAGCACTGATTCAGTTTGGTTATGAGAAATCATCTTTCCCTTAAATATTCAGGAATTATTTGGATATTGTTAAAAATGTTCTTGCACTTTTGCTTAGTATACCCTTCATATTCCCTGTTATTCTCCTTTCTGAAGGGAAGCTCTATTACAGCTCTAGTATTTCACTACAGTCTTACCAACATTCAAAAAAAGTGTTTCACAAGTGTCCAAGGTAAGTGTTGAGGGAAGTTCAAGTGCTAAAGTAACCAAGACAATATTGTTCAGTGCTGAACTAAACAAACCATCTGTCCCACAATTTCATTTATAAAGGATGAAAGAATCCTGATGGGGCTGTTCCTGTAAAAATAGTGTAGTTGCTTCAAATTAAGGCCCTAAATCTCAGTGGCTTGATGGATCATTAGGGTATCAGGAGCACAGTCTTCCTCCTCCAGATCACTGTTTCATATATGAGTAAAAGTTGCAGAAGCAAATTTTTCTTGTTGTGAAAGCCTGGTTGTAATCAGTAGGGTTTGTTTGGGGCAGGGGTCAACCACACAGATCAGTGGCTGGTGGAACTCAGGTCAGTATTACTCAAGAGCTGTTAACTGTCTGGTGGTTGTTCAGGGCCCTTTTTTGTAGTTTTAATAAACTGTACATAACAGTCTGCTGTTTATGGTCATATGAAAGGAGCAAAGGGCCAAGCTAATCGAGAAGGGAACACAATTGTGTTTCTCATGAGTAGGGATAATGATCCATGAGTTTGCACTGGAAGAACATTATAAGGGGGATTTATAGGAGCTTGTACTGCCCTGCCTGGAATTACCAAATATTCATTTTCCAGGCGTATCAATCCAATATACTAAGAAAGCATTTCATTAATTCTCAGTTTCTGAGCAGTGAAATGGATGTGATATTTTGGGGTATTTAATGTAAGTAAAATAAGGCAGTCACACTTTATGGTTTCTGCTTCACAAGATCCAGAGTTCAGTATTTTCTAAAAATTTTTGAATTATGCTAACACAAACATCCAGTCTACTTCCTTCTTTAATTATGCAACAGACTCCCAATCATGATACCTGCCTAACAGAGTACTGCAATTACCCAGTGTTGCTGATACACTTGCAGTCTTTGTGTTCCCCTCTCCATTGAGTGACAATAGGAATATTCTTTCAGTGAAGGCTTTCATCATCAAAATTTTCCTCCTCTTTACTTTTGAAGTTAAAGAGTCTGTTGATCCACTTTTCACAGCAGAAGACACAAACAAGAAGCAACTACAATGAAACCCAGTTTTGATGATGTTGAAGTCTGTAACAAATTCTTATTTAGATTTTGATTAATAATGGGGCCATCACCTGTGCCTCCTAAATTTATTGATAAAAATTGCTATTATCAATACAAATTCAGTAGAATTGTTTTTACACATCAAAAGCAAGATGAAGTTCAAAAAGCACAGCTTATGCGGACCTGAAATCAGTGCTTGTCTGAACTGGCCTTGTTGATACAGTGGATCACTTTTGCAAATACTCACCAGAACAAGATACTCACTGAAGCCAGTAAAGCCTCTCAGAGAGCACATTGATTTTATTCCGCAGTTCTATCCCCCAAAACTCCCATAATAATGATTTAATTCTCCAGTTTTAATCACAGTCTAATCAACCAGCAGGAAGCTTTAAGGATTCAGCTTTAATCTTATTATCAATTTGCATTTTTCTAGAGAAAGCATAGTTGCCTCTTATTGGTTGACAAATCCGAAACATATTTATTTAAAGTTATATTTTATGCTTTTATGCTAGTCAACGTGATACACTATGTCTTCATGCCATTATTTCAGGCTAGCATGCATTTATTTGAATTTCATAATTGAACATTTTTATGTAAGATAATAATTAATTAAAAATGTATTATTTACTAGATGATACTTTGTGTGATCATTGCTGCATTTGAATAGAAATTAGAACTCAATATGTATAAGACATAAAAATTGACTTTAGTATTTAAAACTGTTTAAATATGCTTGATGCATAAGTGAAAAAGCACATTTTTCCAACTAAATTTTGAACTAAGTAATTTATTAAGTAATGGAAATACTCTTTGTAGGTAGTGAATTACTTGACTAAAAGCTCTTTGAGAATTTCCGAACAAGTAAAGCCCACAGTTTAACTCTTTATTTAGACTGGGGAAAAAAAAAAGAAAAGCAAACATTCCTGATAAGTTCCAGATGGTTTCCCAAATTTGGATATGCTGAACTAGTTGAATAAATAAAATGAAAATGTATTCCCTCTGCAGTTTGAAGAGGCTACAGATGTTATTTTTTGTGTTATCTTTTCAACAAAATCTGGTAGCCTGTTACTTCTGCTGGCTCAATAGCTTGAGTTCTTAATTTGGGCAGTAAACAACTAAGTATCACATTTATTTGATCTTTAAGTGTTCAATAAATATGTTAGCAACATACCATAATAAAGAGTTTAATGTTAAATAAGGGGATTTTTTAGAAACAGAGATGTTCATTACGATAAAGAACTTCTGTAAACAACCTGTTACAAATCAAATTATTTTCTTCATTGTGGAAGTGGTTTTTAAAATACAATTTCCATGCCCCAATTTCATAGGATGGAAGTAGGAGTTGAAAGGGATATTATGGCCTAATATAATGCTGCTTCTCTTTGGCTCTGCTTAGTGGGATGCTGGAGCTAATGGAGCACTGCACAGCCACACTTGGGGTCTAAATCTGTAGAAAGCCATCAAGTCCAGAACTCCACTAAGAGCCAGCTGAGAAGAGACCGTGAAAGAGGGAACATCACATTGTGATTTGCAGCTCAGGGACAAGAGTAGTGTCTTCATTATTTACTGAGTCTTCAGGAACTTTCCTTCCAGTCCAGTCACTTTCTGAATTTATACTTTTTTTAGCACAGGATTCCAGAAATGGTAGGAACTTGGTTTGAACCTGGCAAGGAATAAATCTTGTGTTTGATTCAGAAATATCTGATTCAAGGGAGAGAGATGCAGAGGAAGTTAAAAGATCAAGTGAACCCTCCTCCCCTATGCTGTTTGTGGGTATCAAACCCTAGGCCTGTGAGAGGCACACAGATCTGTCATTCAAGTAACTCCATGTGCTGAAATTTGGCATAAGAGCTGTGGCTTGTCTAAATACATAGTTAAAATACACTATGTCCTCACAGTTGAAAATGAACATAGAGGCAGAAAAGCCAAGTAACATCCTTTTCTCATCCCAATCAAATTAGGTGTTCATTGTCCTAACAGCTAGCAAGAGTTTTACAGACATGAACTATTTAAGTATGTGGTACCTTTGTGGGGACTGTCTTTTCAGTAAATTCTCAGATATTAGTGGTGCTCACGTGACCAAAGCCTCATAGACTGAGATTTGATAATGCTCAGATCTTTGTGTTAAAGAAAATGTATTAGAACTTTCATGGTGTAAATTGACATAGCCTGAATGGCTCAACATATTTGCTATGCCCTCACCTCAAAAAAAACCAAACAAAAACAAAGGCAACCAGTGGAGGGAACTGTTGTGAACCTAAGCATGAAAAGGCACAAAAATCTATTTTCTCAACTATGCAAAATGCAAGGCAATTAATCTTTATTTTGTGGTTAATTTAAAACACAGTTTATGTAATTGTTTTCCACTTTGTTCCCAGGAGCTTGAAAAGTCCTGGAAAATGGTGGACACAGCCTATGAAAAGGAACAGAAAGTGAAGGAAACAATTAATTCTCTGCAAAAGGAAATCGCACACCTAAATAATTTAATGAAGGAAAGAGCTGGACAGGAGTACAAGTAAGTTTTCCTCACGAAGAGGGAAAGCCTATTTTTATTTTCTATCATTCTACACCTTGTTCAGCCATTTAAACCCTACAAAGGCACTGAAAAACAGAAAGAGATCTTTGATGCCTTTTACTTTTCTCATGAATACACATCTATTTGTCTATGTGCTTATGCAATGAGCCAGTACAGAATCAGGCTCTGAGTGGGTTCATTCAGCATTGGATTAAACTGAGTGATCAAATAAAAGTCAGTATTATGTGCTTTCTCAGTATCTGTTTTATCTGACTAGCATTTCAGCCTATTTTGTCTTTGAGAATAGGATCCTTTCAACATTTTTACATTTTACAGAAGCAAGGTCAAGTAGATAAGTCAAGAAAGCAGGAGACTTGATATGCCTTCTGTTCCTAGCTTTGCTATAAAGCATTAACGCTATCTGTGGTCTTGTTTTTATTTTGTATGTACACTTTCAAGATTATGTTTGTTTTATTTGGTTGTTTTTTTTTTTTTTTTAACCAAACACTTATGCATAGAGAAACCTAGTCTGAGGTGGGACCTCTAGCCACGACAGTGTACAAATAATAATCATCCTCTGGAGCTGCCCATAAGCCCTTTAAATGTTTCCTTGGATCTAAAAGCTTGGTCATTAAACCTTCCCTTGGTGTAGCTCTCCCTAAAGGCATCTCTCTCTGGCTGCTTTTTGCATTTTCCTGCAAGAGCCTAAAGCCAGTACTTTGCCAACAGCTCACTCCTGTTTCCAGCTCTGCCCAGGGTGCTGAGACCTGCCTACTTACAGTTTCTTCTCGAAGGTCCTTCTGTATTGCCCTTCAGTTCCATACCTAAATACCCTGTCTGAGGACAAGGCCAGGAGAGGAGGTAACTCCTTTGCAAGATTTTAGCCCTGAAGACCCTATTGTCTCTTAGAACTGTAAGACTGCGTTTTAAGTCAAATTTGAATCCACAGTGCTTGGACTTTCATATTGTAAATGTGTCAAAACAGAGAGTTAGCTTTATTCTTACAGTATGTAAGACATAACCTAGTTAGATGTCCAGTCAGTTGGGCTGACTTGGTTGATGGTGACTGTGATCACTGTAGATAAGGCATATAATTCAATTGACCATCAGAGTCTTAATACAAGAGGATTTTAAAATGCGACAAATTACTTTTAAACTCCTGTTTTTCACCAAGGTCTTGCTCTGACATAGGAGGAAGAACAGAAATGGCCAGTAACACTGCTTGACTATTATTTATTTGGTTCCAGTGTCAAGGATTTGCTAGAACTTCAAGAAGAGGTAACAAAGGAGCGAGACCAACTGTTGTCAGAAGTTGTGAAGTTACGTCAGAGTCTTGCTGAAGTCACAGAGCAGCAGCAGGAAACAGAGAGGGCGAAAAATGAGGCAGAGCAGTCTGTTCTGGAGGTCTGTACCAATCACTGGGTAGTAGTTGTAGGCTTTGTCCTGAACCTGTCTCCACACCTGCAACTGATCTCCACTGACTAGTATGCTGCCTGTCCTTTCACATCTCAAACATGAGGAGTGCTCAGAAAGGAGTCTGTTGTGAATGATTTTTCTATATTCCATATTCTTTGCAAAGTGTATTGTCACGTACCAGCTGCTTCCATACCTTCCCAATACCCTGAATGAGGTCAAGGTAGCTTTGCCTGACTCAGAGTCATCTCATACTGGAGATGTAGGGTGGTTTTTGCATTGTACATCCTTATGCCTCTAAAGAGACACTTAGAACATAGACCTGGAATGGAGATCCTAAGTCCCTTGCTGTTTGCAGTGGTTGCCATATGATGCAATACCATCCCTTTTAAGAATGCATCCAAAAAGACTTAGTTCATTTTCTCTCTTCCTCCTTTTGGGAAACTTTTCCAGAATCTCACTTTTCTAGTGGTTGGAGAGCTCTTCCTTTCTTTCTCACACTGATTCTCACCTACTGCTCTTCAGCTTAAATTTTTCACCTCACCAGTGTCTGTAGAGAGCAGTCCTATCTCAGCTTTACTTTAAGTTAGACTTTCTGTTTTTCTGACCATCTGAGTAGAGAATTATTCTTTAGTGATCATTATGTTTAACTTCCTTTAAATATGTATAGCAGCTAGAGGTATAGAAGGCTGAGGATCAGTAGAATAGCCACTGAATGGAGAGAAAGTAAAAAAGGATGGGAGACAGTACAGAACTCTGACACATCAAATATAAAAATGTAATAATGGGCAATGAATGAATTTAAAGCAGAATATGGGCTGGAGCAAGACACCAGAATAAAGGAAGAACAGAAAAAGCAAAGAATAAAGAAGAGATAGAAACAGCATTTGGCTTACAGTTTATTAATTACAAATAGGAAAGTAATGACCGGTCTAGGTTTCATGCCCAGGACTTGTATCTGTTTCTAAAGCAGACAAATGGGAATGTATTAGAAAAGAATATAAAATCTTTGTTTTCCTGACATCATTCTGGTCATGGAAGAAAAGAGAGAGAATTGAAACTCCTGTCAAAATTTATTGAATCTTGACAGCCTTAATCTTCTGATAGTCACTTCATCAGCCCTTAAATCTACAGGATTGTTGCAGCATTCGTAATCACCTTCCATTCTCCCAGTATGAAATTATTCTGCACTTCAGACTGCTTAAATGACAATGCCGTTTTGGAGATCTTGTTGAAAACCTTGTCAGTTCTGGCAACTTTACATCTGTGAGCTCAGAGGGAGAGGAATCCTTAAGCAAATAATATCTTTCAATTGCTGGTCCATGCATGTGGATCAGTTCCCTGTTTCTCCTCTCTGTTGATTCTGCTTCATCACATTTTTGGGGTGGGAGAGAGACATTTTTGGTGAGGAAGAGAGCAGAAATCACGAGACAGTCTATTAAATATGAGAAAAATCTCCTCTTTGAAAGTTTCTGCAGAGGAACTTTGAGAGCAGGAAGATTGATATCAATTGTGAAAATGAACACTGGTTTGACATACCTCTCTTTCCTTTAATATCAGTGTAATAAATGTTTCTGCTGATGAGATAGAAAAATAAAAATCCTTGCAATACAACATCAAGCCCTAATTAATGTTAATGTCGCTTTCTTAAAGTACCACTTATAACAGAAAAGGCGTAGGTGCCACTGCATCTCCTGAGGAATGCTTTCATGTCTGAACTATATCAGACCCTTCTGTGTGGGTGAACTGACTGGTGCTTAACAAATTCTTGTCATCAGTAAATAGGTTCCCTCATGCAGGATTTTTTGTTCTACCACTAGAGAACATAATTACTTCTGAGGAGATCTGGCGAATTCCATGTAGTAGTGGGTACAGTAATGCAGAAACCGTTGTTTGCAAAATCAAGCATAGTAGGAGTGGTGAGAGGATTTGTTTTCCTGGGTAAAAGGCAGCAGAACTTAAAACTGTTTTCTTCTCTATTATAATTATAGCTTCAGCAAGACATCCAGCTGCGTCAGAGTGAGGAATTGCGAGAGACTCGAAAGAAGGAAAAAATGGAGAACGAGCTGACAAATCTTCTAGCTGAACTGGATACAAAGCAAGCTGAGATCCAGAACTTACAGCAACAAATACAGAGGAACAAAGAGCAACAACTGAAAATGGAGCACCATCTTAAAGAGCAGAAGGTAGAGTACATGGCACACTGAATTCATCAGATCTAAGATTAGAGTCAGATGTTTAATTAAGATGAAAATGGATTTTCCTGAAGGGAGGTGGAGGGAGATTATTTTAAGTTATTAAACTTTAATATTTATTTTATAAGAATATTAATGTACTAATAATTAAGTATGTACAGCTTGCTGACAGCCGTCAGTTAGATTTCCTCAAAGAAATCAGTGGTGGATTGCAATTATATTGTTAGAGATCATCTTGAAAAAATCGCAGCAAATGAGACATAGTCTGTGAAGAGCATGAATGGTAGTAACCTGAATGATAGTAACAGAAGACTGCCAGGCCAGACTTCTGACTATATTGCCAGTTTTGCCATTGATTGTCTCTAGTGGCAGTGGTAAAATAATTTTACCTCTGTCTCCTTCTTTCCTCTTTTTCCTCAATAATTTTTATCTGCCTCTGATGCCTGTGGAATAGGTTCTGTGAAGGGGCAGAGAACTGTCTTTATAAACCTTTTTGATTGATTTTCCTCATTCTGTTTCTAAAAACTTTATCTGAAAATGTCTTAACATAGTGTTCTGCAAGTGTGTGAATTTTAAGGTTTTCAGTCTATTTCCCCTGACTTTGAGAAACTCTCAGAGAAGCAATTTCAGTAAATGGCAGGGTAGATCTCATCACTGTAAACCAGTCCTACCTCAGGGAAAACTTCCTTGTGAGTTGTGTATATCTTGTAAATTTATGACTTTTATGGCTTTTTCTTCCCTTCTGGTCCCTGAAATTGTGAAGAGGTCTGTGCCAATTTTTTTGTCAACACAGACTCTTAGTAAAATACTTCACATAAAGAAATACAGAGAAGACATGATTATTCAGATATTCAGAGGTGAATATCACTGATTTGATGCAGCTTTTGAGGGCAACTCCATGATCTGCCATGACAATCATATTGTATATACAGTTCCTGGTTCTGTTCTATTCTTCCTTCTCTTAATTGTCCCTTTCAACCTTTCAAAGTGCAGATTTTAGGGGCATTCAATTGTCCAAACTATCCTGGAAACAAAGAGTTCACATAAAGTGCTGTGACTGGGCTAATTCACCAGGCTTTGGTGTGCTGGCTTGAAGGTGTCTGTGGAGGCCCTGTGTTATCTTTTGCCAGAAGTCTGTCCAAAACAGTCTATCCAACTGTGCAAGAGTCAGGGTAGAGTTCTGCAAAAGAAAGTAATTCAGCTATTGCAATGTCATTGGCTTATTGTTTGTCCACTGAATTGCAGTTGTCTGTAATGCCTGCTTTTATTCCCCTGAAATTTCTAACAAAATATCCTTTCTTGCATGACAGTGATAGTGGTTTGATTCAGCTGCTATAAATTTCATTCCACCTCTGTCCATATCTCAATAAAAGTTTGCCTGAAACATTGTTATCCTGACATTTGCAATAGAAGAAACAATATTCCTTGTTTTCACACTGGATTCCACTTCTCTTCCTTTAATGTTTTTAAGGGCATAGTACATATCAACTTCATCAGGTTATCACAATTAACGATTGGAGTGAAAAATATGATGGTTATTCTTTCCTCACTTATATCTGTACTATCTGCAAGGGAAGTTCCATCAAGCAGAAGAAAAGACTGGTATCTCCAGTATTAAAGTATGTGTTCTCCATAGAAACCACAGAGCCAATGTTCAGATGTTTGACTGAAGACAAATTAAAGAGGAGAAGTGCTTGTGTCCTGGTCTCAGCAAACCATGTAGCCAGAGAAATGTTATCAGCATGTTAATGGAGGATGCTTGCTCAGAAAAGAGAGCTCCCCTGCCCTCTGCTGATTTAAGTAATTTGAATCTCATACTATTTTCAGTAATTATGTGCAGCAAGTTGTGTTATGTGATGGTTGCCAAATGCCTAACAAGAAGTAAAATATTTATCTACAGCCTGCAATAGAGACCTGCTAAGCTTCCAGAAAAAGAAATTACACAGGATGTGGTATTCATTAGAAATTATAATTTCCCTTAGTCAGTATGAACATGTATCATATTTCACATTAGTAATTCCATCAGCAATGAAGAATGGTTTTTAAGTAGACAACAATCTGTAACAGCTTTTATCTCCTGGGAAGATGGAAGGTTCTCTTTCATGTATATGCAGATACTGTAATGAGATTTAAAAGAATTAATACAATTGTTCTTTAACAGAACTTGAATGAAAAAGCTACAAAGGAACTTGAACAACTTAAGATGAAAAATCAGAAGCTCATGCAAGAGAGCGAGCAGCACAGCATGATGTTTGATGAGGTGATGAAGGATGTCAGTCAGAAGACAGCACAACTGAAAGTAAGTACCAGGAGGTGCATCCGTCCTATCAGGCCTGATGACGCTCTTACCACTTGTGACAGGGATGACTTCAGTTCTTGACCTGATAGTTCCCTATGAATAGTTTTGGAGGAAATCTGAGATGCTTTTAGGAATAGATGTGTCTGACGCTGGGTGCCATTCTTTCTATGGCAGTACCATGGTCCTGGTAGTCTCCAAGTGTCTCACCTTGTCAGTGTAGGACCAGTAATGCTGGAGGAACTGTGTTCCATAAAACATATAAACAAAAAAGCTCAACACACTGTGTTCATAAAGGACATGTGGTACGTTTGACAGACATCATGATTGCGAGATTTTCAGATAAGAGCAGTGACTTTGTTACAATGATTAATTTAATCTGAATTTTGCCAAAACCCTTTGAAGACCATTAATATATTATAATGATGGTCTCTTGGATGGCTCCCACTGAAAGGAATTGCTTTCAACACTAAAATTTCCCCTTCTCAGAGTTGAGAAAGTTAAATATAAATAACCAAGATGGTGTTTACTTTCAGATTGAAATGGTTTTCTTGCCTCACTTCACATTATTTAACAGTCATTTCATAGAACTCAGAAGCAGAGGAGTTTCAGTTGAGGAAGGATTAAATGATTCCTGCATATGCTTTTTAGGGTACTTTGAGAGCTCTTGTGGTGAAGGGTAATGTATAGATGTTAGATGCTATTATACTATCTACTGTATCTTACATTTTGTATCATCATTGGGGTTAAATCACTAAACATTAGAAAATTCAGGTAGAAGATAATTTCTTATACAGTTTAGTCAAGTATACTAATTTACCTTGTCAACAGAGGCTGTTAGTCAGAATAATAAATTAACCACTGACAGATTAAAAACTCAGTTCATAACTAATATAGCACAGATTATTCTCATTTGGATCATTAATGGAGGATTGTAGAAGCTTGTTTTCTGTTGTATTTTGTTAGGCAAACTGAAGGATATTTTTCTTACCTATCTGAAAAACAAATTACTGTCTTTTCCAGGTTAACCAGTTTTATCATTACTTCTACCAACACCATCATTATTTAAAACTTTAAAAACAATGTGCTCAAATAAGACTTACATTTGGGGCTCTAGAGTATCAAAAGATTTTGATTCTGTGATCTTATCTTGATTTCAAGAAAAGTTGATGGAACTTTTGACTTGCATATGGACTTCTGGGAACAAGAATAGAGAAGATACTATCCAATTAGTAGATAAACCAATTGCTAAAGGTTCTAAGAACCCCAGTCATGATTTGAGATGGAGTTTTTGTAGGGATTGTGTTTACAGTTTCATCCTGCAGTGTACTGAGTGCCTCCACTGTGGTGTTGGGCAACATAAACTGGAGGGTACTCATAAATCTCTTGAAGGTTATTGTCAGTAAGAACTGAGGAGATTCCCATCCTCCCAGAGGATACTTTCATAGCAGGACTCCCTTTTCACACAATCAGTATCTGAGGCTGTTAAGTGGAGCACTGTAGTCTGTGCTAGCTGTAAAACCTAACAGTGGTGGTGATTCATGTGTGGAAGTTATATTTGCTTCTTAAAAGGATAAAAGATCAGTAAGTGTTGTGATTATTGGAAGTGTTTCCTGGTAACCAGTTATGCAGTGTTCATTATGTTTTCCTCTATTGTATAACATATGAGGTGAACTCTATGTTTGCTTTCTCTTTTAAGAGATAGGGTATAAAGGAGATGGGATATGACACAGCTGCTACTTAGGGATATGCAATCAGACCACACTACAAATGCCTTTCTCATCACAGTCACTGAGCCTAATACTTGAAAGGAAATTAGCTCTGCTTGAACTTAATCTGCAGGACCAATTGGATAGTGCCATGTGAGGTTTTCAGCTGGGGTTTCTTTACTGATAATCTTCAGCCCTAAAGTGTAAGATTTGATTATTATTTTTCGTGTCCGTAGCTGGCCTTGTTTTAAATTATTTTTAATACTGTTCAATTACCTAATGATCTTCTCACAGCTGATGCACAGCCACTTACATGTTTACTTCCTGCATTTCATGGAATGAGTATATAGCAAGTACAAAAGCATTTTCTTCTTTTTTTCTTTCTTTTTGTGGATGCTTTCTCTCCCCTTTCCTTGTTGCTGTTCTGTAGGATAGAGAAGAGGAAGCAACTCACATGCGCCTTGAAATTTCAAAGCTGAACAAAATGAGAGATGTTATCCAGAATAAGCTCCGTGCTGCAGAGGAACAAAAAGTTGATGCAGAAAATGAAAAAAGCATGCTAAAAAATCAAATATACAGACTGGAGAAAGGTAGGTGCCTAACAGATGGGTGGATTTGTTTTCTGAGTTTTTCTGAGTTGTTCTAGGTACCCAAATAAGCATTAACGTCATTAGCTGATACCGCAGGTTGTAAAACCTCTTCACAGCTAATTGAGCTATTCGTAGTCATGGCTTTTAAGAAAGTCCATTAAGATGTTTCTGAATTTTTAACAGCTGTATAGTTTTGAACCCAGGATTTTTTCTATTTCCTTTTTTTCTCTAGAGGTGGAAACAGCAAAAAAGCAGGCAGAGATTGACAAGAGAACTACAGATGGGCTTGTGAGGGAAAGAGATATGCTAAACCAGGTGAGTTTGCATGGGTAACACTGATAAACCTCCCGGCTTGAGAATGAAATGCCTGTAGTTTAAACGCTTAGAGCAACACAGAAATGTTGTAGAATACATAAGTTAAAACGCTCAGATTTCTCTTAGAAGACGCACACAATGTTTCTTTTCTGTGCCTTGCAATAGTGTTAGTATCTGTAAACATACAGAAAATTTCTAGGTTTTAACATATAAACCATCAGGGACTTCAAAAATATGACGTGTTCACCCTTTTGCAAACCCATTGTTGGTATCCCAAGAGTTCATTGCATCTGTGCTCTTACACTCTGTAGCATATGAAGTTTGATATTAATCTAGGCAAACCAAGTCTTTGCTAGTAAAGGAACAAACCAAAGTGTTGGTGCACCACGTAGCAGCTTGGCAGGGTGTGTTAGTACCAATCCTTGCTTCAAGTCCATTTCTCACACTGGTCGTTTCCTATCAGCCCAAGGTTCTTGTCCTGCAGAATTTCGTCTCATGTTTATGGGCATTTCTGAAGTGTAACCCACTAAATTCAATGCCAAAAGATGATTTCTGAAGTGCTTTATTTGATGTAGATTCATTGTCCTGTGTCTTGATTCTAGCAGAGGCTCAGATTTGGCAGGTAACAAATACTTGTTTTGTACAGGGAAAGCAATTTTAAAGTGGGACCAGAAGCCTAATTTTGTAAAGATGATACCTTGGTGTTTCCTGTTTAATCCTTATCCATAACTTTAAACTAAACTTCATTGGTTTTGAGCTTTCTATTTCTATTTAGGACATGATAAAGAAGATCATTTGGCTTTATTATTAATTTTGCTGGCTGTTGGCATGCTTTAGAATCAAAATGCCGTAAAATTGATAAGGTTTTTCCAGTCACTAGTTATATCCACTTGTAAACAATTCTACTTTTTTTCATTTTTTTTGTAACAGACACTAGTATTTTAACTGCAAATCAGGAAAAGCTCTATTTAGCAGCTGTGTTAGAGGTTTCAACTGAACAAATTAGATAAGGGATAATAACACTGGAAAGTCCATAATCTGTTTTGGCAATGGCATGCTTTTGTCATAGTGGTGGTAGTACTGTTATTTCAGTTCAAGAGTCATTATTTTTTGTTCCCTGTAGAACTTGATCAAGGCCACAAATGCCGCTCAGAAGCAGATGGATTTGGTGAAGATCCATGAACAGTCAAAACAACACTTGGAAGCAGAAATCCAAAATTATAAGATTGAAGCTCAGAAACAAAGGAAGATTATTTACCAGCTGGAGAAGGAGAGAGATGGTTTCATCAATGAAACCAGTGAGCTCAAAGAGAAGGTGGGAACAGCTATTTGTGCAAGTGGTTCTTTGCTGTTCTACTCTCCAAAATGTAAAGATGGTATATTAATTTTCTAACATGCCATTGGGAGAAAGTTTGATGGGTGGTCGTCATACAGTTTGCAAAGATTTCTGCTTGTCACTGCATGTTGCCTGCTACTGTTTCAGGTGCTCTGGGGGAACCTTCTCAATGGGTGTGTATGCTATGTAAGACTTGGACTACAGCCATGCATTTCTATTATTCAGTGATCAATTGGGAAATGAAACTAGGGCTGGAGTTCAAGCCAAGGCCTCTGACTTCTTATACTTGAGTCCCAGAACGGAAACTCTCATATGCAGTTTGAAATTACCCTTTGATTGTCCTGTCTTATCTGCAAAGGACCTTATCTTGCATACTACGACTGTCCTAAAATTGAGGCCAGTGGGAGCTAAGAGTGCTTGACGTCTTTGTAAGAAATTTAGCTTTCTGAAGGATTACTCCCAAGTGTGTGGAAACATCTCAACATATTCAAGCTAGTCTGCAAAATAGTAGTTTTGCAGGAGCACCTGCCGAAAAACACTGCATAAAATTTGTGTAGCCTGCTGCCCATTATTACGTATAACTTTATTCCTGATGGAATAAACTCAGGAACATGATTTTTACTTGTTCCTTTAATTGCTGACCATCGCATTGAAGAGCCTTCCAAGAAGCTCAGTGATTTGCAGGGATTAGCTTTCAAGCTGCTTCAACTCACAAGTTATTTGCTGCCTTTTCACTTTAAAATTATCCTTTCCAACTTCAGGTGACTAGGGTCTTATAAATCATTTTTGAATGGTGTACGCTTCATTGCCTGGAATACCTCATCATTTCCTTGGAAATAATATTCCATAAAAGTGAGATTTGTCTTTGTTGCAAAGTCATATTTTGCATCTTTCTCTCATATTGCGTTTTTAACAGTATAGATATAAGAACATTGTAAACTAGGGCCAGAGAGTAATTCATAACACTCAGAACTACAAGGCTCTTTATTTTAATTCTGGTTAGGGTTGTCCACAGTATTTTGAGTGTGAAAATGGCAAATGTTTGCTTATTCACTTTTTCTTTTTTCCCCTGCCACTTTGGGTGCAAATTTTCAGTCTCTTCATGTAGGACAGAGGCTCAGTAAATGGCTTATGGCACTTGAGCTGTTTGTATAATGATGCCTTCATTGTGACTGCAAGTTTCCAAAGGACTTGCGCACTTCTTTGGCTCACTAAAGGAACAATTCCTGACTCAGCTTTCAGGTGAAGAGTGGCAAAAGCAGTTTTGAGCACAGAAGTATGTGAGACAATAGTCTTGCCCTTCAAGTGAAAACACAGGGTAGAATGAGGACATGGGATCTGGGTTATTATATCAATCAGGTAATATTTAGTTTTGCTGTTTGATCTATGCGGACCTGAGAAACTGTGGCAAAACTACGAGAGCAATTTCACAGCTGGTGGGGAATGAGCTACTGATGGGCAGTAACTCTATGGCCAGTCAATGCCCTTTCATCAGCTCTTACCTCCAAGCTGGTTTTACAGGAGTTGCACACCTTCGAAATTGTGTAAGCACTGGTAAAGAACCAAACACATCTAAGTTCAAAGATTTAGCCATGCTGGCTCTGAAAGGTGTCTAGTTATTTACAGCAGGACAGAATCTATAGAGCTGCAGCATTCCTCTTTTCAAAATCATCGTTTACTACTAATTGATGAACAGAGTCAGCAAAGTTATAGCCACAGCAATGAAATATTTTAGGGGTGAGAATTCATGCCTGACTTCCTGTTCTAACCATTGCCTTGGGTGGCTACTCATTTGCATCGTTTTTCAGTCACAGTTGCTTGTTGAATAGTCTTAGATTAGCCA
This sequence comes from Formicarius rufipectus, assembly GCA_013399695.1. Classification (NCBI taxonomy): domain Eukaryota; kingdom Metazoa; phylum Chordata; class Aves; order Passeriformes; family Formicariidae; genus Formicarius; species Formicarius rufipectus. The sequence continues at coordinate 823,281 of VXAU01000669.1, forward strand.
GCACAAGTGAGAAAAACAATCTGCTCTTTGGTCTTTGTTGTGTAGCCTGTACTACTGAGCTACAACTATTAGTAAAATGTTTTCTTTTTGAGTTGAAATTCTTAATTTATGAAATCTTAGTTTCTCTTTGGAAGGTTTAGGCTGCTTAAAAGGAGGTAGTGAAGTGTGTCTTTCAGTCTCATCTGATGTGTTCCCTGACTGTCTTCTGAGGGGTCACAAAACCAGTCTCTAGTATGTTGTTTTTTTCAAATAAAGCCTTTTAAAATGTTATGTTTACAGTCAACAACATATCCAGAAAAATGAAAAAATATTTTTTATTTTTTAAATTCACATAATGTTTTGGAAAACCTGTTGTTCAATAGGAATATCATTAAGGCCATGGCAGCACTTCTGGGAGTAAGGATAAGCAAACAAGGGCAGCACCATTACTGAGATACTGAGTAGGTTAATTGAACTAAACAGGTAAGCAGCAGTAGATGATAGTTAAGTGTACAGATAAAAAAGCTATGAGGATACAGGAGAAAACGATGAATACTTAATACCTTCTGCTTAGCTTTGGGCCCTCCGTGCCAAATCTGAGAGGTGTAGTGTGCTATCCACTGTATAGGAATTGAGGATGCTCAGCCTCCCACAGGGTTGTGTTGTGAAAAACTGCATTTATCTTTTCTCTATTTATAAGAAAGAATTATTTGGATTTAATCATTCCTGAATAAGCAGAGTCAGCATCCAGCCTATGAGCACAAACTCAGGAAACTGTCCACAATCTTACTGCACTTATATAGTATCAAAACCAAGCAAACCTCTTACAAATGCAGTGACCTACTTTCAAATCTTGCTCCAGCCTATGATCACCATAGTATAGATAGAAAACATGCCTTATTGATTTCTTCTCCGTGCTATTACTATTGGCAGGTTGTTTTCACAGAAAAGGAAAGGCAGGTGTAGGTAATAAACTAGGATTGTGTTTTTGTATTGCATTGTAAGCAGTTCCTGGGATCATCTGAAGTCAGCTACAAAGTGTTGGAATTGTATTGCTACTGCTGTAATAAAATTTTCTATATTTAGCTATCCCGTATTTTCAAAGTTGATTGGAGGTACATGGTAGAACGTTTGATTATTTAAGCTCCTGCCCCATAGTTAGGCCTCACAAGGCTTTACTGCTACGCAGGGGACAACATTGTTGACTGCAAACTTTGCAGTTATTGACTATTTGATGTAAACATTTTCTTTTTTCTTCTCCTTTGATGTATAAACATGAATCTTCGCTCAAGCTGCTACCTTCAACAGCGAAGTCAGGAGAACGGGATATGAACTGCAGTTGAAAATGGACTTCCCTCCTGGATTTTGTCTGTGTGATTCCTTAGCTTTTTCCTTAATGCTTGATCTTTCTCCTGGCTTTAAGGATGACATTGTTTTCATACATAGTGAACTTGATGAATTGTGTTCTTTATGTGTGTACTCCTTAGTTTCCTTTTTTTTCTTTTAATCTTATTTCTTCAATATTCTGAATTCTGTATGAATGCTGCCTGCTTGAGCTCCTCAGTCTTCAGCTTTGTACAGCAGGAGAAAGTGTCTTATATTTTGAAAAAATAATTTAGAAGCCCATCATAATGATTAGCAACTATTTGCACTTTTGCCCCTGTAATATAGTAATTATTGTGTACTGTTATGGTGGCAACTATTTAGTAAAGGTAACCATAACATTTTGTATTTTTGTTTATTGATATTTGCCTGCGATCATCTTTCTATAGTCTACAATACTTCTTTCTCTTTAGGTAATCTTCACAGAAATATTTCTAATCTGTCATAGAAACAACTAATGGTGATTACCTACTGATTTAGACCAAGTGTATGATACATTGACTGACTTTCTTATAACAGTAATTATATATCAACACTTTGTGATCATCAACAGTTTGTGATGTGTTTTTTTTAATGTGCTCGTTTAAAAAAATCGGGTTGTTAGAATATAGGAGCACGTGCACAACTTCTTGGAATAATATAGGTGTGTTTATTTATCTTATCTTATCACAGATCCAGAACAACATAATCTACAAAATCTAGGTTTGCTTTATAAATAAACTAAGTCTATTCGTAATGGAAATTGTTTATGTTTATTTTACTGAACCTGCTCTATGGCAATATTTTCTTTCAGTAGCTTTTTTTTAAATTAAATATGTGCACAGATCTAAGTTTTAGTCTTGAACAAAACCTAGGTATCAGATTAACATAGAATGCTGTCCCACATAAGCAATCCAAAAATGTTAGACTTGTATTTGGACTGAAGTGATTTTTAACTGTAGCTGAAACTGCTTGTCACAGGGATTTGAATTGATCATCTTAGAAGAAAATCACAACCTTTACCCCATTTTTCTAATCTTGTGATGATGGTTTAATCATGTTCTTTTGTTTCTTTCTGCTTCAGGTCCTCCATCACATGAAAGATCTTGAAGTACATCAAGTACAGATCTGTGACTATGAGAAGGAAATACAAGTGCAAGTGATTAAATTAAAACAGCAACAAAACCTTTGTGAAACCCTAAGATCAGAGAGGAGCCTGTACAGTAAAAACCTGTTTGAAGCTAAGGTAGAAGGAAACAATTTTCCTGTGTATCTCTTTCTGCTCTTTTTTTTTTTTTTTTGTTCCGCTCTAATTCTAACCTGTTAGGAGGAAGGCTCCGTGAATCAATGGCAGAAGTGGTTTCTTCATCCCTATGGATTTCAGGGGAATGAATGTTTTAGGTTCCTGACATTTTATCTACTCCATTTGTATTTAAACTGGAAATAGGAATCCACAGTCATCATGTGGCAATATCCCTACTTCAAACCATGCATAAAGTCATGGTACACTGGAGCTACGGAATCACAAAGCCACCCTGGCTCTGCTCTGTCTTATCCCTTTAGGAGTTGTATGCATGCTTGTGAAATAGAGTACAAGGGGAATAAGATTGCCTCCTTAACCCTGAATGTGTATGCACATTACTGTGAATAATGATTTAGAAAGCAGAGGGAACACTTTCCCAGCTGAAGTGAAATTTTCTGACAAGAACCAAATGCTTCCACCTTGCATTTTCCTCTCAGAGAATGTAATTTTCCTCAGGAAGTGATTCTCTCCATTCATATCTCCTCCTTGGGGACCTCACTAACAATACTAGAAGAAGAGAACAGACCACTTAAGCGTATATTTTGTTATTCTGATGTAAAGATATAAAATACTACACAAATCCTACTGTAATTGGCAGAGTTTGGGACCATGGATAGCTGTGATTTACAGCCCTGGGTTATTTCCAAATAAGGATTTATGATGTAAGCATATATAGTAAGTTAAACATTTTTACTTAGGTTAGAATAGGTGGTGTTTTGCTTGAAAAGCAGGTGGGAACAAACTGTCCAAGTTCCTACCAAACAGTCTCTCAGAAGACATAAGTTTGAAAATTGCAATGCTGATTTTTTAAAAATTATTTTTTAATTTTTAATTTTAAATATTTTTTTCATTTTTTTATTTTAAAACACATAACATAAATTTGCTTACTTATAATGAATGGGCATCTACATGCTGAGTTAAAAAATGGAGCAGGGTTTTGAATGTTATATGGTGGTATACACTCTGCTGCGCCCAGTTCTGGTTGTTAGAGGCCAATGTTTAGACTTTAATAGCTTACTTGGCCTGCTTTTTTAGCAGGTCTTGTGTAAGAAGGCTGAGCCCAAAAAATCTTTTGGCCAAGGCAGTATTATGTGTAGCAATGAGAAAAATAGCCATTCAATGTTCAGTAACAGGTCAGCCAGTCATGAAAAAAAAATAAAGTAAAATAGAGTTAGTTAAACATTACAGTAAATTCTTTTTCCTTTTGGGAAGTAAAACAAATTTGCACAAGCTTATTTAGATAAAGCTAGATGGTAGTATTTTGGGATTGCTTTATGTGAAATGATCCCCTTATGCCCACCTTGCTAGAGGTCTCTGGAGTACCATAACGTTCAACTCAGTAACATCTCTTGGAAAAGACAGGCTGTTAGTATGAGATAAATACCCAGTGTTTTCATCCTTAGGTTTCTTCTGGTGTTACAAGTTCATTTGTTTAAGCAAGTTGACTAGGAGACGAGTTTGCAAAATTGTGTGCTCCTACTGTTCTTCATTAAGTAAAGAGTTACTGTATTTGGGTGTATGTCTGGGTGCTGTATGTTAAACCTCTATCATCTTTTACAGCACTTAAGGGATTTATAGGCTATGGAGCAAAGGCAGCTTTTAATAAGACTTCTGCATTCACGAGAGTGTCTGAACATGCAAACAGTTGGGCCTAATACTACTAATCAGGACTTTGTCTGGACTGTTTGTGTGAAGATTGCCATGACTCAAGGCCTTGCTTAGCTGTATTAAGCAGTTCATGCAAGAAAACTTTGCTCATTTATCAACTAAATCCACACCTGTGGTGGACACTGCTGGAAGAGCTTTGAGCTACCCTGGTTTTGTACTGAAGGAGGATGTATTTACATGGAGGATTATCATGTCTTCTCTGTGATCTGGCAGCTTTTGGCAAAGGAGTAATAGCTTCTAAAGCTTCTTGCATTAGATCCAGAAGAGCATGTCTGTCTAAGCACTGAATTTGTTAGCTTCCATAATATTCATATAATTCATAATATATACCATCACTGTGATGAGCTGAAATGGTTTTCTACAGGCAGGCACATTTATGTTATGAGTAAAAGTATTCCTAATCACCTGATCGCTCTTCACTGCTACCAGGCTTTTTGCTCTGTGTTTTGAGCTTAAAATGTGTGCTAAATATTCTCATACTAGGGACTTCTCAAACTCTGAGAACTCTTTTCCCCCTTCTTTCCAAAGATTTGTGCCCAAGTGCATACAACCTTATTGAAAATCACATTACTGGAAGCATGCAAACAGGTGGATATGATGAAATCATAATAATTCAGATTGACTGCTATTCTTATAATGTGTCTCACACCTTAAATTAAAGGACTTATTAAACTCATAATTGATGGTCATTTTTAACAGCATATCTTTTAAACGCTTTTTTATTACAATGTTATGCTGGAATAAACAAAAAAAAGTGTCATTTAGTGAAACTGTTTGGTCTGTTGAATTAAGAAGTGATGTCTTATAGTATGTACAATAGATCTCATGCACTGTGGCTACATTTTCCAACATCCAAATAGCCTGAACTCCCAATCACAAGTAATCTCTTTTTTTTTAACCCTCTCTGTGATCACACTTTCTGTTTATTAGGATGAGATAGCAGATTTGAAGATGAAGCTGAAGACTTCAACACGTCAAGTGGATCAGCTGAAAGACGATCTCAAAGACAAAGAAGCAGTGCTTGAGAAAGCGCATTTAGATTATCAGCAATCAGAGGAGGAGAAGGAGTCATTGAAAGTAAGCTCCTTCACACATACACCTTCCTACAAAGGAGTGTTGCCATGATTTCACAGACTGCATTGTGTTCTGGTCTGTGATAGTTGTTTTGCTCTATTTAATAGACTATTCTGTAACTGAAGCACAAGGTCTCAGTACACATTAGAGATAGTCGTTGCACAAATCTTCTGTGTATCTGAAAAATTTAATCTCTGCCTATAATTATCTAAAAGTCCTGAATTGTCAGTTGGAAGCTTAAAATTTCTTGGTGATTGAACATTTGTTACATTTTGCTTGCAGAAAAGTGGATTTTGGGAATAGCCTGATTCTAGAAAACTTTTTAATACAGACCCTTATCATTCAACTTTTTAAAAACTTCTCACTGCTGTTTTTAAGTGCAAATCCCATTATATTACACTTCACAGTGTTGTATTTCTGTGTAACTAGCAAGCATTAGTCTTCTGGGAGTTAGGCAGTGCCTTTTAGTAGGTCCCTCTGCACAGAGAGTTATTTTAATACTGTGATATAAAGCAGAAAGAATCTGTTACAAGTCAAAGAAAATCTGAGCTTGAAGCTCTGGTTCTTCTCAGTGCTGGCTGCAGCCCATCCTTAGGTAAGCTATTAGGTTTGTGATGATACCTCAGCCTAATTTGCTGTGCTCTGAAAAGATTTAAGTAGTTAGTGTTCACAGAGGCTTATTTTTAATCTTTTCTAAGCACTACAGAAAAAAAAACAATACCAGGAAAAAAAAACAACAAAACAAAACAAGCACCCCTAGAAAACTGGAAAGTTGTCTGTCACTTTTCACAGTGTTTTTTTTTGCCAGGTTATTACTTTGCTGCAGTGACTCCTTGAGTTTTCAGCCCCTCTCAGCACATTACAGTTATGACAAGATGGCAGTAGGGCTGTGCAAAAAGGTGATGGATTTGTGTTCTTGTACCTGATCTGTCTCAGAGTTGTTCTATCCCTGATGAAGTCAAACAGCATCTCATTTTCCTGTGTGCAGCTTTCTGCCTTAACTAGTCCCCAATTCTGTCTTATCATATCTGAACTGTCTGCCATTTATTTGACAAATATATGATTGCTACAAGGTTTACACACTCAATTATTCACCAGCAAGTTTGTCCATACACTGCCATGACACTGCTGACTGGCTGCACTGTGGTCTGCTACCTGAGTGTCACTGCAGAGGAGAATTCAGAGGGGTCTAATTGTCACAGGCACAAAAGAACACAATTATTTTTGTTGCCATCCAGCCCCAATTTGTCCTGTTTGTGCTGATATGAAGGAATTAAACAAGCTATTCCTGGGAAATAAGTTTAAAGAACGTGCTAAATCACAGAGGACTAGGATTCATAGGAATGAGATTATACAGACATTGGATTTATGCTTGTCTGAGATGGCAAAAAGGTCTTAAAAATGTGTAATCATGGTAAATGAAATGGAGAATGCCTGATCCAAGCTCCATTAAAGACAGTACAAAGCCATCTTTTGGCTTCACTTTGCCTTCTTACAGGCATACAGATTAGAGTGGTTTGACAAAGCATCTGAGTGTTGAAAACTATCTATCTATGGCCCTCCAGGTTTGAACTGCAGGTGAGTCAAGTGCCTTGTATATTTTTTTAGATGTACATCTGTATTTTTTGTTAACATTTTCTAGAAATCTGGATATAAAACCTCTGACTCGTTATTTCAGCATTCTGTGGTCAGTCCCAGTTAGAACTTTCGTAAAACTCCTATTTTGCTTCCACCTCTAATACCAATAAAAAACCTGTTCACTTATAGTAATATTTCAGAATCTAAACAAGAATTTAGTTTGAAATTGTTTTGAGGAAGTGGTATAGGTCCCATGTACATTGTTCTTTCTTGTTGGCTGTTCTTCTGTTCTTACAAATTCTCTGAACTGACTTCAAGTAAGCTGTGCTGATTTACAGCAGTTCCAGACCTGACCATTTTTCTGCTTACACAGTGACTGTGTTTACTCATTTCCTTTTCTCTTACCTAATGTACACAGACCCTCGTACTGTAGTTTTCAGCATATTTAATTTAACTCAAAGTCCTGTTAGGTTGCTGGGCCTTTGTGTGGCTTAAAGTATTTATGTTCTTCACTATACAAGGCAGTTCGGGTTTATTTTAACAGTGCATTCTAGTGAAATTTGTTTATATGAATGTTTTCTGCCAACACCTAATGCCACTTCTTGTTTACAATTCATGTTTTTGTGACATAAGAAGACCATAGAATTTTGATATATTAAAAGAAATACCATCCAGCAATACCAAACACATGAACAGTTTTACATTTGTAGACAGCTTTTGCAGAGCATTGATTGCATTTCAGTGTGAAGTGGCTTGCATTTTCGTTCAGCTGATGAATTCTGATGAATATCTAACACTGACTAAGAGAGATATGTCTTGCACATGTGGGAAAATGAGAATTTTATTAACGAAAATAAGAATGAGACAAGCTATTTTATTATGATGATGGAACTGTTTCTGTCTTGAATTGATGTTTTTGCAGGTGCAGGCTTTATCACAGCCTCATTTTTTCAGCATTGAATGATGCTTGTTCCCAAAAGGCAGCTTGAACATCATCTTTTATAAGGGCCAGTGCTGTGGCAAAGTCTTTGAGTCAAGGCTTGAAAGTTTTTATATCTTTGGAAAAGGGCTGTGGTCAGCTAGTTCTACCTGGTCTCTAATTGCATAGCAATCATAGAAACTTCTAATAATCCAAGAAGACCTTATTAGTTTTTATCTACATACGTGCCTTGAATTATAATGTTGTGACAGTGGGATAGAATGATTGGGCACATTCTGGAGTTAGTGCTGTGCAGTTGCTGTAGCAGTGCATTGCTGCTCCACTTAGGGACAGCCGCTCTTTTCCCAGTCTTCCTTGTCTGCACAGCTACTAAACAAAATGCTGTAGCTCTTGAATTTTGCTGTTCTCTGCCTGGTTGCCATCTACTCTAAATTTATTATTTCAGTCAGAAGCCTTTCCTGAGTTGATGCTGATTTGTGTCATAGAGCATAGGTTGTTGCCCTTTTCAGCAAGGTGAACTATCCTTTCTCACATCCCTGATTGACTTTAAACTTAGAATAACAATTCCTGAAATGCTTTCCAAATATGACCTATGGAATTTTTTTTATATTTAGTAAATGAGGCATCCCTGAATTACAACTCGAACCATTGTCATAGATAAAAATCCTCTCAAATTTATATTTTGTATAGAAATACACAACACAGTGGTATTAAAATAATGTTTACAGTAGTTCTTTATGGGTCTTCATGCTTGCTTGTCTTGGTGATTTGTTCTCAAAAACCAACAAAAAATGTACCTCTCAGGAAGCTAAAAAAATGTGTGAAATATTTTTTAAAATCCTCACACTTAATTGTAGGTTTAAGTAATTCAAAGTTATTACTAAGCACACTTTACGTACGTTCTTCCTCAACATCAGGCTGAACTGCTTAGGATGACAAAACAGGCTCTGGAAACAAAAACATTTATAGAAAATCAGGAGGCAGAAGAGAAAAAACTCCTAAAAATCATTGCTGAAGCTGATGCAGAGAGGCTGAAGCAGAAGAAGGAGTTGGACAAGGTACGAATCTCTAATTTGAGTTTTTAAACACCCTGCATTTCCTTCCCTCATTTGTCCAGCATATTTTTAGGATGAAGATCCTCAGCTGCTGTGAGTGTGGTACTACTAGAGCTGTATAGTGCCATTAACACCAAAATGTTAAGATGGTAAAGTGAACAAAATACATGGTTTATACTATTCAGGTGACTGGACCTTTATAGGGGATACTATTATGTTCTTGCCTTATTCCTTTCATTAATAACAGTGAAACCTCTTAGTACACATGATTTTGATGGATACAAATATAATCATGATACTTTGGGGGTGGTGTGAAGGAGCTGTAACAGAGTTCACTGCTTTGTCCTGTGCCCTCAGGTGCTCAGTGAGAGATGTGCCCTGGCAATCCAGCTTATTCGTCGTAATGATGAAGTGGCTCTGCTCTATGAAAAGATAAAAATCCAGCAGGCCATCTTGAACAGGGGTGAGAGTGAGTACCGACAGAGAATGGAGGACATCCGAATTCTCAAGCTGGAGATCAAAAAACTTCGGCGTGAAAAGGGAATACTTGGCAAGAGTGTGGCTGATGTGGAGGAGCTCAGGTAGAAAACCTGATTGAACACATTTCCATAGTGACTGCAGCCATGATTTTATGTTTGAGACAGAAAAAATTTTATGTATGGTAAAGATTTGTAACAACAAACATTATATTAGGGAGAAGGGGGTTTGGTTTGACCTTAAACACAAACTGGATTAAATTCATAGAACAACTTATCAGCAATTAATAACATTAAAATATAGGAAGGAGGAAAGAAGATATCTTGGCCAAAGTTGAAATAGAGAATAGAGAATAGAAATATAATTTCTCTTTATACTGTAAGTTACTGCCTACAGAATAAACCTGAGAGATAGCAGCACAAATGGTGTTCATAGTTCAGTGAGCTGCTTAGTGGTATGGTGGTACAAGGCTCAGGTTAGTGGAACTCCTTTTCTGTTAAGCAATCCACAGAGTATCAGGAACACTTGACATATTTATGACAAACCCCTGCACATTTTCAGAGCCCTCTGCTTCCAGATTTATATGCAGACATGGTCTCTGAGAAAGATTAAGTTAAATTTTCATTGAAGGTTGTGTTTCTTTAAAACAGAAGTTTAATAGCACATGCCTGATTTATCTTCTCTTCTGGCTTCATGCTTCATTTCTTTTTTTAATGCTCCTCTATTAGAGGTGTATTCTTTCCTGATGGGAAACTATTGTCATTTTCTGTAGCATCAGTCTTGGTTTATAAAGAGAGGCAGTTATGTTTTTAGCAGATAACTATCGTACCAATTCTATGTAGCTACCACAGTATTGGGTGAGGTCTTTAGCTTATCAGTATAATTCCATGGCTTTCAGCAGAACAAATTAGCTTCAGTCCATGGTCAGTCCCATTGACTCTGGTGGAATTATGCCAGTTTGATTTGGTGAAACAGAAAAGAGAAGTGGGCACACAACATTAGCAATTGCAGTTTTCATCGACTGACTGCAGACAGGAATAGGATTTGAACTTGCTGCCCAAATGCATTCAGCCGAAAGTCTGTTACTGTATTGAAATTCAGTGATGGTATTGAAGTATAGTGTGATGCATGCCATGATGGGTGGATCAATTCTTGCTAACTGCAGCAGCAATCACATTCTTTAATGAAGTCCAAAACCATCATGAGAGCTGCCTATTGAAAGACTCTGTATATCACTTGTGCTGCTAATTAGCTTTCTTGATTTGCTAATTGGAGAAGTGAGTTTTTTTCCTTTTCCATAATCTTTTCCAACCTCACAGTTAAAAAAAACCAAAAACCAAAAAACACCTTTTTCTCTCTAGTGAGCTAAATATAACTCTGAGCTTAGCAGGAAAAGATTCAGTGGTGGAATAGGCACATCATGATTCCCTGCCTCTTTTTGATCTTGGAGAATTTACAGGATCCAACCACTAAAGTGATCAGGGTCAGACCATTGGGAAAAGTGCCTTTTTTGCCCTGCTTCTCAACCCTCTATCCCCACCATAAAACCCTAGTTGTCAAAGAATGTTGGTAATGCTCACTTAATTTTAAATTCAGCAACAAGGGACCCCTGAAATTCCTTGAGGAGAGGTAATAAAAGAAATCAAACTTCAGTTCTCTAAGGAACAATGTCCATCTTTCTTAGGTCCTAGAGTGTGTTTTATTTATTAGACTGTGTGAGCTATGTAGATTTAAAAACTCATTTCAGACACAGACTGTTAGATCCAGTACAGGGGTAACTGGGTATGACCCATACCTGATGTGTAGCTTGATGAGCTAACTCTCTCTGGCCTGCATGTGAATGGGACAATGTGAACAGTCAGGTCCAGGAGCCTATGGAGTAGCTTCCCCAAGGGTTCCTTTTCCCAGCCATTCTTGTCGAAGCAAGTGAAGAGGTCTAACTGGTTCCACCTGTTTAGGGGTGTCAGTGTTGCTACTTTTTTGCCACTACAGTACTGCCGTAGTGACAAAGTGACTTTTTGTGTATTTCATGTAGTGCTTCATGTGCACTGTAGTGCATGGGAGAATATTTTGTTAGTGTTCATGTTAGTGCCGTGGTCATATGGATATAGTTTCAGTGTGTTTCTTTGTTTTATGCTGATCTTCAGACTTGAGTTTCATCACATGCAGAAAGAACTGTTAAAGGAACAGACTCGATGCAAAATTCTGGAAGAAGAACTGCAGAAGCCCTTGCAAGTTCACAGATGGAGAAAATTGGAGGTGATGTGTGAGCATTTCATGTTCCCACAGCCCCTATTACCAAATCTGTGACCCAGCACAAAACCTGTTCTGTTTACTGTTATGCAAATCATGTGGAGGGGCAGGCAGGCTGAAATGTCCGTAGTGCCAGTGGAATACTCAACTGCTGAATGGTTTCCCTGCACAATGCAATCAGTGTTATTTTTTTGTCACTTTCTCAATGAAAAATTGCAGGGGGATTTGTAAAGAGATAGTCAAGTGCTAAAAGGAATAAGAATGCATAAGGTGAATTTAGAATAGGGTGATTCCTTACTGTGGCTGACAAGAAAGAGGATGATAGGAAAAAGATGCAATCCTATTCTCATCAATTAGGGAGGTGTATCTGGGGAAAAAGCCAGAATTTAAAAGGGTCATAGAATAGGTAGACTACAAAATGAACAGATACGAAGTCAGAAGGTAAATGACATCTGTGAGAAAAGGAAGAGGCCTCCACATAAAGAGTGGTGGTCTCCCAAAGATAGTCATTCCAGGTAATGTGAGTTCAACTGTTCTATGTAAACAGCTAATCTAAATTTTCACACGATTTGAACCTGCCAAGTGAAGGGGAAAGATAAAAAATCTATCAAGCATAGACCAAATATATGAACATCAGTTGGCATCACTGGATATTTTTGATGTAAGTCAGAGCCATCTGAGATTCCTCTCTTGCATGCGTCTGTGATCCGATGCCAGCCTGAGTTGCTTAGCTGCTCTAATAATGAGTGGTAATGTGCTCGGTCCCTACAGAAGGAAAGCTGAATATTTCAACTGTGCTTACTAACATGATAGTTAATTTCAGATCTTTTCATATTGAACTTGAGCAGTGTGATTTGCTTTTCTCATGAAAGGAAGATAGAATGCAGGAATCTGAACTGGGTGAAACACATATAGGGACAAACTCCAGCACTACCTTCTAACAAAGGGAAATCAGGCTAGTCCAAACATCCAATATTGGGAAAATGAATGTATGAGGAGACTGCTAATGGGAAATCATGTCTTTCTATTCTGCATTACTGGTTTGTACTTGGAACATAGAAAGGCCAGCAGATGGCAAGATCCATGTGAAAATAATCCTGGTGGGATTTTGGGTCGATTCCTAATGAACAAACACCCTTGTATCTCCAACAGTTGTCACAATTGGCACCCCGTTTGGGTAGCTATAGAAAAAAATCAAGGGCTGAGTGGGTCATGGGGACTGATCTACTTTTTAGCCTGATTTCTGAGGAAATGGTGTTGTGTTGTGAGCGCTGCGTGCGTATTTGTGTTAGTGTCCTAGTTACGCTTGAATTGATTAGTCAATTTAGATAAAATCAGACAAAAGATTAGGAGCAATGAGATACCAAGTTGCTAATAAGCTCAAGCGATTATGTAGGGAGCAGGACTTTATTGGAGCCTTTACTGTGGTGCGAGCTTAATCCTTACGAGACACCATGTGAGAGCAACCAGAGGTGGCGTGAATCTCTGAGTGCTTCAATCAGTTTGCCCTTCAGTAAAAGATCCAACAAGAGGATATGAAGTACTGGGAAAGTAAGTTTTACTGGTAGCTTGTCACAGAATTACTTCTTTTTGCTCCTTACAGCTTCCTCCAGATTCAATCTGTGACAGAAGAATGGGAAGGGACAGACAGACAGACATCTACTAGCTCCTGGTCTTTACAGGCTATGTAGATAGAGGGCAGCAGTACAGTGCATACATTCTGTCACCATCTGAAGCACTTAATTCCACTGAAGAATGAAATTTCACATGCATGGACACTTTAGAGCCTCATAATAATTTATCAATATACCCCAAAAATTTGTTCCTCTTAACTTCCCAACCTGTTTCAAGACTATGTTGTAGTTACTCTTTTTGTTTTGTTCAGAGCAACTGCTGAAGTTCTTAAACAGTGGAAAGTACTTGCACTGCTCTTCGTTTGTCAGGAGGCAGTTTCAGTTGCTGCTAGAATTGATATACTAAATTTCAGGATTGCTTGTATGCATGAAATTTAAAAAAAAATAAAAATTAACCAAACACTCCCACCCCTCCCCTTTTATATTTTTTACTTTTGAACATTTAGATATTACGGCTTTCATTTGTAAACAAGAAACACTAACTTGTTATGTATAATTTTTGAGACTTTGCTCTTTTCTAGGCCAGTGACCCCACTACCTATGAGCTAATTCAGAAAGTACAGAGACTACAAAAGAGGCTTATCAGCAAGACAAATGAAGTGATAGAGAAAGAATTTCTCCTTCAGGTACTGCAACATCATTATTCTGTTGCTTCTTATTAATGTGTTTAACTTCTGCATTCTCTGTCTACTGATGTGCTTCCTGAATGTTATTTAGATGCATGGTTTTGGATTGCTTTTGCATGCCCTTTAGACAGCTTTAGATGGCAGCACTGACTCACTGAAAGAGAACAAACAGCATCTGATTAGTTGGTTTTTACATTCTGGTTACTGATACCTAGACTACTCTGGAAAATACAATTAAAAGTTGACTTTAGTTTATTCATTCTATAGATTAGTCTTGAAGTCAGTCTTAGACATTTTGCAAGGGTTTTTTTCATCCTCTTAAACAAACCTGTTATGACCAGAACATGAAGGAAAATCTGTTCAATTTCTGCTTAGCTTGGCTTTTGGCAGAGTTAATCCTACAGAGTTTGTGTGATTTAGATATGCTGCTGTCTGGGCCATGTTTGATTTCAAGGTTTTTGTGCTGAACTTTACCAAAAATATTTTTTGTGATAACTTATCTTTTTTAAACTGTATCAGATGCCTCTTAACCCCAGTGATACCAGTAAGATTTATGTTGTAGAATGGGGAAGAAACTGTGTTCCTGTAGTGCAAATACTGCCGTCAAATGTAACAAAAAAGCACTCTCTTGGTTTTATCCATGGGTGTAAAACTGGGAAATCTGTCTCCTCCTCTTTGGTGACTGTAGGAATAGCTACAGTTTACCAGCTCTAGGTATTATGATTTGAACATCTTGGTCTTAAGTACATTAATAGTTTTGATGCCTGTGTTAGGTATCAACCAGTGGAGAGTAGAATGTGACCTGAATCTCTCTCTGTCTTGAGAAGAAGCTCAGAAGATGTTCTTAATGCAGGGTTTGTCTCTATTTATTGTGTCATAGGAAAAAATAGGTCTGCAATTTCATTTGAAGGTAGTGTATGGTGTATTATGCCTTTGCTTGGAAAAAGTGATCTTTGTTTCATAGCACTGAAATGCTGTTCGTGAAATAGTTATCTTAAAATGTAGTAAAAGTAGCTGCAGACTTGCTGTGCTTTACCTGTGCAAAACCCCAGTTCTATTAGATTTTTACATAGTCTCTTGCATATCTTGCCTTCTCCTTAGTGTGCTTCCATTTTGCCATTATCCTTATTTTCAGCTGAAGAACTGAGGTATAGAGGTATTAAGTTGCCTGCCCAAGAAAAATCTTTGAAACAGTATGTATTTGGTATTTGAGCCTACATGGCTTTCTAGACATTGGTACAATCTGTCTGTGCAACAGTCCTTCTATGGCAACTCTAATGCTTTTTAAATTATATTCCTAGATTTAAGACAGAGTATGGCTATATAACAATTATTATAGCTAGAATTGTTAACTGGTTCCTTTGTGTCCTTAATTCAGACACAAATTTCCTGTGCAACAATGCTGAAATTAAGGTCTCCAGGGATTTATCATCCACATTTCTGAGCTCTTTTCTGTGTTTTTTTTTAATTTTTTTTCCCCCACAGTGTTTTGAGTCCTCCACAAGGGCTGAAATAGGACTCTTTCGTCATGGGGTGTTTGTAATGAGAGGTACCCAGAGATGCAGGACAACCTCCACCTCATTTCCTTGGAGAGCTTTATGTCCTACTGGGTCAGTCACTAGTGTAGGTCTCAGAAGTTAGGTGTACTAGCTGAGTTCTTGCTACTAAGTGTCTGGATAACCTTGTACAAGCAATTTTATTATTCTTTAGACTGGTTTTCCTTGCTATGATGATAATACCTGTTTTTGTAAAGGGATACCCTGATACTCACTAGAACAAAACACTTGCTAATAACTTAATAAACTGATGCTGTGATGTTCCAAACTCCTGTGACAAAGGAGTGAGCCTGAGGAACACTTCCAGCAGAAGGAAATGAGCAGAGCAGTAACAGGAACTTTCTAAGCTGCATGCATTAGGAGGGTTGCTTCACCAGATCCCCTTCTGGCAGTGTGTCTTTATTCAAAAGATAGTGTAAGGTTTGATCCTGGCTGAACTTTCAATTTATGTGAAACAGCAGCAATTTAGTTCCCATTTCTGGAATATTTAATTTTGTCCCCTCAATATAATTTGTTTTGCTTAGTGAATTCTCTCTTTCGTAAGTCCCCTCAGGCATTCACTGTCTTTTTATTTTGTGTCTCTCCTGGAATTCAGCTCAGCTCAGTTCAGTTGCTGCTCATTTGCAGGAGTGGGGGAATTGCTGAGGACAAGTCCTGTGCCTGGTTGGTGTAACTTCCCCCATATTCAGAGTCAGAGCCTGCAGGAGCTGAGGGATGCAAACTTCTTAAGTCAGAGAACTGCTGCTTTCCCCATGTTGTGTTTGCTTGCATAAGTCACACCTCCTCACTCCCAGTCATCTTCAGCCACATTTTACACTGCTTTAAAATGGTCTTAATCTCTTGCTTGCCATACATAACCTTTTTTTTTTTTTTCCCATGTGTCTTTGGCCTTCATGATAGAAAATAAGATACCTGTTTAAGGTGAAGCTTGTGAGTGCCTGTGTCCATGATTTCTGTGTGTGCATATTATATAACTTAAACTTGCTCACATCAAAGTGTAGCAATAAAATAGAGTGCAAAAAACTTCATGGGTTGAATATTGTATACTAAAAACACCTTTGGAATTTAGAAATAACCCATGTCTGGAAATGGTTGAGCCTGGTGTCAGCAACCTGCAATTGGTTTTCTAGGGTATTGACCTTGTTGCATACTCATGCAGAGCCATAATGTCTGTCTAAGGGAAAAATAATTCCATTTGTATTGTATGCACTGTAGTTCTGTCTTCTGACTGTAAACAGTCTTTTAAATAAATGCTGGTTTATGCAGGGAACAAGGTTTCAGCTGGATATATAAATGGAAATTTTTGCTAAGTAAGTATCACCATATATAGATTCCTGTAGGAAAGCATCTGCTTACTTTTCCTGCTCCTGATGTGTATTTAATCATATGCTTTTTATTAGCTTTTTCATTATTTCTCACCTGTCAAAACGAGGCAGCTGTAGAAGCAAGCTACAGTCCATGCTGTGTGATTAAAAGTATGATTCGCTACATTCCAATCAGAGTATTTGGATTGCTGACAGTACAGGAAAAACCGATCTTGACTCTAAAATCTCATACAAAAATATCTCTTAACCGGTCATCAGGGCACAGTTTTTGGATCAGACATATGCTGAGAGGTAGTGAATATGAAACATGGTGAATGTTGGCTTTTTCTAGAACAACTTTTCAGAGCTGAACACTTTAGTAAAGGTGTAAAAAGATATCCCATGTAATAGAAATTATTAAACTCTTTTCTTGGTTTTTATCTGTGTCCTGTAGCTACAGCATCTTGGGTTATAAGCTATCAACTCTTGTACACCAAATAAGTGTGGACGTCCTGAGATGCTACTTTGAAGAGTAGCTGCAAAGCAGGTGGTCGTACTTTCTCCTTTATCTCAGGCATTCTCACAGCTGTGAGCTGCTGTGCTTAAAAAGCAGATCCAAACCCAGGGTCCTGAATATTTATGGTCAATAAAAATCCAGTGGCATTTTTTAAAAACATAGGAAGTGTTACTTCAGGGTTAGCCAACTCTCATGTTTGAGTCATTACTACCCTTCTGAATTTGTGCAATTAAGGTGGAGCATTTTTTTTTGTTCTTTTCCAAACTGTTGAGTAATATTGCATAGCTTTGTGGAGAAATACATTGTGTGTTGGTGTGTTAGTCAAGGGATCTCAGTGGTGGGTCAAAGTCTTTGTGAACAACATGTTCATGTGGGATGAATAAAACGTGTTGTAAGGCCATAGGGTATAATTATTAATAAACAGGAGTGCTCTGCTGAACAAATCCCAACTGCAAAAAGCAGTTGCTCTCTTTGCATATGGGGCAAATCCCTCACATGACTGAAGCTCTGCTGCTCTGCTGTGTACTGAGCAGTGATGTGATAAACACGCGGTGGAATGGATTACCTTGTTAGGATTATGATTGGTGTGGTTTTAAGAATTTATCCCATTAAAAGTGAATTATGCACTGCTTTATTTGTTTCAAATTTAGTTCTTTCTCTTCAGAGCAAATTCCTCTAATTTGATTTTATGTCTGACTGAGCAGAATTTTATTCAGCTGCATGTCTTGGAATGGATAACAGTATAAAGATTCACATTATATGTCAGTTCCCTCTTTTGTCAGTCATCTCAGAGGAGTGTTCATAAATGTAAAAAAGAAGTGCAACCTGGATTATTTGTGCAGGGAGGCAGAGGCAAATGTGTCTTATTTAATGCTTGTGTGTAATAGTGAAAGCATAGTTTTTGTGTACATATATATTTTTATTCGCTCTTGTTTAATTGTCAGCAATCAAAGCCCAGGACTGGGCAGTCAGGATGTGATGCTTCCAGGCTGTTAGTGTCTTGAGCTCGTAGTTTAGGAGTGCAAGGGCAAAAGGCATGATTAGTTCATATATCTGACTCAGAGATTACAGCCAGATAGCACCCACATGTTCTTGTATTGAGCCAAGTTTTGAGCTAAGTTTCAATCCCTCCAGAGAACTTACCGTCCCACTGACAGAGTAGGAGGAGTAGAAAAGGATGCTGCTTTCTCCATCAGAGTTCCATTTCAGGTATTGTGAGATACAGGGAGGGGAGAGCAAGACATTCTCTGTGACCTTGGGCAGATTACTTAGCTTTTGCAAGCCTCATATCAAGTAAAAAGGGAATAAAATAATTTCCATTCTTATAGTGGTGTGTGAATGAATATATTAGAGATAGGACTCAGTTCATTAGCTGAACACTCAAAATAGGCAGATATTTTATTTCATTTGTGGTAACTTTGTAGTAGAGCTATTCTGTCCAGTTTCAGGTGCTTGTTGCTATTGTGTCTGAACATATACATAATTATCTTTATTTCTCAGAGCTGGTACTGTAGATTCCTAAAGAAATCTGCTTTAGAACAGTGTGTTACCATGTGAGTTTATGCAGGCTGGAAGCTACTGAAATCAAAGTTTTCTCCCAAGAAATGAAGGAGCTTTGGGATTTGCTTACCTGTATTTGTTTCACATTTTGCCCTCCCCCCCTTATTATCGAAAATACAATTTTTTTTTCTATATTGCATAATGTTTTTTCAGCCCAGTGTATGAGGGCCCAGTCCCTATGACAATTATTTCTTTCCCTAGCTCGGGAGTTTCATGAGGCATGCTTCTGCTGTGTTCTTCACTGCTCTCACAGGGCTCAAGTAGTTTCCATTATACAGCACATAATAGAGAAATGTGTGCTCAAATGCTGAGTAAGAGATTTTCTCATCTGACAGCCTGCTAGGAAAAATAAGAGAATACTCTCCTATCACCTACCTTTATTTGGGTATTCTTAAGTCACAGATCAGTTTTATCTTAGGTTTTATCTTTACATCTTCAGCATGGCTGAGATTTACTTTACCCTCTCAAATTCAGCATTTATGTATTTTTGGTGCCCAGTGTAGATTCTGCTTGGATTTGGGAGTATCATTTTCTTGCGTGTTACATGTAGGGTAGATAGTCTGAGTTGGGGAGTTTTTTGGCAGAATTGTCTATTTTTATAAAAATAACTGCAGTTCACTTCAGGAAACTAATGACTGTAGAGTCCCTAGAAGTTTCTTTTGACCGGCCCATTATTGTTTCTCTGTCATCTTGCCTTTAGAGAAATTTCAGCAGAGGCAGTTTGGGAGAGTGCTTTGTGCGCACTGAAACTTACAGGTGAACTGCAAAATCCACTGCAAAATACAATCCTTTCTTTACTGGTCCTTTATCATTTATATATGAAGTCAGCCTTTTGAAGGGATTTTTCCATCTGAAAATTAAAAGGGAAATTTTAGCTTTTTATACTGTACTAGGACTTGGCTCTTTTCTATCTCTATTTCCTGGAGGATTTGACTTCCTCTGGAAGCACTGGATTAATGCCCTATCTTGCTGCTCAGACTAGTGGTTCTCTCAGCCCTCAATTAAAGGAGTGAGTATATTGAGCTTTAGGCCTTTTCTATGCTTAAAAACACCATTCCTACTAGCAAAAAAGTAACTTTTCTGATTTAGCTTATGACAGCTCCTGAACGGCAGAAGACTTTCTTGACAGTAAAATGGCATCTAATTGCATAGCCAGTATTTGGCATAGCCATATCAGCACAAAGGAATTGCAATACTAAATGAACTGAAATTGGCCAGAGATGTCAAAAACCACAAGAAAGAGTTCTTCAGGTGTGTAAACAACAAGCAAAGATGGAAGGAAAATATTGGCCCACTGTTAGATAGGAGACATGAAATAGTCAACAACCCTGAAAAGGCTTGAAATTCAACAAGGACAAGAGTCTTACACTTCAGAAATTTAATCCAGGATTACAGCACAGAATGAGATCTACTCAGCTGGGGAGCAACTCTGTGGAAAGGGGCCCGGGGTCCTGGTGGCCAACAAGCTCAATATGAGTGAAGAGTTTGCTGCTGTAGCAAAGAAAGACTACCCCACTCTACTCAGCACATTTCAGGCCATACCTGGAATACTGTGTTCATTTTGGTCCCTGTTATATAAAAATGATGTGAACAGGTTGGAGAAGGTCCAGAAAAAGGCCACAAAGATGGTCTAAGAACTGTGAAGCTTGCCATAGGAGGAGACTGAGAAAACTGGATTTGTTTGGCCTTGAAAAAAACAAAGGCTTAAGGGAAACATTATAACTGTGTTCAGTATTTAAAGAGCAGCTAAAAAGAAGACGGAAACTCTGCTTTAACAAGGAGTCACATGGAAGAGATAGAGGTGATGGGTAGAGATTACTTTAGGGAGATTCTGATTGGACACAAGAGAAAATTTGTTCACAGTGAGAACAATTGGAAGCCATTGGAATAATCTGATCAGGGAAGTGGTGGATTCATAATGCTGGACACTTTAAAGATCCTTCTGGACAGTGTACTGGGACATCTTATCTAGATGGTGCTTTTGCTGAGAAAGACTGGACCACATGATCCTTGAGGTCCCATTATGACTTGGTATTCTATGATTCAGAGATTTAAAAGCTGTCAATTGAATCCCAAAACCATTGAACAAACAGTCCCATTAAAAGGACAACAAATTTAATGCTTGCCCTCATAAGTGTGTACTGGTTATCAATATAAACAACTGAGAATGAACGAAAGGTTGAACCTCATGATCTTTGAGATTCCCTTCCAACCTGGTATTCTATGAACGCTAAGCTGCCAAAACTTCTAACCAACAATCAAATGGTTCCTGAAAAAAAAAAAAAGCTTTCCTGTCCTTGTAAAAACCTAAGTGTTGTTCTATACCTTAAGGAAGTAAGAGAGAGAAAGCAGTACCTGGTGGAGTGTGGATTGAGTTAATGACTCCAGTTCTTAAGCTGGTGGCCAGAATTTCAAGGGATTTGTATTGAAATATAGAAATGAGAAATACAGTAGTGCCTAACATTTACTTTTTGGCTTTCTGCTGGGTATGAATCATAAAGAAAAAGTTTACTTCCCCAGTGTCCTGCGGAACTAAGCACTGTTGTGTCAAAGGCCCATTGTAAGAATTGCTCAGATTTAGATTTAAGACTTCAAAGATGAGCTTGTTGAGTTTTTGTTTTCTTCTTTTATTTTGTTCTTTCCCAATTAAAAAAAATAATTTATGCCTATGAACTCTGGTTGTAACTCAGTTCTAGCTAGTGGTGAATGAAAAAATAACTTATCACCAGCTCAATATTGTGATGCACAGCAGTCTACTGATTTAGTGCCATTAAATTAATTTCAGTGCAGTATCTTGAAGCTTATTTGAGCTGGAGTCTCCAATGCAATATGAAGTGACACATGGAAGTATCTAATATATCAAGTCATTCTTCAGAACCACTTTTCCAGATTTTTTCTTTCTTGTGCAATTCTTTTTTTTTTTTTTTGGCATTTTTTTTTTTTTTTTTTTTTTTTTTGTTGGGGGTGAAAGGTTCACTGCTGAACTAGGTTTTTGATTGGGGATTTTAGCTTTGTTTAGAAACATTTGGAAATGTTTTCTATTTTGGTATTGGTTTTAAATTTAAGGATTACTGTCTTTCAGTGATTCTCTGCCTGACATGATGGCTTTCTCCATAAAATGAGAATTTCTCTAGTACCTTTTGTTCTGAGATTGAGAATTTTCCCCCAATTATTTATTTATTTATGTTAAGGCCAATAGGGTTCTGTGAGTAGGGTGGAACCACTCACTGAGCCTGCTGTATGATCATTGTGTTGATTCTTGATGTAACTTAGCAGGACTCATATACAACCTGGTGATGATGGAGTAAATAACCATATCTCAAAACCAGGAAAGGTAATGAGTCCCCTCTGTGGAGGTCTATTGAGGATCTACATATCTACCTGAAAATTTTCTGTAAGCCTTAATAATTCATAAGCCATTTGAGGAATGTTCTGTTCTTGCCCTAACTATCCTCAGAAAGGATTTGATTTCTATTTCTGTATATTTTAGTGCATTAGTTTATTTTAGCTCTTCCAATCTCAGTCCATCTAGAATTAGAAGACGTTCTATACTATAGATATTTACAGCATGATAAACTACTTTTAAAAACATGCTGACATTTAGATTCTTTGCCTTCTCCCACATATGCTGCAGTTCAAACAGAAGAGAATAAAATCTTCTTAGGAAAGCTTTTTTTTTTTTTTTTTTTTAGTATGTTTGTTTAAACAGGGTTTTTAAAAACCAGGTAGGAAAGATGCTAATCACTTTAATGTCACCAGGTGAAGATAACTGGATGCTCTTTAGAGTGAGAAAATAATTTGCCAATAAAATTAGTGCAAATATTTTTGACACTGAGAAATGGGAAGCAATCAGATTACTTAGTGATCAAACAAAACATTTTTGGTGGTTAATTTTCTAAGTGGAAGAGTTTAATTTTTACTGAATCTTTCTAGAGCTACACTGCCCTCATAAACAAACCAGATTTCCCGTGATAAATGGTTTTGGACAAATGCAAGGTGCAAATTTATTTGAGAAATTGGAAGAAAACAGATCAAAGTAACTTCTGAGGATCTGCACATTTTAGCTCCTCTAATGATGTTTTAGTCAGAACTATTCAGATGCCATTTACAAAGATGTAAAAATCCCTTAGGGTTTATAGTTGGCAAATGTACATGAATGCTTAATCAGTTTTACAAGTTTTTTAGAAGAATTGATATATTTCCTTGAGTTTGAGCTTGACGGAGGACTCTGGTGGGTCATCAGATGTTATCCCTCCATGACATGCAAGATTGAGTTAATTACACAAATATTCTCCCTGATAGATGAATATCAGGTATAGATTTGTTTGCTGCATCCTAGTATTTGTGCTCCCAGTCCATGAAGTGTGTGTGAAGAGATTGTTGGCTTCAAGTACCCTTCGTTTATGGTTGGGAGTTTCCTCCCACACTATTAACCCCCTGCTGGAGTCCCAGGCCTGGTGTGTCTGAGAAGCAAGAAGCAGATGTATTGTCTCACTGAGCTTGGTGGTCCTGGAGGACTGGGAGAATGAGTGTCATTTCTGGGTATCTTCAAGGAGTTTTAGTGAAGTTTGGCAATTCATGAAGCAAATCTTTGTGTCCAAAACTCTTCTAGAAGAGGATCACTGCCCTGGCTGGTAGCAATACTTCAGTCTGTGTACATTAAAGATTTAATGGCATTCAGACACTGACATGAGGAGGCCATATGAAAACCGCATACAGTACTGTCATCTGAAATCTATATCAGAAAAATAGAAACAGGAATTACCAAATTATTCAAATGCATTACATTTGGTTGGAGCCCAGAAATCTTGAGCATGGATACTTTGTGTCATTAGACTGAAAATATTGTGCAAAATTACCCTTTCCTAAAATTCTTAGTCAGAATTGCCCTTAACTTCAACATTAGTTTGCTAGAATAAAGCTAGGGCAGAAAGATCAGGAATTGTTCCAGTAAATAACAAATAACTGAAAACAAACTTGTTTACTCCTCATTCCCATGTTCAGCATGTATCTGGGAAGGAAATAAATCTGCTGTGCACCCCAGGGTAAAGTATATTAATCAACCAGTTATCTTGTTAAGGGAAAATAAATGAGGCTCTGTGCTGACTGAATACATTGCAGTGCACAAACTTTGTGCACTGGATTGTTAGCAATCCAATACTGACTGTCAGCCATCCAGAAGCTCCTGGAGAGGTTAAAATACTGGAGAAATGTGACAGCAGTGTAGCAATATCTTCACAAGCCCAGGTTATGTAGTGGAGCCCAGAGCTAGATGTATGTCTTTACTGTTCAGGTGTTCTTCCATTACGACAAATGTGTTCTCTTCCTTCAGCAGCAAGATATGGACAATCTACAGCATCCCATGCAGTGATGGATTATTATTTTGTATGACAGTTGCAACAACAACAACAACCCTCCCTCCAGAAAAAAAAAAAAGGTCATTCCACAGGGACAGACTAGGTTTTATCTATTCCAGTTCAGTTATTTTCATACTTACAGGAGTGTGAATGGTGCTATTGTTGAGAGAACACATGCAGAAAGATGCTGCAGGCTAAGGCTGTTTTGCAGCAGTTTAGAGGCAGGCAGAGTCACTGTGTTTAATTGGGTTTTTTTTTCAGAAAGCGAGCTTAAAATTGGACACGAGGGCACAAACAGGTGTAGAAAGAACCCCGTTTCTCCATTCTTCTCTCAAGACATCCAGAAATGTGCTGCTGAGTGCATGGGAGCCATGAACCTCACCTAGGGAGACTGCCAAGTCAGGTGCATCAGTCAGCCAGTTGCTCCACATCTTCTCAGCTCAGAGCTCAAGTCTTCCCATGCCTGTCTCAGTAGATATAGCTGTAATCTTAAACAGGAGATTACACACTTGGGCACAGCAGTTGTTTTTACATGGACATTAGGATTCACTGTCTTGCCTCTTCCTTTAGTCCTCTTTCCATTTCTTTGAATTTTAAGAAACAGGCGAAGGGAGCTGAAACAGAACTCCTCAAAGGATAGCAGAGGTTCAGCTCTAATTACAGTAAATCTGAAGGAAGTCATGCATTAAAACATTCATGATTTCAGTATTGCCGTGTATGTTTCTTAGATGTACTGTTATTTCTTAATAGGTTCCAAAGTGTAACAAGAGACTGGTCTTTCTTCCTTGAGGTACTTGACATAAGCAGGGAAACTCTGTCATCCTGTCAAAAAGATGTATGTAGGCTTTACTGCCTTCTTAGACAGGTATTTGTAGATTTAAGTGGTGGCTTGACTGTGAGACAGCTGTTCAGAGGTAGCAATTCCAGAGCACCAAAGGACTTGAAGCAGAGTGCTCTCATCTTTCAGAGAAATCTAAGAATTTAAGTCATGCTGATGATTAAAGAGATGTAGGTGCCTAACTTACAATTAGGTATTTCTAGAAGCAGCTCTGCAATTTCTTTGACCCTTTGAGGTCATCTGTCAGATCAGTCTGAAATGAGAGCAGAAGCTACGTCTGCTGGGTATCTCCATTCCAAGCCTCCACCTGCAGGAACAGCTCATCTTTATCAGTAGAGCTGTGATAATTCTTAGATTCATCTGATATTTAAAAAATTGAAGTGGCTATTGAATAGCTAAACACATGCTGTTACACTGACAATATAATAGAGAGGTTTTAGGTCAAATAATCTAGATTTGAAGAAGGGACAATTTTTTTTTCCCCATGAAACTCTGTATAAAGCAATTATTACACAGTAAAAGGTTCCCCTTTGTTTGCTTTGTAGACTTTGTAGACTTATTCACTTCTAATATTTAAATACGTTATTGATAAGATTTGTATCAACCTCTGAATCTCCTCCAAGATGCTTTAAGATGAGTTGCTACTAGAATGTGAAACAAAGGTTTGTTTAGAGCTCTGTTCTACTCAGCTGTCAAGCTGCAGGCACTGTGGAAATACTTGGAATATTTAGATCAATCCATGTCTTTGTCAGGGGTAATTCTCACTTTTGAGAAACAACTCCCTTTTCTTTTGTGTGCATGTATGTGCGTGTTTCTGCTCAGACATATAGAACAGGAGATAATTAATTGATCATCTTCTGCAATGTAAAGTGTATCACTGTGATTAAGTGAGCTACTGTGATTAATGATTTTATGAACTGTTGTGTAATGTCCATAGTAAAAAGGGAATTGCAGCTGTTATTTCAGCAAGATACATCCATGCCATTTTCTTCTGAGAGACTGTTATACTGGTGTCTCAGAGTTCAGAAACTGAACGGAGAAGAGTATATGTAATCTATTTGTTTGTTCATTGGGAAAAAACCCCCTGTTTTCCCACAACCTTCCTAAGAAGGGTCCAATAGTAACAGTAACTAGCAATAATAATAAAAATAATAAGAAGTTACAATTACACTTCATGTGGAAATTTTCATACTTTCTTGTTCCTGGAAGATGGTAATAGAGCAGCATTCAGCTCTTGCTGTTGCGAAAAAAGAGGCAAGGGTGAAGACTTAGAAGATGCTGCAAAATGGGTTTTTTTCTCTCTCATTAAGCTGTTTTGAAAATGGCAGTCAATTTGGTGCAGTTTTGTCTGAGCCAGAGGAGGCAGATTTGCTCTTGAGAAGCATTGTTATCAACTGGAGCAATAAGTTACAAGACAGATTTATTTTAACTCTTTGACGAGTGGTGCAGATTTCACCAAAGATTGTATTATCCCAGCCTTTCCTTCAAGTTGGTGGCAGTGCTTTAACAGGAAAACCTAAAGCATCTAATGCAGTGTTAGTGTTGCCATACTGTGAAAGGGCCTCACTGTCCTGTTTCAAACATAATGGATTTACCCAATAAAAACCCTCACAGGTAAAGAAGTGTCTAGGTGATGACGGAAAGAGAAACTGTTCCAGGGAGCTGCACGCTTGCAAAGGTGTTTGCTGATGGATGTGGAATAGACAAGAAAAACAGGAGCTTTTGAAAAGTGTTTATACAGAAAGTTTATACCCCACGTTTCTATTAGTGCTGGAGGCAACTTGCTTCTGTTATTATAAAATTTGTGAATGTCACTGTATGCTAATTTTTGTCTTTTCCTCCTAAAACTTGCAAAGATAGATGTCCTGAGCCAACAGCTTATACAGGTAAAATGACTATGACAAGGAGTGTATGTCTGTGTATGTATTTAATCCAGATTTCAGTGTACTGTTTAACACTTACGAAAAGGAATCACAACCCCTTAAGGATGCTCTGCTGCTGCATGGCATCGTAAACATGCTGGCTCAGGAGTTCAGCACAGTGCTGATATTTTGGTTATAGTGCCAATAAACAAGAAACCCTGCTGTGGCATGTCGACTGACTTGTTATCCTCAGCAAAGCCATGAGGAGCTGTGGAGTTCCTATATGGTTACTACATTGCTTTCTCCACCTCACTAATTAAAATAAGGAATTTTAGTTAGGGTGAATGTTTTGGGATTTGCTGCCATACGCTATGTTGTGCGGTTTTGCACTACATCTTTATCTTCTTGCGTGTTTTCTTTAGCTCAGTTGTTAGAGACAGTAACTGACATAAGTGAAATTTACTCTAAGTCAAAGGGGTTTTTTGGTGTGTTTGTTTTTAGTTTTGTTTTTTGTTCTTTTGGGGGGTGTTTTTGGGGTTTTGTCTTTGCCTTTTTTTTTTTTTTTAATAATCTATGTGATAAAAAACTTTTTATGCATAATGGGATTTTTGTGGGTCTTGTGGAAAAGGCTGTTGGGGTGCTGCTATGCCAGGTAAATTTACTGAATTATCTGCTTGGACATACAATTTGATGAAAATGAGGAAGTTGGGACTTCAGGGCCTATTTGTGCTGTGAGTACATCCTCATTAAATGTCTCCTGTCTCTGACTCAGAATGAAACCCTGGGCTAACTGATAAGATGGGTCATTTCAGGAGTTTCTTGGTATCATGGTGAGGGACAGGATGACATAAACCAGAGTCATATCTTGAGAGCTAATAGCAGCTACAGTGGTCCACCCCAGCCTGGAACTGATGACTGCCTCCCACTCCCTGTCACAGCAGTGAATGCTTTGGTGTCACTTTGGGGATGTATCTGATGGTGCTGATGGTCCTTCTCACTGGGAGCAACAAATTGGGCTGTGCTGGTCAGCAGCAATAGCTTCTTCTGAAGGATTTTGCTAGCAAAAGTGATTCTTCTGCTGTAGACTGAGCCAATATGTGACCACTTTATCCTGGAGAATCAACTGAAATTGGCCAAGCACGAGCCAGTCTTCTGCAGAAGAAAGTTATTTTCTCTCAGTTTGCTGTAGAGTAAGCAGGCTAAGAGAACTACTGAATAGGGCTGAGACAGCACGTAGTTAAATTTAGGGGAAAGCACCACTCCCCCACTCTCCAAATTAATGGGTGAGAGACTTAGAGATGAAGGAACTTACTGTCATGGCCAAGTCTACAGGCAGATCTGTAATCTCCTTTGAAATCCCCTGGAAAACAAATCTAAGACAGGAAGGGGTATTCTAAGAATAATGTGCAGTTTTATTTACACATTTTTTACAACGGATATTCACAGAGGTGCTGAAATTCTCTTTGGAATGCCTGAAATTTGACTGTAACCCTCAATCTGAGTGTCCCTGTGTGCCCTACATACACAAAATGAATGTGCTATCATTTCTCCACCACCACCATAACTTGGTTTATGTCATAAACCACTGGGAATTTTGCTGTGGAAGGATCATGTTAAAAAGCTTTGTTACTGGCCTAGACCTGATCATGAATGTTACTCTTAACAGTGTGGAGTTACAGTGACGTGATGGATCTTCCTTCACCTCACCAAGAGGAAGAGTTGTGCTTTGCAGTGTGTTTGTGACTCTAAGTTCTTTTAACCTCAAAACCACATAATTCTGGTGCGATGTATATTGTGATTGCAGCCTTGCGTAAGGATGGAAGGAAGTGTGGGAGTTTGGGACAAGCCAAAGACACTCAGTTATAATGGATTGACTTAATTTATTATAGAAAATATAACGTTTCTTTATTAATTTGTACTGATTTATTCTTTTCCTGGGCACTCCTGATTTCTTATATGTAGAGATAAAAGTACCTGCTGTAAGCAGGTGGAACTACTTGTACCATGCAACTCACTTAGATTTACTCTGGTGGTTGCTGTTTTGAAATTAATTGAAATGAATTGATTTTTTATTCTTTTTTTTTAAATCCTGAGGTTAAATGTCAGAAATTATAGAAATGCCAACCTATGAATACAAACTTCTGCTGATGAGGAAAGAAGTATCCAGGATTTTCTTTTAATGTTTTGCTGACATATGGTGCTTCTAACCCAGTGACAAATTAATTGACTAGATGTAAAAGAGATGGACAGTGCTTAGCAAGGAAGGACAGGGTATGCATTATAAGACATGTGGTTCTGCCTCTGTTGGATTATGGAGACAGTATGCATTGGACAGCTAACGAGTCTCTGTTGCACAAGATAGATTCTCCTTTTAATAGAATTGCATGCTTTGTCTCTAAATGAGATTATTATACACACCATTGCACGATGTTTGAAGAGCTTACTTGGCCATTTCAGAGGGTTAGGAGAGAAAAAAATTGGAAAACAATTGCACATAAGACCTTCAATCCGTCTACTGCTCCATATTTATCCAAATTACCATTACACTATTCCAAAATATTAATCTGTGATACATTTAGGGGTGAAATGTTAATACTGACCAGCCAGATTTTGACAGGACAGATTTTTCTTTTGCTGTTGTTTTTACCTTGCAGTCAACTCTCACTTCCTCAGAAAGAAAAGCTGGTAGTGGGAACCACTTGTTGTGGAATAACAACTCTCTACTCAGAATGAATTATGAATTTAATTTTTGCCACTATGCAGACTTCACTCTGAGTCTCAGGAGGCTTTGATTTTTCCAGAGACAAACTGTGAACAGCTTCAATTATAAGGAACTCTTCCTCAGTAATCTTCAGAGTTTAAGAGCAATGTTTGCAAAAGCAATGTATGATTTCAAGTGATCGCGGTTTTGGGTCCCAGCTTGTCACCATTGTAGTGCATAGTTTTCAGAAAATTATGAGGTCTAAAAACTCCAGACTCCTTATGCTCTTGAAGACTGGGCATCTAAAATTTTACATCTTCAAAATTACAAGCCACTTCTGAAAATCCTGGCTCAGTCATTAAGCAAGACCAAGTGTCGCAATTCTAGATGATGGGGAGGCCCCATTTCCCACACTGGCGGAAGAATTCTGCAGTAAGAGTTGTAGAAGGAGCTTTAAAAAGTGAGCTAAAAGGGTTTTTGTTAAAGCCAATGTAAATAATCAGCTATCCTACCTCCTTCTTGGCATTTTTGTCTTCCTCAGTTAAATCATTTGTCTGCTAGTCTCCTTCATAATTCCATCTCTCCAGATACCAGAAAAATGATGTGATTTTACTAAATAATGTTAAATAATAATGATCTTAGTTTGACAGGGTAGATACTAAACCTACTGCAATGTGCAAATGTATGAAGGTGGCTTTGTTCACAGCTTTATTCCTCATACTAAAGCAACTATATTCTCAAAACACCTGAAAACAGCCTTTCAGTGCAGAGAGCTGTAAGTGGGTCTATGGTGTGGTTTCTGTTCTGGCATGACTATATACAATTCCCACAAGTAATACTGTTCCAACATAAAAGAAGACACATGACAAAATAAAATTACTTGGTGGTAATTGTGCAAGTCATAGTTGTTGCTGTTTATACTTTCTTTCCCTTTCCCAGAGCCCCTGCAGTTAAACTGAAAGGTTATATATATAAATATATATATAAATGTCTGTGTGTGTCTGTGTATGTGTGCACATGCTTTGCAGGATTTTCTTTGGAAGATGTTATTCTTTTGTACAGTCCTTCCCTGGCATTTCTGTAGCCTTCTCACCTCCTGTTGGGTGAAGCTAGGATCATTAATGCAAGGCAGTGTGATTCATAAGAAAGATTGCAGTAAGAACAGTTACTAGTAATTATTTTCCCAGCCTTGGATACTCTTCCAGTGGTTGTTGTACTGTGGCGGACATGCTCTGTGGCGGACTGTGCTCACTGATGATGGTGTTTCAGAGTATTTCATTTGTGGTTCAAAGTGGCTGGATGTTTCTCTTAATGAGCTCTTGCTTTGCAATCACAACAACTTTAAACACCTTATGGCTAGTGAGGAAAGACTGACACACAGACAGATTTGTTTCTCCACATATCTTCCTGATTGAATTTCAATTTTCAATGAGGTTGATTTCATCACAGGCTGTGCTGCTGCTGTAGTAGTTTTAGAAGAGCTCTTCCTCTCGTCTTTTTTTCTTAGGAAAAGGAGAAGCTGTATGTGGAGCTGAGGCAAGTCTTGGCCCGGCAGCCTGGGCCTGAAGCCACGGAACAGTTGCAGAACTACCAGCACACTCTCCGAGAGAAGACTAAGCAGCTGAAAGTAAGAGATGCCCCCTGCCCCTGGCTGAGGGGCTGCCAGCCTTGCAGGATGGCTGCACCCAGGGTCCTGGGGAGTGAGGCGTCAGGAAGATTTCCAGTGAACAGAGTGCATGCCCTGGTAGATTAGATCTGGAAAATAAGGTTAATACTGCATCTCACAAAGGGAGAACTGGTAACAGCAAGAGAACCTTTTTACACATGCTAGTTTGTTTCTTTAAAATAAAGGCAAAGTCTTATTAGAATATGAGTGTGCAGCACAGTGCTATAAATGTGTTTTGTGCATGGACATTTTGGGACACTGCCAGCTTTTCATTAAGCTTATTCTCCTTCCCTGTTCTTAAGCTGGTAAGATCTTTAAGAAGCAAATCAAAGACATTTAGTTTTCTCTTCAACAACTAGTGGGAATATATTGGAAATCCACTCTTAAAATATTGTTATTTCTCTTGCAACATGTACATGTATATTAGACTTGCAGATTTTATAGGGATGATTGCAGGAACCTGTTCTAACCCCTTGTCAGTAGAAGGGAGGATTTCCTGATTCTGAAAGAATTTTGTAGGAATTTTTAAAAGCATGATCTTAAAAAGTGATTCTTTAATCTATAAATTCTATTTTGATACTCTATGAATAAGCTGATCTTCCCTTGTTCTTTCCTGCATGAGAGATCAGTCTCCCCAGGAGTTCATATACTTCTACGGCTCCTCTCTCTGTTGAAGTCATCATCTCCTGTTCACTGCATCATAATCACGTCTATACTAACCATGAGGAAAAAAATGCAGGAGCAGATGGGCTCTTAGGAAACAAAAAGGCTGTTATGCAAATCTTAGCTTTCCATGGAGAAGATAAACAATGTAGAAAATGTAAAATAGAAGCCAAAGTTTATCTAAACTGAATGTGAAGTTTTCCATACAGGCCTTATTTGTCCTTAATGCAATCAATTGCTAAATTGCTACTGTGTATTTCAGGCACAGTACGCTGTAGTGTGCTGGTGTGCATAACATTTTGGGGTGCCAGGTCAAGTTGGATTGTATTAATATTTACACTGCCCGGTACTACTTTGCCTGTGTAGGTTGAATTACTCCACTTAACAGTGGATCCCTGTGAATAACCCCCATTATTATTATTAAATAATTCCCTGATTCATTATTTTTAAGAATCTTCATTTTAGGTTTTCACCCAAATTTATGTCCCAGAAATTAACAGCTAGCAAATATATTAATACCATTTCCATGAAACTTGGAGCATATTTTGCATGTTATATTGTGGTTAAATGGCATAACCTTAATTTTGTAAGTTGCACTTAGGTGAGCAGCAGTGATTAAATGAAACATCATGATGGAAAAAGAGTTGTATAAAATGGTGATGTCTTACATCATCTTATATGAAATGAGAAAGTGCTTGTAAAAGTACTCAGATATGTGTAAGTGAAACTAACATCTCCCATTTCTGCTGTTTGTCTTTTGTTTGTTAGGTTTTGTCCTCAGAACTGAATATGTATGAAGCACAGAGCAAAGACTACAAACGTGAAATTGAAAGACTTAACAATGAACTTGTAAATGTGAAAAAGAAATATCTATCTCAGAAACACAAGGAACAACAGAACAAGTATGCGAAAATAACAGTTTTGTCTACAAAAGTATAAGTCGATTTTTGTTTTTATATGTTGATTTTTGTTTTTAGACCCTACTTTACCCTTCTGATCAGAATGTTGCCAGATTTCACTGAAATGATATAGTAGTGTTGCCTAATTTTCCTGAATACTATCCTTCGTGTTCAGTCTGGTCTAGATTTACCATGATCTGTGGCCAGGACAAGAACATCCAGCAGAGATGTTGCTGAACATGTTCTGCAGTCCTGTTAAATTATTCATACCAGTGAGATGATACCCAGAGGACGCAGATTAGTGTCTGGTCTTTCATACTGAAGCATAGAATTATAGAATAGTTTGGATGAGAAGATACCTTTAGAATTCATCTAGTTCAACCCCCCTGCAATGAGCAGAGACGTCGTCAACCAGATGAGGTTGTTCAGAGTCCCATCCAACCTGACCATGAGTGTTTCCAGGGATGGAGTGTCCACCACTTTTCTAGACATGTTCCAACATTTCACCACCCATATAAAAGAAAATTTCCTCCTCATATCTAGCCTAAATCTATCCTCCTTTAGTTTAAAACCATTACCCTCTGTCCTATTGCATCAGGCTTTCTGGGCTGCAGGCACACGTTGCCGGCTCATCTCTAGCATTTCATCCACCAGCATCCCCAAGTCCTTCTCAGCAGGACTGCTCTTCATTTGTTCATCCCCCAGCCTGAGCTGATACCAGGGATTGCCCTAACTCAGATGCAGCACCTTGCACTTGGCCTTATTTAACCTCAGGATATTCCCATGGGCCCACTTCTCGAGCTTGTCTAGATCCCTTAGGATGGCAATCCCAATCCTCACGTGAATCAACTGCACCACTCAGCTTGGTGTCGTATGAAAACTTGCTGAGGGTGCTGTAGATGGACTTTACTTTTAAAGAGAAATTTCTTACATTTCTGCAGTCAGTTGGTGTGATGTGTTACCCAGTTTTTCTGTATACACAGAAAGCCTTTTGTTTTTCCACCTGGTTCCATTCTCAGCCTGTCCCTTCCTCACACACTAAACCCAAGAGTTCTCTACCTTGCTGAAAATAATTCAAAGCTGCCTGATCTTTTCTTCCTTAATCCTATTTCAGACAGCAAATGAATTTGATTACTAAATTAGAAAAATAATCAGTGATAAACAGTGACTTTTGTCCATCTGCAAATTGCATAATGTTACCTTAGTGTTTGGAATTAGCAACAATTCTACAGTGCTAATGGCCTTCCTGGAGCTTTAGGATCAATATGTGAGGCTTCCATAGTGCTTGATAATCCATTTCCAGCAGCTAAGTGTCCTCTTCGTAGTAGTTTTGTTGTTTCCATTTTGGAGCCTGGCATCATGTCTCTTCATGTCATCAGATGAGGAGAAATTCACCCATGTTTTTTTGTTACATTTCACCTAGAACTAATTCCTGTCATAAAAGCTCCACTTGTTAGGGACACAACTGTTTTAAAGTGAAAAAAAAAAATTATATGAGTTGATGGGGACTGATCCAGGTGTGTTAATCATATACAGTGGATGGCATTTCATGTGGCAGGTCAGTTAGTGCTGGATACCCTGTTTGTAGGTTCAGGGTAGATATTTGCCATTAGCACAGCTTGTCAGGTTGTTACTCTTGTGGGCAACTGTCTGTTGGTGTCTTTGTGACATCTGTGTTTTGGAAGTACATCCAGATCCTGTTGGTGCTTCTGCAGGATGGAATCATCTCATTGCCCCCACCACAGGCTCAGAAGGCACCATCAATGTGCTGCCAGGCTGGCTTGCACTTCTCATATCTTATGGCTGCTGAGAGGTGTCCAGGTGCTCTGTCCCTTATTGTTTTGTTCCCCGGTTAAACCTGTTGGTATCATCTGGACAACATCCTACTTTGAAGGACGCAAAGGTATAACTGGGCATATCAGTCCTGGATAACTACAACTTCTGTAATCTCTAGGCTGTGCTTTGTGTTTGCCACCAGCAGCGCAGAGGAAACAAGCCTGTGCAGCCTTTCTTCTCCAACCTGTCAATTGTGTGAGACACAATCGTTTGCTTTCTGTAATAGAGAGAGCCTGTTGTGCAGTCAGGGCCTTCCCCAAGGAGTCCTTCTCCCCTCACATACAGCCACCCCACATCTCAGGCAGGGCTGGACAGGCAGTGCTTGTGTGTGGTTGCCAAAGAGACAGGGCCATTTTCTTCCTACAGTCTCAGATTGCTCTAAATCCCAGCTGACATAAAACCAGTGACTTGATCTCTATCTTGTTGGCTAATGTTAACATCATGTCTGAAATAAATGTAGCTGATTTTGCTAATAAAAAGAGCATCCTGCCAGGACAATGGCATTAACAGCGTTATTGACTACCCTACTATGAAAGAGGATTAATACTCTTAGATAACCACACACAAAGTTACCATCTAAAGCTTTTAGTGATTTGCACAAGATAATTTTGATTTGTGATTTAAAGTCTTGCTACTGAACAAATACAGCTTTCTGTGTGATGCTGAAGGAATATGAGTGAAGCAGGAATTTAGCTTTGTTTTGTGTTCAAAATGAAAATCCAATGTTTAAGATTTCATGCATGATTTTGAAATCTCTTTTTCTGCTCTCTGATTCTGAATGTTGTCTTTCCCAGTTGTCTTGGCCTTCCTTTTTCTGTCTCCTCCTGTTCTTTCTTTCTGCTTCTTGCACACCTTCAGCGTCACTACTTTTCCTACTTGCTTCTGGCAGCAGGATTCCATTTTGATCTTGATAAGGATCGGTGAGAAAATATGAAGTTTAAAACCACACCAGAGTCCTGTATATATAAATAACTTCACTAAGGGATGTCAGGAGTAATGGGGAGCTTTTGCACGTGACTGCTTGCACATTAATTCTGCATAATATATTACAAATATTCAGTTGCACTGAATTTTCCATACTGATGAGCACATCTGTTTGTTGTCTCCATGGGAGCATGAAGGAAGAATGAGCATGGATTCTGGATCATTTTCTCTCCCCAAACTTGAAAGCTCAATAGTGAGGTAGAGTGAGCCATCTAAATACAGCATGTTAGTTTTTAGTGCTGTCAGCTGGCATATCCATTAGTGCTACATTGACACAATTAAATACAGTTACAAATGGTTTTCATGGTTACATTCATCTGTGCCATCTTTTGGCTGTACTCCCACCTCTATATGGATTAAATTTGGAAAAGGATGAATCATCTGACAGGCCTTCCCTGAACTTTCTCCTCCCCTGGCAGTTGTTTAGGGACAAAGGGAAAAGTATTAATTCCAGGAAGTGTTTTCATTTACCTTACTGGGGACTGAGAAAAGGTACTAATATTGTGGTTGCACTGATGTTTGTGTCTCAGTCTCAGTGACTGTGAAATTAAGGCAATGGCACTGACCTTCTTCATAAAGCCTTGAGACCTCTGATAAACTACTACTTCATAAAGCTCCACTTGGTTAATCTTAAATATCTTGGGACCTCTCCCTGAAGCATCCAGTTATATCACAGTGAGTTTGAAATATTGCCCTTCATATTTGTAGTGCTGTGCTTATCTCCCCAAGCACATAAGAGTGGAACCAGTTAACCCTTGGTCCCTCCCCTTAAGGCCATCAAATTCAAGACCTCCTGAATTCTTGGATGGAACAACTTCTTGGGGCTGTCAGTGCACCTAGAGCATACTGTTGGTTTTCTGCAAATGTCACAGAGAGGGTAATGATCACTGGAACTTTGTTAAAATGTGAAGACAGATAACACTATATATTCATTAAAATTCAACAAAGGAAAATTATCTCTCCATTGTGCCTTTGATGAATGTAGCTGTTTGTTTGAAAACAGGCATATTCTTGCTAGGATGGGATGGTGATTAGAAATCTGAAGTCATGGAGCTCATGTACAAACTTGCTCTAATGAGGTGCTCTGACCATTTTGGGGAGTAGCACAAAGAAGGCTCGTTTATTTCTGATGTTTAATAATTCCAAAATCCATCAGTAGGCTTGTAATTAGATCCAAACAGACGCCTAGTCTTGGTGGTTTAGCCTAACAGGCTTTAATCAACTTTTTTTTAATGATCTCTTGATACGTGGTTGCATCAAAGAAGCTCTGGAGGACACAGATTTCCTTAGTTTGCAAACATCTCTGGGCTGCAGAATGAGCTATGTATTTTCTGTTTCTTTATTTCTATTTGAAGGGAGAAGGAGAGGTCCTGCCTGGACATGAAGAGGAAATTACCATCCCTCAGGCCTGATGATGGACCTCACTTCACCATAGGGGGCTTTCCTTTAACCAGACCCCTTCCCAAAATTGCAGCCTAATCATCAACTCATCTAGTCACATTCCTGTTCCCAGTTTTTTGCTAAACCCTATTTGTGGGTTGTTTGGGAAACTGTGATTTTAAAAGAGATTCAGAATCTACTGAAATCACTGTATCACCTTCAGGAAAATTTTATATATTGTATATAATAAAATGCATTTTTACATTGGAGTTATATTATTTATTGCATTTATATTTTGTACTGCATTTTGTATTGGAATTAACATAGGGGTTTTTTTACAAACTGTGGACCAAATCTGCCCATTTGATGCCAGCAGAAGCCTGCACTGATGTAAGTGAATAGTGAAGATACTTCTTTTTTAATAATGTGTCTCTATTTAGCACTGTAACACCACAAAATACCTTAATATGTAGTTATTTCCCTTTTATCTACCTCTGTTGTAAGTGCTCACTCCATTTATCTTCTGGCTCAAAGCACCTGAACAAAAAGAGAAAACAGAAAAGAGAAAAAAATTAATAGACTGATGTTTCAAACCCTGCTGAGCAAATGCAAAATTAAATTGTCCTTACTTAGATGTACACAGGTCTTTGTGTAGGCAGTGTATAATAGGGTTTAGGCAGTGTTCGCCGCACTTGTTAGTGAGATCAAGGAAGTTTGTGGCCACAATGTACATTATTAAGAGCACAATTGTGTTTACTCTGGTAGATACAAAGTGACATAATTATGTCTCTTCAGCTGGGGAGATTGTGCACACTGAGTGGGACATGCTGTTCTCCGGCTTAAATCCTTCTAAGTGATTCAAACTTGCACTCAAAACATGGCAAACTTTACGCCTTAATTTCTAGACACTTCGGCATTTCTGTAACTTTCAGAAATTGTTTTTGTAATACAGCAGGAGCCCTCCAACCTTTTCAGCCAAAAGAGATTTAATTACCATTCATTAACAAGTGAAATAACAAAGTCACGGCATGAGGTGCTGAAGTATAGCAAACTTTCAAGCTGTAAAATAAAATGTTTTGAAACGGATTTGTATGTGGAAGTTTTTTTCCCCTGCCTGGGGGATAAAAATACTTGTCCAAAGAGATATGCTGATAAATATTTCACATGCACAAAAAAACCCCAAAAACCCTTTGCATATATTTTGTTCTTTCCTTTGGTGGAGTACATAATTAAATATTAAAGCTACTGTGGGAAACTTTAATGGAAGTGTTTAATTCAAAGGAATCAAGTTAAATACAACAGGGATCTACTTTGCTTTTACACTGGGGACTAGAACACTTAGTCATCAGATCCATTGTATTTTTTTTTTTTTTTTGTTCCCAAAATAGCTATTATTGCTTTTTCACTGTCAAGTGCATTATGCTAAAGTTATCATTTTAGGACAGTCATGCTGTCTGAATTGTCTTCTGTGTACCTGACATGTCCTTATAGTTAGAATAATTGACGATAACTGACATGGAGACTTGAATTTGGTGGAATCCCAAGGCGGTTTTACTCAAGGTTTTAGAAGGTGATATTTGTTAAGGTCCTGAGTATCCAACCTGTAGCTGGATTCTGCTATGCTTACTGACACTGGCAAGTAACTGTATTCAACTACGTCATCAAAGCCATGTTTATTAACTCACATGAATTAGAGAGGCACAGTTAGACTCCCAGAACACCATTACTCTGTAGAAAAGCAGCTTAAGTATTACACTCTAAACTGTGCCCAGAGGTAATCCAAGTCTGTGTATATCTTTCACAGAATCATTTAGGTTGGAAAAGACCTCCAGGATCATTGAGTCCAACCTTGGACTAAACACCACCATGTCAATGAGACCATGGCACTAAGTGCCATGTCCAGTAATTTCTTGAACACTTCCAGGGATGGTGACTCCCCCACTTTCCTGGACAGGCTGTTCCAGTACTTAACCACAATTTCAGGGAAAAAATTATTCCTGATGTTTAACATGAACCTCCCCTGGCACAGCTTAAGGCTGTGTTCTCTTGTCGCTGGTTGCCTCTGAGAAGGGACTGATCCTCACCTGGCTACTCCTTTCAGGTAGAGAGGGATAAGGTCACCCCTGAGCCTCCTTTTCTCCAGAATAAACAGTTTCAGCTCCCTCAGCCGCTCGTCCAAGGATTTACTCTCCAGATACTTCAGCAGCTCCACTGCTCCTCTCTGGCCTCTCTCCAGGACTTCAATGTCCTTCTTACAGTGAGGGGCTCAGAAGTGGGCACAGCACAGCACTCGAGATGCATCCTCATCAGTAGCCTCACTTTCTCTCTGTTATCAGTTTAGGAGACAAGTTGTTACAGTGGTCAAAGGAAAGGAGGGGAAGCCAAACAGAGCGAATCTGCTCCCTACTTGCATATATTTTTATGAGTACACTTAAAAAATAGGTTCTTTCCATCTTTAGCTGTACTTAATAGTAGCTTGCATTACACAACATCCATAAATGATTCTTGATCTGAGTTTTTTCAGTCTCTAAAATGAGTGGGATAGTATTTGTCTAAAGACTTGCAAAGGTGAATTAATTTACAATGAAAAAGTGTTTAGTCTTCTAGACTGAAAAACAACCCCACAGTGGAGTGCAAAAAAATGTGATTTTTTTCGTATGACATGTTCTTCCAGACTAAAGAGCTGGGAAGGGAATACAGTAAATTCTACCTACAAAGTACAGAAGCTTTTACTTGTTCATCCACAGTTTCAGGCATTGAGATGTGAATGTGTTGGCAATTTTATTGCATTATTTACTTACTACCAGGGAAACGAAATTCACAGGTTAATTTGGAAAAGAAGAGAAAAAAAAATGCAAGAAAATATAGTCATCAAATTATTGCCAGTAACTTCCAGCATAATCAGGAATAGAATAACTGCAGCAGGCTTAATTTATAGTGCTAGAGAGTGAAAACCATTTCTGAGTTCATATAATAGAACGGATTAAAGCACACCAAATCCCTTCCCCCTGGTCTATAAAAGTCAGGAAGCTTGAAAAATTGCTCTGGATGTCTGTGAACCCAGTTGATGCTGGGGTGCTTTTAGTGTTCAAGGATTTGGCTTGCACAGCAGGGAAAGGCAGAGCGTTAATGAGAATATCATTTGTGCAGTGTCTTCTGCATTGTGAGCACCAGCTCTGAAGTTTTGTTGCAGAAAAATGTTAATTGAATTCCAGTCTGTGCAAGATGTAAGTCTAGAAGTAGCAACTATATCTTTAACTTTTTGTTCCTGTAAAGACGTGTGAAAAGATGGAGGTGAAGGGCTATGATCCATGGCACTTAAGTCAGAGGAAATCTTTCTTTGCTTTAATTGCTTAGGATTGGAGCTTGCACAGTAAATCTGTCCTGGAGCCTTTCAGTGAGCAAAGCATGTGATATTATTAATTTTCAGGGCTCTTGCAATATGTAGATAATATTTTAAGTAATTTCACATCTAACTTAAGCTCTAATATTGTCTGGCAGGTCTGTATTCAGTGCATTGCATGGGCAGGACAAAAACAAGACACTGCACACTGAGCTATCAAGTTCAAATGTGGGAGCACAACCCTTGTGCGATCACCTGTCAGCTACCAAAGACACAGCACAAGAATCCAGTCCTTAATTTACACTTGCTTCATGAATTCTGAGCAACAGGAACACATGCTACACACTCAGGAACATATCCTGCTGCTGTGAATCTGGGAACACTTTGAGTCAACAGCAGTGAAAAAACAGGACACAACTCAGGCCACGTGCTGAGCTTCACAAACCCCAGGACTGGGAAGGCAGAAAGGCTGGGACCTTGGCACTCACAGACTTTCCCCAGCACCACAGAGCAGCAGGTGCTGGGCTCTGATCAGATCCCCCTGGGCACCATTTAACAAGCTTGACCCTGCAGCCGAATTTCTGGTGTCCTTTAGGGGAGAAGCTGGCTCTTGCTGAGCACTGACAGCAGGGCATAGGAACAACTTTAGTTCCCTTTTCTGTCAAAGAGCAAATGGCCACAGGATGAAGAGGGATGGATGGCACAGGAACGGGTTCCGTGAGTGTTGAAAACCCAGGTGAACAGGAGGAATGACTTTCAGATCCTGTGGACAAGGGATGGCTAACAGAGGTGTCCAGCAGCATGGCCCAGAGCACCGCCTGCAGGTGGGTTGCCAATAATTCTGTGACTTTGCAGTTCCACATCTCACCTTTCAGTTTTCTGTCCTTGTGTTTGGGTGAAGCTGCTGTGTCCTAAAGAAGCTACAAGACAGAGCAGAGAGAAATAAACCTTTGCCTTATTCCCTGTTGCCCATGTGAGATTATCAGAGGATGAAGTTAGCAGGGGAGTCAGAAAGAGAAGTTGAGCAGCAAAACCAGCGCCTGCCATCTCTGAAGTGTTAATGACTCTTCCTGAAAATTGGCCCATCCCAACTATCTTTACCCAAATTAGAGTCTGTAAATCATGTATATTTGTATTTAGGCACTTTAGCAATTGAGTATTATTTTCCTAGCAGGTGGTTTAGCTGTTGTGCCATCTCTAGCAGAGTGTATTTTTAGTGTGTTTCTAAAAGCAGGCACTTGATTTTGATGCTCTTTCTGTTCCCTACTTAAGCACTCTGTAAGCAGCCCCACACAGATCAGCTACTTGTGCTGTTCACCATACAGAAAGGTGTCAGGATCTCATCCCTTGGGCTTGCTTGAGGAGCCCTGTATTCCAAAGTGGAGGTGAAACTGTGCCTGTAGCAGCCGTGGGTGTGAGGGTGTAGGGCAGGACCTGCAGGATATGCTGCATGTGGCTGAGGTGAGAGCAGCTGCCTGTTCCTCTGCTAAGCCCTCCTCTTCAGTGTGCTTTCACCCTGAACTGGAGCAACTCTGTAGGTTTATTGAACCCATATATTATTTAGTCCCTCTGCTGACCTCATTTGGTTTATGTACCTCATCACAAGTATAGAGAGCCACTCAGAGAAGCTGGAATGGGTGAGGTGTTATTACTACCAGGTTCTAACCAACTGAGCTAATCTCAGGATCCTGATGCAGATGGGGGGTGGGTGTCCCCACTGGGTGCCAATTGGGTAGTGAATGATGCCCAGGAGGGGAAGATGCTTTGATTTTTAGGGCAATAGCGGTGTAACTGAAGGAGAGAAATCAGGCTCTGGTTGCATATCCTGTGCTGGCTTTAAGGGCAGTTGTGTTCCCTTCCTTCAGTTCCAGACCATCTGTTTTCTTTACTTTTATTATTGTTATGGGAGGTTGATTTTTGTTTTGTTTTTGTGTTGTTTGTATATATTTGTGGTTTGTTTTTGTTTTGGGGTTTGTTTGTTTGGTGGTTGTTGTTGTTTGTTTGTTTTCTCACTTATGATCCAGAAGGAAAAAGAGGTGCAAACGTTGTTTTGAAGGATGTCATTTTTCCAGGCTGGATCTTGACAGATATGTTTCATTTCAAGGTGTCCAGGAGCCTCCCTTTCTGGTGGTGGGCACTTTTAATATGCCCAGGTGTGAAGTGGATATAACAACTGTGCTGTCAACCAGTCTTGACTATTTAAACTTCACAGCTCTTCACAGCAAGAGCCATTTCTCTTTCTTGGCAGAAGACTAAGCAGTAATTTAAAGCCATTTTAATCTGAAATGAGAATCTCTACATGGGGTTTGAATGCACTTCAAGTGAAGTGTGTATTTGCAACTTTTGTTGATCCCTCTTAATTTTCCAAGTGTCCCTGTAGAAACAAGGCAAGTCTGTGTAATGGCAAAGCACACTGATAACTCAGACTCATTGAGAACTGTAGGGTGATAAAAACAAAAGTACTAAGGGAGTGGTATATTTGGCATCATCCCTGGGATGTAGCTGATTTAGCTATTCTTTCCTACAAAAATCATAAGGAAACTGGTCAGCACGAGCTCCTGTCCCCTCTCCATGAACACCTTGAAATTTTATCCTAAGCACAGAGTGTTTCTGAGGAAAACCACTGGTTTTGTTTGAAATAATAATAATAAAAATGTTTAGAGTGCTTTGCCCAGCTTCTTCTAGAAAGCACAACTTTCTAGGACTGCTTTGACATTCGTGTGGTCATGCCAAAAGCTATTCTGTCGCATCTGAGCTGCAGGAACAGACCACAGGTACTCAGCTGGCCCCAAACGCCGAGTGAAATGTGTTTACTTAAACCACCTTTGTCACTTCAAATTAAAAGATGCCCAAAGCAGCTGTTTAAATAAGTCTGTTTTACTTTGTAGTCGGGGCAGGCTATGAGCAAACACATGCTCAGTAACTCACAAATTTGGTAACATCCTCAGAAGTGTTTGGTTTTGCTCTGCAAAAGCTGTGCCTCTTTGCAGTTCCTTTTGATGAAGGATGTGCAGAGCCTCGAGGTGTGGCTGAATGACAGGGCAAACACTGGGTAATAAATGTTCTTGCTTCTGAGTCCCCACTTGCCCTCCCTCATCCTCTGCAATTTCTGT
Source organism: Formicarius rufipectus (assembly GCA_013399695.1). NCBI lineage: Eukaryota > Metazoa > Chordata > Aves > Passeriformes > Formicariidae > Formicarius > Formicarius rufipectus. Next base: position 866,809 of record VXAU01000669.1, read on the forward strand.
GCTATCCTTCAGGGGTATTCCCTCTTGGCTGGTTAGGAAAACTCATCACTGGAGTTTTAGTTTAACTGAGTGTACACAAGTCTTTCAGAAATTGCCAGGTCCCTTGCTGATTCAGGTGCTGTAGAGTAAAAAGACAAGCAGACTTGAAATGAATTGGACCAGCCTTCTTTAACAGCTCAGCATTGATTTATTTGCTCAGTGGTGAGCTATTTGCTAACTCCTGATGCTTGCACTAGTCCTGAATTTGCAGCACCCTCCCTTGTGAAAGTTACCTTCAAATTTCCTTAAAGCAAGCTCTGTTGTGGCTTGCTTTTGGAATGGATCCTGTTGTCCTTGTTGCAGAAACGTGTGTTTCAATTGGTATGCAACACAGTGAGTTAGAGTGAGGTGCATTAACTGAAAGGAGTGTGCAATTAACTGAACTCTGGCTACAGGAGTCAACAGATTTCTGCCTGAGTCCATGAGCTGAGGATTTAGCATATTCCATTTGCAGTTAAATGGACGCTATTTCTACTTTGCTTCTAAAATTATGTGGTCTTACATCTCATTTTATGCTATTTTTTCTCTGAATTTTACCATTGACATTGATTGTTGGTGGCATGCAAACCATTCCCAGGCCAAGAGCTGTCCCATCATTAGTAATACAGGATAAGCAGCCTGATGGTATGGATGAGTACACTGAGGGTCATCCTCAGCAACGAGGTGCTTCTGCCTTACAAAAGTATGGGGGCTCTGGTGGTGTTAGTGGTGCTTCTGGTGGGTTTGGCTTTTAGTAGACCCCATGGTTGATCCTGCTGTAGGGAAGTCTGAAGGGAAAATCGGTGTCCAAAATATTACTTCCTTGGTACTGTGCCTATGTTGGCATACATGCTCCCTTCTACTTCAGCAGGTCCCACACAGCTGCCACGGTGTGGACAGGTGTCAGAAGGACAAGATCCATAGCCCTGGGAGATCTTACACTTCTGGTGGCTAACTTGATTTTTTTGCCTAATATGGGGCAGATGTCTGTCCCCACAAGGCATCAACTGGCCCCCATGTGCCCAGCTCCAGGCACAGAGCAAGGAGTAAGCTCTGGCCCCTTTCCCCAGAGGAGCTGCCTCTCCCTGCAGCTCCAGCCAGCAGCAGAACTGGCACAGGGATGCTCGTGCCCAGGGCTGTGTGCTCTGCTCCTTCTGCACGGGAACAGATGCCTGCAGCTTCCAGAGCTGTCAGTCATGCACCCTTCATAAGCACGAAAATTCAAATCAGGTGATATCAAGGGGAATTACACGCCAGCATCGCTTGTCTGATCAAGAGCTTCACCTTGTGCTCTTGAGGGATGTGTCTCATAATTTACTTCAGGCTGAAGGATAACTGATTTTTTTCTTTCCTATCTGCTTCAGTGCAAGCTGGCAGTCAGCTCCTGAGCCCTCTGCCACCCGTCACGCCTCTCCTTCCTGTTCCCTTTGCTGGCAGTGTGCGGATTTCTGCTGGGCTTTGATCAAGTTTTGCAGCTGGGGCCTTGCTTTCTTCATGCTCTTTTACTCCACATGCTGCTAGTTCTGGTTTTCCCAGCACCATCCCGTGTCACAGGGCTGCATCTGCTTTGCCCTTGGCTGGCTCCAGTCCCTAAAGTGATGCATCCAAATAGCCTGGGGTCTGCCTGGGGGAAGAGTGGTGGTACTCACTGCCATACCCCAGGACTGGTCTCTGCTTTCATCCAGGCATCTGGCTTGCCTGTGTGGAAGCTGAATTTGAGGGAAGAAGAGAAGCAGGAGGCAGTGGCCATGTGCTGCCTTTAGCACTCTGGGGGGAACAGGGGCAAGACAGGTCACTGAGATTTTAATTTTTTTCCTGGAGTTGAGGATGGGAACCTGAGACTTTTAGTGCCAAATTTTGATCTTAAGTTCACCTGAGCACAACAGAGAGGTGTATTGGGTTCTGTGATACAACCCTGCCTCTGATATCAGACAGAATAGCTTTCTCCTGCTCTGGTGACACTGTAACCTGCCCCATTCCCTCCTGTCTCTTCTGCCCCCAGCCCAGTGCATGCGCAGACAAATCCCCCACTGGTGAGCTGGGTAGGGTTGCTGGCTCACTTTGCGGAGTTCCCCTCTCCTCTTCCCCAGCTCAGTGTGAGAGGCTGGGTTTGTTGAGCAGCCAGTGAGGTTTATTTAAACCCACCATGGAGTGGAATGTGGGGAAAGTCTTCCCATAGGGCTGCAGGGTAGCCTTGGAAAACTGCCTTTAGCAGGCGCCTAATGGGAGATCTAGCAATCAGCAATCCTCAGGGGAAAGAATCAACCCTTCTGTGGCTTTTACTGGACTCTTGTAAAAACAGTAAGACTGGGATTGTGGAACAATGTTTACCCCAGGAATTGCCTCCATTTAATATGCAGTCCATATAGCCATGTGCTGTGGGCAAAATGTTGCTCAGTGTGCAGGCAATCATTGGGAGCAGAGATCCCCAGGGTGGGAGAGAGGCTGAAATGTTTGAGTGTGTGTACCCTCATCCGTCTGCTCTCTGAGCACCTGCAAGGTAGAGAAAAGCAAAAGTGTATTGCCATGCCAGGCTTACAGATCATGGCTCACATCTTCCCTGTTCTTGTGTTGGACCCACTGAGGCTGGGGGAGAAGGAATTTGGATCAAAGGTGCCAGGTGAATTGCCTGCTCTGAGAAAGGCTCTTGCCTAGAATCACAACATGCCATCAACACTAAGTTGTTGACCATTAAAAAGCACTTGAGCTCTGCTGAGCTTCATCTGTCCCTTGGGAAATTTGCCCACTCCGCTGTCCTCTGGTTCAGTGGTGCTGCAGAAGAGGGTGGACCTCTCAGAGCACATCTGACTGCAGACATGGTGAGATCTGTTCAAACATTTCACCTTTCTGTAGTGTATTCCAGATGAAGACTACAAGGAACAACAACATCATAACAACCCTGCTCAGACACTGTGACACATCTCAGACAGGTATCTGGAAGCACAAGATGATTTCTTCCCAGACAAGACTATGGCAGAGTCCCTCAGAAAAGTGTTTCAGGTGTGCAGAATCCAAGCATCATCCCAATTATCTCCCATCTTCTGGCCCAACAGTGATGAGGACAGGCCTCCCTGCCTTGGTGCATGGACAGGGCAGTGGAGCAAAACTGGGGAGGGCAGCTGGGAGATGCTTTGCAGGCAGAACCAGAGCCAGGATCCCCATAGCAAGCATCCTGGCCCTGAGCATCTTTTCCTCTTTGATTTGCTCATGAAAAGAACCCAATTTCGATGTCGAGCCTTGGGCAATCCCTTGCTGGATTAGGATATTACAGGCATAGCTGCAAATCTATCAAGAAGTTTTTCAAGTCACTGCTTTCCCTGTGGAATCAGCACAGACAAAGCCACATCTAGGTGAGTTGCTTCATCCCTTTTTTGAATTTTTTTCATCTAATACCCTTGTCAAAGACTTCCAGGCAGCTGCAGCTCAAATCATCCCGCATTTTTCTTATGATTGCTGTGCCTGATATCGTGGTGAGTATTCGTATCAAGTTGGTGCATGATAGATGCTTAGATTTATGCTGTATGTTGTGATCTGAGGGTATAAATGCATTTAAGTGACTTATTCAGCTTAAACACCGTCACTGTTTGCTTCTCTCTCATCAGCATTACAGGCAGAGAGAGATAAAATAGCAGGGGTAATTGTGGCAGTGAGGTGTCACTGGCAAATAATATGAGCACAAACCCCATTTTTAGAGGCAGAGGGAGTGCAACTCCTCTATAATTTCTCTTGAATTATTTTTAGAGTGGGACAGACTGAAGACCCTTGAGGAGAAGGGCTGCATGGAAGGTAGGAAGGACTGGGAGCCTAAGCAAACATCAGGATTTTCAAGAGTTTATGGCATATTAAAAAAAAAAAGAAAAAAAAAGAGAGAGAGACAGAAGAACCAAAGAGTGAAAGACCTGGCAACCCTAGAAACATGAGCCATTTTCCAGGGAAACTGCTCCCAGAATTAGAGCAGAGTTGAATGAATGCTGTGGTGATAGATGCAGCCGTCTGGATCACGGGATTTTAACCACAGCTCAGGGCTATGCATAAATCACTGTGGTGCATTTATGGCCCTATTATGCCATCTCCCTGCTTAAAATTTAATTTACTGTGCCATTCAGTTGGCAAAACCCCTTTAGCCCCAGCTTCCTGGGCTTTCCTGATTCGCTTGAAGAGTTTCAGGGTGGCAGAAGCTGCCTCTCTACTACAAGGACTTCTCATCTTGCTTCCAGGCTCCTGGGTTTGCCAGATGGGTTTGGGCTGTCTAATGAGTGTCTTTAGCAACTCTGATGCTCCTTGCCTTTTACCTGGTGCTTTCTGGAGGGCCAAGTGAGCTCTGCAAACTAGGGGTGCTGTTGCAATGGGTGTGAAGTTGCCCATATGAAGGGAAGGTCTCTAGGGTGACTGGAGTGCATGTTGTTCACATCTTCCTCTACAAAAGCACTAATTACCCCAACCTGTGGTTTTGTGCCAACCCAGGGTCAAGCCTCACTGCACTGAAGGTTTTGAATTATTTCTGAGTGAGCTTAGGCGGTTATTCTCCAAGCTATGCCCATTGCCTTGGATGGTGAGAACCAAGTGGGAAAAGTTTCTAGGTGATTGTGGTGGGAAGCTTCTCTTAAGGGCCAGTGTGTTTCCAGGTGCTGAGAGGGTGGAGGGTACATATGGAGCCAGGCTGTGCAGAAGCAACCACCCCCCACATCCAAAGAGTGTCGACTGGATATATTAAAGTAAGGAATGAGAAGGAAAGGTGTGGTCAGTCTTTCTGGCACAGAGTGAGCATGAAGGAGCAAACACATTTCCTCTGTGATATGTGGTAGTTTTTGACAGCTGAATGACATTTTTGCTTGCTTGATGAGCAGGACATAAAGAAAGACTAATGAGGAGCTGGAATAATTTGGGATGCAAAGCCAGCGACTCCTGGGAGGCACACAAGGAACATTTGCATGATCTTAACATCCTTCTTTGTCCCATATCCCCAAAGTCTCCTTTTTGAAAACTTCACAAGTTGTTCCTCTGAATGCTGTGGTAACAATCCCCTCCTCTCCCCTCCCAGTGCAGTCCTTCTTTGCACTTCAATAGTGCAGCAGGAGTGGGTGTGTATAAGGGGCTCTGCTTGCTCACTGATTCTCCAGGTCTGCTGGAGGGGAGGCAGGACTGTGCCTGTGGCACAGCCTGATGCCTGCTGTGGATCCAGCCATGTGAGTGTCAGGAGGTCAGGCTCTGGACCAGGGGTGTGGAGCCAGGGTTAGCTCTGCACTGGTGTAAGCTGGAATCTGCTGGCATACTTTTGGCTGTTACTGCCCCTTCCTGGAGCTATTTGTGGTGGTGTTGGAAGGGTTCTGCCTGTGTGGTAGATGCCATCACCGTCATTACAGTTTTGCTCACTGAAGGCTATTGCCATTGTTGGGTGGGCAGACACCTGGTACAGTATGGTTGTTCCTGATTTATTCCTAACTCAGTGCACTTGAAAGCCACCCTTGGGTAGGGAGAGCTACTCCTGTACCTGTGCAATGCCTGAATTTGATGGCAGTATTGGCAGCAAGGTGCTATAGGGAGAAGTGGTAGCAGGTGGAGCACTGAAATGTCTCAGGTGTCCTGGAGTGATGCCTGTAAGCATGAAGCCTTCAGCCTTGCCAGAGTATGTAATGCCAGAGTATTCTCATCACTACTTGATCCATTGTGCTTTTTTTTTTAATAGCTCTTGCAACACTATTGTTAAAGGTTTGGTGCAAGCTGGCAGTGCCATATAAATTGGCTAAGTGTTTCAAATGCACAACTGGGTTCCTCTTTTATAGTGTAGTCTGTGAGTGCAATGACTATATTCTGCACAGGAAAATAAATTGGGGATCTTTGGGGAGAAGGGGAAGGGAGAATAAAGCACACAGCAGGTTTAGTGCGGTGCAGAGCATCTTTCATGTGGGGGTTGCAAAGTCTTATCCCACATGTGATGTACCACACAAATGCTCAGCCAAGAGGCAGCCTGACCTTCCAGTCTCAAAGATTTAAAATGGTGCTCAGGAGAGCACGTGCTAAAGAGAATGAAAAAAGGGCCAGGTGTGGTGACTGAGCCACCAGGACAGACTTCTCTGGCCACAAGAAAGCCTGAAGAGTCCAGATGGGCTGTAAGGACTCTGCTTCTTGAGTTGAGTGAGAAAAGGATTATTGTCACTCTCTCTGGGAGTACTGGTGAGTGCTCTGACTTACTAGATTTTTGTGGACATGACATACCTCCATCCCACATGGTCCTTTGTTAGGGAGTCCTCTGGTCCTGCAGAGAAGCTGTGGGTGATGGGGTTTTGAGTACTGAAGTGTCCTTCTGGATCTGCCCTGTCATCTTGGGGCAGGGTCACTGCTTTGGAGGCCTCTGCAGGAAGGAACAAGTTTGCTTTGTTTGCACCACTTGTCTTTATTACTGGTCCTCTTGAAGAGCATCCTCTCTCTGCTGTTCTTTCAAGAGCGGCACTGTGTATACCTGGATATTATGGGATGGGAAATGACATGGAAATTGATTCTTGAAGCAAAGAGCATCATTCTTTATTAGAGAAATAACATTAGTAAGAGTCCTAAATTGCCTCACATGAGAGCTGCTGTGCCAGGGTAGGCTCTTCCCTAGCTCCTGGGTACATATCTCCCTGGTTCTCTCCAGTGGGTGAGTGGTGACAACCAGGGACTTCAAGACAACCAGAACCACATTGCTCTCTCATGAAAATTCACTGCACCACGTTGCTGCTGACAGGATTCCTCCTCCCTGACTGCTTGGGCAGGGGCACAGCATACACTTGTTCTGAATGTCACTTTTCTTAATTCAACCAAAAGTGGTATTAAGAACACAAGGCAAACAGCATGGCTATGCCAACATGCTGCTCTTCAGTGCTGCTGTGTGTTTAGGTTGGGAAGGCTCTGATTTACAGGGCTGAAGGTATGTTTTCCCATCTTCTTCTTAATTTTATTTTATTTTGTTACCTTTTTACAATTATCCCCTCTGGGGCTATAATTTTTGTTTGATATCTTCATTTTTAAAGGCAAAGGCAAAGTCATTACTGTTTTGGAACCATGAGTAGTTTTGATTTTTTTTTTTTAATACAGAAGTCACAAGCAATTTTAAAGCTCTGCTTTTCTGTATAAACTGTTCTTCCCTTATGATTTGATGTTGATACTGCAGCCTGATTTATTGTGGAGTACTGCAGCAAATGGCATAAATACTTAGAAGATAATCGTGCTGGTGATGGACGTATGGGTAGCACATGCACAGCACATATTAAAAAGACAGGATGGCTTGCATTGTGTGCTGCCAAGATTTCCTGGTGTATGTGGGGTACAGTGGTAACTGCGTCTGCCTGGAGGGGTTGTGGTCTTCCAATCTGGACTTGGGTGCTTGACCCAAGGTCAGCCTGGCACCAGGTTTAAAGCAGAAGGCAAAAGTATTTGGATCCTGTCTCAGTAATGGGCTGTGTGTGTGGCTGTAAGGGTTTAGGTCAGAGGCAGAGGTTTTAGGGGGAGAGAGGGAAAGGGCAGAGCTGTGGGACCATGGAGGGGCAGCAACAGAATGTCAGGGCTTGTGGCAGGAGCAGGGCTGAAGGACCAACTTTACATGTACAGAGGGGCCCTGGGTTTGGTCCCCCACCTCCTTCTCCTCCCTTGCCTTCTGTCGCTGTGCTGCCTCCCATGCAGCCACCACCCCAACAAATGGTTTAGTGGGCTGAGCTGCTCCATTATCATTAACATCTGATTTGTGGGGAGATAAATGTGGCTGGCAGCAGTTATCATCTGTGCTAAAAATAAACACAGATTTTAGCCAATAATATATTTTTTATGCTCTCATGCAATGTAAGCCGTTGGGGAGGCCCTGCTGTCAGTGGCTGTGCACGCCCCTCTGCTCTCACTGAAAAGAGGAAAACTATTTTATTTCTTCCTTTTGAAGAACCTTTGCTTTCTGGCTCTTCTGTCCTTAATGTACACCAAAGAGTATTGTGTAGAAGCTGCCACAAAAACGTGTTCGAGGGGAGAAGCAGAGACAGTGTGAGATGGGGGAGGAGAGGGCAGGGAGTAGGAGAGCAGAGAGGAGCAGAAGGGAAAGAGGCAAGATTAAAATGCATTTAAGCAAGCAGGTAGCTGCTTAGTGCCTTTACAGTCTGACTGGAGTGAAGGTGAAGGAGGTCAGCCTCCTGAGAGTGCTGGTCTAAGGGACTAGATATCTCTGCTCCTTGTAGGATAGGGTTGTCCCAGCTCTGTGTCTGGGACCTGGCTGTGCACCAGCTCTTCAGGGTTTCCCAGTGTCAGGTGATCGCTGCCCAGGTGAGGTCTCTGTGCTCTGTTATTTGGTGCCTACTGAAAGTAGTTTTCTGTGAGGTTTCTGGAAGCCTCTCTTAAGTTGAAATTTGTTTTATTATTTTTTTTTTCCTTCTGGTGGATGAAATGCAGACTGAGTGGTGGATGCGGTGGTGATGTGTTTGTTTGTAGTTTGCATCAAACCTTTTTGGTCTGGAAATCAAAAGTGCAGGCTCCTCTCTGGCCTGCTCTCACCTCCCAAGCCCAGCAGTTTGGAGTGGGGTAAACTACATGGAGATAAATTAGAAAGGTCTGAGTGGCTGCGCTCAGCTCAGCATCTCCAGTCTCTGATTCCTGCTGCTCCAGCATCTCCAGAGAGCCCCAGTGCAAGGAAGGCACTCACCACTTCCAAGCGCTGTAATCCCACAGCTTTACTGGCTCTCCCCTCCACAATCAAGATGGACATCCAGGCACTGCACTGAATATCCTTCAAGCTTTGTCTACCTCAGCCCTGTCTCCTTCAGCTTCTGTGGTGTGACAAATTTAGCAGAGTTAACCTCCTCTGCCTTTGTCCCAGCCCTAAGCATTCCCTGAATGGAAGGTCTGTGAAAGGAATTGGACATGCTGCTGACATAACTCTGGGCAAAATCTGTTTTATAGCTAAAGGTCACATTTAAAATTTTTTAATTTGTATATTTACTTGTTTACTTATGTATTCAATACTTCTCAATTTGAAACTGAATTTGCATAGGGCTGGTGATGGGCATTTTGCTGTCTTTGTAGAGAATTTTTGTTGTTGTTTTAATGTTTCAGACTCTTATGCTATGATAAGGGGCAGTACTATTAAAAGAGAAGGATGAATTCTTGGCTGTCTCCCTGTGAGGTACTTCAGGTTCAGTACAAACTGTTTAAGTAATGGGATACCTCACAGAGCTGCTTCATTTTTCTGGCTCCCAATGAGTTGAGACAGCAAATGTCTCACCAACCGTGGAGGCTGTGGCAGTCTCATGCAACATATCTAAGGGTGATTAATCCTGAGAAATAACATGGCCATTTATCTAGCTCAGGTTCCAGTTGCTGTATTGGGTTGTCTGGGCTGTGCAAAATGTAGTGCAAGGGAACTGCAGGCAGGGCAGGATGCTCAATGCTGCTGCCAGCCCAACTCTGCTGATTTGCACTGGTGTAAACTCCAGAGCAGAAGGGTGCTGGCCAAAGAGCAAGGAAGAAGGGTGACGAGGTGGACATCCTGCCCAGTGTCCTGCCTGAGTCAGCCCAAGTCCTGGAGCTGGGGCAAATGGTGAGGAGCAGCTTTGTACAGCCCATGGGGCAGCTTTTCTCCACCCTCAAAAAACAGTGCCAAGGTGTGTCAGCACATCACTGTTCAGCTCTTCCAAATGTCTGATTTAGCTCAAGGGAATTATTTAACCCCTCGGAGACCTAAATAAAACCAGCTCTGTTCTGTTTTTTTTTTTAACTCCTCCTGATTTGGTGTCCTTGCTGGTGTGCTGTCCTGTATGTTCACCTGGAAGCAGGATTTGGATAGAGGTGATGGATAGGGCTTTCTAAACAGACCACCCCAAGCCCAGGAGGATCACGAGCTTTATCCTGAAGATGCTGTGCACACACTGGGTAAACTGGTCACTGCAGCCCTGTGTCTTCTTTGCCCAGCATGGCAAAAAGGCTGAAACACAGGAGATGCTCAGTCCCTCTCTATCACTTATTTGGAAGTGGTGCATCCAGGAGAGTGGCCTGTGGGGAGCTGAAGGGGCACCCTGAAACCCAGGGCTGCAGCAGAAGTTAGGGACAGACAGGCAGGAACTGTGCTGTCCCCAGCTGCCCCAGGTTTTTTTCCCTCTGGTGACACCATGCACAAGCAGAGGGCACTGATGCCATGGCAGGTCTGCCTTTCTCCAGACTCAAGGTGGATGCTGATCCTTCTGCTCCAGCAGGTTCAGAGCATGCGTTGCTCCTTTTGGTGTTAAAGATGTGACAGGACTCATCATGGGGAGCCTGAGTGCTGGGATCAAGGCAGGTGAGCAATGGCTGAGGAAGGCTGGGTGCTGGGAATGAAAGGAGCTGCCCTCTGTGCACCAGCTGCTTTTCCCTTTGCTGTCTGGTTCAGAAGATGCTTCCCATTGCCAGGTAGTGCATTTGGACGTGCTCTGAGATCCTTTTACTGTGTTCAGCCCTAAGTGCATGGAGGACTGTGACCTTCTTTGCCCTGCTGGGAGAAGATCACACTCTAAGAGGGCTCCTGTCTTCTTTTAGCTTTATTCTCTTATGTGCCTTGTAGGGAAGCTGTTGACAGATTAAGACTGAGCTGCTAAAGCAAATGATTTCATAACTTCTCTGGGACCTTGCTCTTTACTTTGATTTCATTCACCTGAACTGTCTGTCTGGGGAGAGGCTATTCAGGCATTTGAACCCCTGTTTTGATCTGCTATGCCAATTCCTCTGTGATAACTGCTGTTTCTATGGTTCGAGTGGAGAGAGAAAGCAGCACCACTCCTCTGCTTCCCTCTGCAACTGATGGAAGGCAGCAAAATGCCTCCATCTGCTTGCTAGAAATTGGTTTATTCTGGGTACTTGTGAGAGCCTTATGAGCTTCTGAAGAGCCCCCCAGATGTCTGTGTGCTCACAGAGACTGGGAGAATTCAAAGGGAAATGAGAGAGAGGGAAAACCAGAGCAACTCTCAGAGGTGGGAAAATTTTGGAGAGGTGGCTCTGCCACTGGCTGTGTGCTGGAGTAGGAAGAAGGACAAAGCTGTTTTCTTCAACCAGACTAACTATGTTGCTTCATCACTAGCTTAGCCAGAGGATCCCACAGAAAGCATTTGGGTGCAGACAGGAGCTAATTGTGCTGTTTCTCTCCCCAGTCCACCTCATCTTCTCCATTGACATTTCTGCAGCCTTCCCCTTCCCTTTTAAAATTAAGGCTATTGTTTTTCCTGTTGGGGAGCTGCCACTAAAGAATGCAATGTTGGAGGCACATAAACATTTCTCCATCACTTTCTAACTTAAATATACAAACAGTCTCTATGAATGAAAAAGCATTCAACGTTTCTATGAAATTTCCGTCACAGCTGGCTGGGAGTTTTCTAATTAAATGCATTTTGGCAGGATATGCTGGCTTGTTGAAACTGAAACTCCTGAAATACATGTGCTTATTTTAACAATACTTCCAATGGCAAAGTGGATCTCGGCAATATGACAAAATTTCTGGCTAGAAATGGATGCAAAGGAATAGGGGCAGATAACAATGCCCTGGTCCTGGGGTGTTTGCTTCTGATGGGGGATGTTTTGGCCAGACCAACCGCTGTAATGCTGTGTGCCTTAGAAACGGGTCTGGTGGTGGGAAGGGAATGTCCCCTTCAGCTGTCATTGAGCTTGTAATGCTGCTCTGGGATACATAAGGTCCTCAGGTCCTCATGGGTCTTGTGGGGGCAGCAATCAGTGGGTCACATGCAGCTGCATTGCAATGTGCCAGTTTCTATCAGACAAAGATGCTTTTTAAGGACAAACTAGATTCCCTCGTGAGGGAGGGATGAAAAGGAGGCAGGGGGCAGCTGCAGAGAGAATGCCACTGGAAAGGCTGTTCTTTGATTTGATGTTAAAAGCAGATTTCTGTGCATTTCAGCTATAAGCCCTGTTAAGTGCAGCTCTAGGCAGTCTGGAGCTCTCTGACAAGCACTAATTTTGAGAGATTGTTCTTTGCTGATGGACAATTACACACCGATTGCAGCAGGAATCTGAGCATGGCTAATGTAAATGGTCTGATATTTCACTATTCGGAAAGTAATGTTGTTTGATTTGTTAATGTTACTGAGCTTTTACCCCATACAGTAAAAGATCAGATGTTCTCCCCAGGTTTCATTATTTTTCAGATTTACTCAGTAAAGGCAGGACTGAGATATACAGGTACTAGTGTTGTTTCCAATTACAGAAAATTGCCATTTTACTGTAGGTAACCACGGCTGTGCATGCCACCTGTAACACTTAGAATCACTAAACTGAGTTCTGCTGAGTCCCAGAGACCAACAGAGCCTGATGGCTTGCAGCCCAAGGGACTTGCCTCTCAAAGAGCAAGCTTTTTGTTAACACTGTGTCCTTGGGACTGTGGATGTGGCATTGTCAGATGGAAGCTGTAGGGTAGGTGGTGGAAAGAGAAATTAATATGTCTAAGACATTTTTGTCCCGGTAATGAACTGTAGGAGTGAGAGGTTCTGGATAAAGGTCGAACTGAGATGTTTGATGTCTGTCTGCCAGAGCTGAGAGCAGTTTTGACATTCAGATGTTCCTCTGCATGTGGGTAGTGCTGCTTCTCTCACTGAGCAGCACTGCCCAAAGGTCAGTGCCATCTGCCAGGAGTGCAAGACCTCATACAACTTATGATGCTATGGCTCAGTGTTGTGAATTCAGCTACAAAGGTCTCATTGGTATTTGAGGCGTATTTGACTGGACATCTGCCTAGAAATCTCTTCTTCTCTCCCTCTCTCTCAGGGAGTTGGTGCTTCAATCAAATATCTGAAAATCTGTTTTGAGTGCTCCAGGCCTTTCTTGAGGAAATGATGACACTCAGAGGTGTCCCACTGCAAAACTGGCTCTCAGACACCTCTTGTGCCAAGTGCAGGAGAAACTTTGGAGATGGCTGGGGGCAGTCACTGTTGCACTATGCAGTATGGTGCCTTGTTCCTACTGTTGCTGCATCCCAGTACTGGATGAACTGGGATCCAGCATCACCACGCATGATTAAGTGGGCTGGTCAAAAAATCCCCGGCAAGTGTGAAACGTCTGACATCAAGGAAACTGCAGTTCCTTGTGCCAAAGAATTCAGCCGTGACCATCCAAATTCACCTGAGAGCAGCTTATTAGTAGCACCTAGATACTACAGTAATTGGTGAGCTATAAATACCAAAGGCAGACATAATATTAAACAGGCTGTGTCATCAATTAGCTGATGACAGAAGCACAGAAACATTGGATAAAAATAGCCTGTAACAGCACAATACTTTCTTCTTAGCCCCCTCCTACTCTCCCTCATCCAGAAATGAGCAACTCTGGGACACCTCATTTTTTACTATTAATAATTTAAGAGCTGTAACGTTCTGTGGTGAGCAGTGTCTGTTCTGCAAAACATTCACTTTTCCAGATTGCTTTACACTTCCAATCATTTGCAAGAAGTAAAGATGGTAAAAGCAAGGGAATTTGATGCACAGAATTGTTTCAGGTAATGAGGTGGAGCCTGTGGCACGGCATCTAAATGGAGTTTGTTTAGTTCAGTGGCATTTTTGTGATGGCAACAGCTTCCCATCATGTCTCATTGTGGCACAACAAAGAGTATGCAGGCACAAGACATGTAGGATTGCCCGGTGACTTATTTTATCTTAATTCCTGGGCTTGGATTTGAAGCTGTGGATCAGGCTCCACAAATGAATCTCAGACCAATAAAACCTGGACTAACCCTGCTGGAGTTAGTGAGGTGCTTTCCTTGCACAGCAGAGCCCCAGTCCACTTCTTGGTGCTACAAGCTGATAAATGCTGTCATAGATGGAGGATTCTGGCTCCCTCCAGAGCACTGACAGTAGTCCCCATATTTCTCCTTGTTCCTTCCCCTGGGGAGAGGATGAGCCTGCTGTGCTCCCACACCAGCCCTGAACAGCCCCATGACAGTTTCTGGGTCCATAGAAACTCAGGGGGATTGAGAGGATAGACTTGCCCAACACCCAGGAGCAAAGCCCTGTCCCTCTGGATGTCTGTCATAGCTGTGCACAACCTGGTGAGGGCAGAGAGCAGATTTGCTTCCTTACTTTTTTTTTCAAAACTGCCAAGCTTAGAGGATTGTGAAGGGGGATGCAAGCAAAGTGTGGTGCAGAAAGACTGACCCCCAGGCAGTGTGCGCATGCAAATCCTGCTCTTGTAAGTTTATCAGCCCAAGAGAATCCCTTAACAAAATTCCAGGAAATAAAAAGGAAACACTGAGAGCTCTCCTGAGTCCCTGTCCCAGCCATTAACACCCTTATAAAGTCTTTTCTTTTTGGGGAAGGGATGTTCTGAATGTGAGAGGCTGACCTGAGAGTTGGAGTCTGGGGACCTTTTCTCCCCTCCCAAGTTTCTCTCTGTGATTTAGTAATTGCTCAGGATCCTTTATAAAAAGCAGGAAGGCAAATGAGCCATGACTTTCTGTGGGTTTCTGAGTGGGTGCAGAGCTGACTGGCAGGCTGTTGGGTAACTCCCTGTCTCTGGAAGTCTTTGCACTGCTGCATGTCCTGGCCTTTGCCAAGCATGTCCCTGAGTTTCAAAGTCGGTCCTGGGCTCCCCTTCCCCCTGGTCCCTAGGCAGGGATTGAAGGTGGCTTTGGGGCCTGGCCTTTAATGATGTTTTAACTTGCATGGTGTGTAACACAAACAAAAGTGGTTCCTGCTACTCTCTGCTCAGTCCCAGATATTTTTGTTTTGTTTGCCTGACAATGCTTGCGGCGACAGTTTAAGATTTGAACCATGTGGATTAAGCCCTGAAGCAGACCTTGTGAAACACTGGGGATGAGGATTCACAGAGGAAAACTTTCTGCTAATCTTTCCAGTTCCTTTTGCAGTCAGAGAGCAGCCATCTCCTCTTCACAGTGATTCAGAGAAGCTAAATTAAGCTCTTTCTCTGATTCAGCCTCCGGGGCAGCTCCCTCTGCAGTTCCCATCTCTACAACAACCCCAAGCACTGCAGCCAGGCCAGGGCTCAAGGCCCACAGCTGGCCAGAGACAGCTGAGAGGAACAGGGAGCTTGGGGTGCTCCAGGTCCATGGGGCTGGGGCTGGACCAGCCCAAGGGAGGCATCTGCTCCCCAGGGGGAAAGTCCCTCCAGTGCCCTGTTATTATCAAGTACTGGTGATTTGGAGAATCTGGGATTCCCAGGAAAATCTGTGATTTGGGGAACCTTCTGATAATCCTACTCCATATCTGGGAGTAGTTATGAGTCAGGAAACCTCTCCATAGCCAGCAGCTTTGACTGCACACCCCTGAGATGAGCGACTCAAGAGTCAGTGATGGCAAGAAGGAGAAACACTGAACCTGAGCTTGAGCAAAGAAACTGCTGTGATGCAGCTCTCTGCTGCAATGTTCTGCTACTTTTTAACAAAGCCAAACCTAGTTTGTTTCTATTTAAAAACAACATTGCATTGCGAATGTTGAAATTCAAACATTTTGACTTTTCCACTTTTTTTTCAGGTTAATTTCCTGTTTTTTTGTCAACATGTTTTCTTTCTTTCAGGCTGTGGAGATTAGGATAGGTTTGATGGGGATATCCTGAAAGACCTCAGCATCTGAAGGTGGAAAGAAAATGGCTATATTTTTGTTTGGGAACTTCCATCAGTCTTTAGAAAAAAACCCCCAAACCAACCAAATGAAACCAAACCAATTTCCAAATACTATGTGCTAAATGCTCTGTTTCTTCTTTTCCCCTTGCTGACACACCTAGCTGTGTGCAAGAAGCAATGCCCTTGTCTCGTAGTGGGTAGCTTGTGCTCACTGATGGACCGGCTGGAAAAGCTTTTAAGAAAGGCTCTGACTACCTTGTGCTGTTGGGAATACCCAGGCTCACAGCAAATCTAATCAAGACAGTGAAAACAATGGGGGAAAAGTGAGAAAAAAGAGCAGTGATGGGCACAGACAATGAGGATGAAGGGATGGAGCTGACCTGGAGGGAAGTCTCGAAAGACTGTGAAGGTCCCATCAGGACTTGCTGCTTGGCAGCAGTGGGAGCTGCAGCTTGTTCCCAGGAGAGCAGGCAGTGAATCCTCTTCCTTCCTGCTCCTTCTTCCCACTTCTGGCTTTTGTGAAGCTCTAGAAATTGCAAGCGGGGGTGATTTAGCATGTCACTGCTGAACACGGGAGGCTTTGTGGTAATTAGCTCACTGCTAATTAGGAATATCTTTGGGTATTTCTTTGGAGGAGAGCACTGATCCATTTATAACAAGTCACCACTTGTGAAGCAGTTATCTGAAATATTGTTTTCCTTTTCTATAGACAGAATTATCTATTTTTTTTAAAAATTTTTATATCAAAACATGTTGAATGTGCCTGTCAAAAGTGATAGCTCTTTGTAATTTAAATGTTGAGAACATATCCTCTGAAACATCTACATTAAGCCTTGGTTTTCTTAGTTCAAAAAAAAGATAAACCCCCACAAAACCCTCAAAACACAAAAGCGTGCATGACTAACTCCTCAGAGTATAAAAGGGACATTTTATTTTTCTGAAACTGTGACAAACTTTTGAAATCCAAAGGCCTTTGTGCACACACGTGCTTCCATGTAAATACCACAACACCTGTGGCTTTTTGCCTCATTCTTTTTCACTGCTGACTTCCATGGCTGGCTGCATGTGTGAGTGAGGGAGATGATGCTGGTCTGTTCCTTGCTTGGCTGTAAGAAACAAGTTTAACAGAGAAGTGGCTCAGGAGTGCTACCTGTGGCCTTTAGGTGCCCAGCTGCTGTCTATGGTAAATGTTGGGCTGTTAAACTGGAATGTTTTTTAAGTAGCCAAAAAATGGAAATAGAGCTGGTGTCAAAGCTATTTTATGTGCAGTGAGTAGAAATTACTTTAGTGACCTCTTACAGTGAAGCGAAAAGCAATGGTTGAAGAGAGGAATCAAGACAGATTTTAAGCAACAGATTAATGGTCGTGATAAAAACTGATCTGAGATGTGTGAACAGTGCTTGAGCCTTATTTAGTCTCAGATGTATTTGTTATAGTACCAATATCACAGAGGTCTCTGCTCTGCAAGGCACTGTGGTGTGAGGGCAGCCACGGTGCTGTGGGCACTGCTGGTCCTTGTTACCTCATTTTTCTGTGCTCTTCTCCAACCTGTCTGCTTGTGGCAGCAGGTTCTTCTTCCTCCCTTTGCCATGCACTGCAGAGCCAGTCAGAACAAGGACTGAGTCTTTGGTACAATTTTCACCCTCTGCAAACTAATCAGAGCAGGAGAGGTTGGGGTTTGCTGCCATCAGAGGGGTGTCTCACATGCTTCCAACTCTGTACTGGAAGCTGCTCCCCATGACTCGAGGGGAGGAAGCTAAATGCCATCTTGTTTTCTGAGCCTTTCTAACAGTGATGATGGCCAGTTTGACTGAATAAATTAAAGGACCTCAGAGCTCAAAGAGGGATGTAATGTTATTTGTGTTTATTTAAAAAAAAATACATACCTCTTCTTATGATATTTTCATGTCTCATTCACTTCTCTTTAATTTCCTTCCTGGAAAACTGTATGATGTGCTACTCATTGCTCAAACTCAAAATGGCATTTTTATCATTGGTAATATCTGTTTAGAACATGCTTGTCAGTGAATTCCTCTTATTTCCTCTTTTCTACCCACCCCTGGGCTTAAATATCTCGTAAACAACAACAAAATAAAGAAAAATGGTTTTGTTATTCAAATGAGACTTCTTTTTCCCACTGCAAATTTCTTTCTCCCAACAAACTGTGTTTTTTTAACAATAACAACTGCCTAAAGCTCTCTGATTTTTCTTCATAGACAATCATTCTAGCCTAAAACAAACAAAATAGGGAGCCTATTAAGCTAGAGCCTGTTTTGCATACACCTGCAATAATTATTTAGATATGCACATCAAAAATGAATAAGTTGTTGCACAACATAATTGGTTAATTTTGCTTGTGCAGGAGCATCATTTTACTGCTTTGGTACAGAAAGCTCTTGCCTTTAGGCCTTGCAGTCACTGATTAGAGATGGGCAGGGTACTTCACAAACACAGGACGGGTACCTGTGAAGTTGGGGAGGCTTTGCCATCTGTCCACAGATACTTTTGGTACTTTCCTACTTGCCAACCACCTTCTTGTTGCTAGAGACCTCTTGATGTACTCAGTCAAGGGCTGGCACTCACATAATTGTGTGTTTTGCCTATGTGTGTGCATATAACAAATATGCCTTCAAGGGTACTAAAATAAATAACTCTCTGCAACTTAGTGAGATATTATCAACATCATTTGACAGATCACTGGAGGATACACGGAAAGTTCAAGTGATTTGATCAGCATTGACTTAACTCTTGCACCAGATTTGGTACAAGCCAGTATGAGAGAGGAGATCCCTTTCTATGAATTGGACAAAGAAAAACTGCAGAGACCCCTCCTCTGGCAGTATTGTGCAGTCAGGAGAGCTGGGAAGTGGAAACTCAGCCACAGGATGGGAACCTTTTTAATCAGTGCATCTGCCTGCATCTTTCTCCTCCATATCTCCTATAACCACTGTAATTGATCTCTTGGCAGCTGGAAACCCTTTTGAACTCAAGTTCTTAACAAGGGGAAGGAAAGCATGGTATCAGGTAAGTGCTCCTAATTGACCAAACTCTCCTTGGGTTGCTCTATGAACACCAATCATTCAGGTCAGAAAATAAAAGTAACACTGGTACCCTGGTGTGGGCTGAGGGGAGCCCGACCCCAACAGAGCTAAGGTGGCTGATGAAAAGGCAGCAATACTAAAGCAGACAGCGAAGTTGGTGGCTATACTCACTGTTTCTGGCAAGTCAATAGAGTTTCTCCTCGCAGACTTCTTGTCTGATGCTGTCAGCTGCTGGCTGGTCTAAAGGTGTTGTGCTCAGGCCAATCTTTGGGTAAGATTTTGGCTGTTGTTGGACAGAGGGACAGGGTACTCCTTTGTACCTGTGTGTGGGGTCAGGAGGTTTGGATTGAACAGATCCTGAACAGGAGGAGTTGAAGTACGTGGTTCGTTTTTCCATGCCTTTTGCCTGCCTTTAATCCCCTTTCTCTTTCCTTGTTATTTTGGTTTGTTTGGTTTGTTTGTTTGTTTTTCATTTTGGTTTTTGGTTTTGGCTTTTTGTAGTTGTTTGTTTTTTTCTGGTTGTATGTGTGTTGGGTTGTTTGTTAATTTCTTTTAAATTTTGTTCTCAGAGGAAGAGGGCTCTCCTTTGCTCTGTGGACAAGTGACTTCAGCACCTGGGGCCTTTTGGATGCCCATTGCCAAGACCTTGCAGAACTGTGAGATGTGGGGATGGGGAAACACACCAATCCAACACACTGAATTCACCAGTACACTGATTTTTCTTCTGTTTTTACACCCTCAGCCCCAACGGGTGTTAAGAGCTGGGTCACGTGGAAAGCCTTTTCCCTGGACCCAAAGGGCAAGTTTAGGCCAAAAAGAATGCAATGACATTGCTGAAAGGATAAAGAAGGGGAAATCCTGGCCAGACTTGCTGTACATTTTGCCTCAGCTATGAGAGACATGAGGGTCCTTTTAATCTGGGCTAATCAGTGAGAAGAATGTCATGCTCTACTTCTCTTTAGTGTACTATTTTTGCCGTGGTTGATGGTGGCATGAAGGAGGGGCCTGGTTAATGAGAGAGGAAGGATTTTTGAAGGCAACCCAGAAGGCAACTGCCCACTGGTGTCATCTTTTGTGTTTTCATTGTTAAAGCCACATGTGGCAGTGGGGCAGATCGTGAGGAGGGTGAAAATTTCAGTAGGATGTTGCATCACCTGCTCTTGAACACACACTGTGGAAATCGGGAAACAAGAGCTGGGAAAGGGAACTGAAATTCCCGGTGTGCATGCTGACCTCACAGCATAAGCACTTCTACACAGTGCTTTGAGATTTATCCATTGACTATTAGCACAGGCATGGACCTTGTTAGAATTCTCTTTGAGCTATTTAATGTAAAGTACCTTGATCTATGGCTAAAAAGCATTATTTAAGGGATTATGTTATTAGCATGATGTTTGTTTGTTTGTTTGTTTCTTTGCTTTTTTAATGTCCTCTAATCTAGTTCTGAAGTGGAAGATTTGAAGTGCAATGTGAGAAGTGGTAGTGCAGGAGTTACTCTCAACACGTATATGGATTTGCAGAAGTGAGTATATCTGGACAGCTGAACCCCATGGGTTTCTCCAAGGAGGGCTTTTGGGCTGGGGTTTTCCCACCACTCTCTTGGTGCAGTGAAGGTGAATCTTTTCTTGCAGATCATTGTGCTTACCTGTGAGATTTGGTTTTGTTTTGTTTCTTGGGGGGAGTAGAGTGGGGGTGGGGACTTAAGAGTTCAAAAATCTGTTGTAAAGGAGTGTGGCAGGAGACAGGCTCTGTGCTGGGAAAGCAGAGTTGGCTCAGAGGCATCAGGGATCACGAATAAACAATCCTTGGGCATTGCTCCTGGAGTTTAGATGGGTTTTGCAATCTGGCATGGAAAAATGGTTGTTTTCCTCCTACCTCTGCTGATCCTACAACTGGCACTGTTCCAGGAGTTGTCCTTATGTTTTTTTGCAGGGGCTGACTGGTCTACCTAATTGTCACAGGAGGGAAATGGCATAGCCCATGACTGCTGAAAGAAAAGGTCTCAACTCAAGCAGTGGAGTTGTGTGGCCTGGGAAATGGAACTCCTCAGCTTTATCCCTGCCAGTTGGCATATTTTCCACGGCTCCTTTTCTCTTTAGTGCCTCAAATCCACAAAGCACACCAGCCTGTCCATTGTCCCATAGCCTCTAATGCCTGCCATGAGAACCCAAGTGGTACTCAGAACCTGGTGTGGCTGGAGGGTGTGAAGACACACGGGCACTGAAGGGCTTTGATGGTGCTCTGAGTTCCAATGTCAAATTCTTGTCTGCTGCTTGGTGACTCTCTAGATTGACTGCAGTGTTCAAGGAGGGCATGGTGAGAGGACAAACAAGCTCAGTATTTATTCCATAATTATACAGAGTGGGGCTGGAAGGGACCTTGGGGGTCATCTAAGTTTCTTGTGCATTAGATTTTACTTACTTGAAGCACCAGCTATAGTTGAGCTGAAACCTAGTCACGTTTTTATAGAAAGAAGCTTAATGAGAGCCAGAATTTCATTGTCTGAAACTAGGCAGAGACCAGATCTTGTTGCCAAAAAAGACAAACTCTTTTAAAAAAGATGTTCTTGGAAATCTAGGCAATTTGTGTTATGTGATGTCTTGGTTAGTGTAACTTCAAAACTCAATTACTTTCTTTTACACTAAAAAATGATTAAGCTGCTCAAGCCACTTGGCAAACAAACAGCTGCAGCATCCACAGAATGAGAACTTCTGGGGAGGACCATAGTGATTGCTTAGATACTTATCTTTGGTGAAATTAGAAATACACATGTATTTTTGCCTCCTTTTCTCCAGTTTTGAAATGGGTTATGCAAGAAGTCCTGAACTTGTATTTTACATTCTTGTGCCTACCTCTGAACCCATCAAATATAAATATAAATATAAATATTTGAATGTTTGACTTCAACTGTTTCAACTGGTTTCTAGATTCCCAGATGAAATGCTGAATTGCCTAAAGAAGAGCATGAAGATCAAACAAACTCTGCAGTAGTAAAGCAGACCTGAAGACTACATATTTTGGTAATTGATAAAAGCACTTCCTTTTCAGACCCATCATAAAAGAAAGAATTTGTGCATTAAAGCCCCAGATTATCTGGGACGACTCTGTAGCCATAGAAATCAAATGCAAACTGTCAGTTTTCCTTCTGTTTTCCTCTCTTCTCCAGGTGGTGAACTTCTCTTCAAAAGGATTTATTATTTCTGTGAGAACCTAGAAGGAAATCCTGGAAAACAGATCGAGGTTAATATTCTTGATTTGTAACAGAAAAAAGTGGGAGCAGGAAGAAAGATATTTAACTCATGCAAAGTTGAGCAGTCTGCAGGCAGCAAGGGGATGGTTTGCCAAGACATTTGGAAAGTAACTCTTAATATCTGTCTGGCTTACTAGTTTGGGAGGGTACATGTGTCTCTTTTTCTCATGCAAAAACTGCATGTCAAATCCATCTTTGTGGTGGATTGGTTTTGTGACCACCATGGTTATATTAATTTTTAACATGCAATATGGTTTCACTTTAATCCTTTCATCTTAATTCTTGCTAAGAGGTAGGGTCTGCTTTAGTCAAGGGCATTTTGGAAGCCTTTTTGTTGCATGCAACCTCCCTATAGAAGTGTTTGGGAGTGGTTTTCTGTTATTCCTATGATCCTGCTGGTCTCTGGCTGCACAGGAGGTCCTGGCTGTGTGCAGCAGGGGGTGAATGCAGTGGGTCACATAATGCTTTGCATCCAAAGGGGCCAGCATCCCTGTGGGGCAGCTCCACACAAGACAACCCACCTGCTTCCCATGCTCACAATGCTTGTGGGAAATTTCAGGATACCTTTGTGCTGTCTCTGCTCTGGGGCTGTACAGAGGGCTGTCTGTCCTCCTGTGCCATTCAGAGCAACCCTTCTAGCAGAGCATGGCTGTGGTGGGGAGCTGGGCCACTGTGGGAGACCCAGACCCTGTACACAGTTCAGCACAGCAACGCCTGATGCCTGCAAAAGGCAAACATTGTCTGTTGTGTATCATGTGACAGTGTATAGCCCCTAAAAGTTTATTCTTTTTGTCAGCTCTTTTTTCCCTCTGGGTTTTAACTTTCTGCTGCTACTTAACTTAGTAAAATAATAAATGACAAAAAATATGTTCTTAGAAATTCATGCCTGAGGCTGGGGCTTTTTCTAAGTAGTTTTGACTCTTCTGAGGGAAGCTACTACTAAGCAAAAATTACCATAATTAACTATAGTAAACTGCCTGCCATTTGATGTCTGAGACTTAAAAGCTTCTGCTGGGATCCAGACGGGTTTTGAAAACAAGGCCTCAATGGCCTAATTAAAAAAGAAAGGAAAGAGAGAGAGGGGAGCAGGAAAGACTGGTGATAAATCTAAATAAATCACAGTGAGCTGACAAGAGGAAAGGTAGGTGCAGCCTGGCTTCTTGGTCCAAAAATGTAGCCTGGGAAGTCTGGATTTCATCTTGCTCCAACATATTTTTCCTCTGAAGGTCTCTTGTTGCTCTGGATCCACCTCAGTGGAAAGAAGTTTTGGATCGGGGCACAGTGTTTCCCTGAGCATGCAAAAGAGAGGCATCCCCTTTAAGATTTCCATTCTTGGTAAAACACGTTGGGATTTGAGTAAGTTCACCCAGAGGCGGCAGCAGCCTTGTGATGAATGTGGGCAACATAAATATTTGTATAGCAATTAACTGCGCAGTGCAATGATAATAATGCAAATATGTTTTTAGTGATAGTGCTTTAAATTGGGGCTGCAAATACATTGATTTCCTGGGAAATGGATACACCAGCAGAACTCCTTTCTCTGAGCTTGCAAGGTCTTACACTGCTACTGCATCAGTGGGATGAAGCACGTTTCAGGGAATCACAGACTCTCATAGAAGGGGCAGTGCTGGTCCCACAGGCACAGCTGCAGCACGGTGGAGGTCGGGCATATTGCACCAGGGAAGGGTCCTCCCCGCTCTTCTTCATGCTCAGACTGCTGCTCTGCCAAGTGAAATGGGAGGAGGTGAGTCTGCCTTTAATCATCTTGGGGTGGAAGGAGCCTGGAAAAGGAGTCCGTGCGGAGTAGCCTCTAGAAGTGACTGTGGTGGGTTCCTGTTGCTTTCTACATGCTTTCCAGAGGGCTCTGACTCACGCAATCAGTTTGTTCTGGTGTTGGAGAGTGTTTTCCTGTAAATAGAGAAGCTTCAGGATTGCATCCTGAGCTTGGCTCACAGCACCACAGGGCAACACCAGCCACATCCCGGTATTTATCTGTGCCTGGTGGGAAGGATCCCCTAAAGGCCATGAATTCCAAAGTCACTACAGCAACATTTTGCACTGCCCCCAGAGAGGTAGCCAGTGTTTCCACTAGAAAAGCTTTGCTGCTGAGATATTGGGTGCTGAGATTTGGCAGTGCTGTACAGCTGGAGTATGGGTGCATGTCTGGCTGCTTTGCAGGCAAAGTGAATCACAATGGGAGTTACTACCAAAAATAAGTGTTTTCCATGGCTGAGGACCTCACAATACCTGCTCTTACTCTTGTGCATGAAGGGAGCACATCTACAGACTGGCCTCAGGGGAACAGGCTGTATCCAGCCATACAGGTACAGCCCCCTGTGACCCAGCCTGGGCTGAGGGTGGTGACCTTGCATGGACAGAGGGAGCCAGCTCTTGGGGGCAGTCAGGACACAGCTGCCCTTCTCAGCTTCTGCAACTTGTGTCTGGTCACAGAGCACATGCAAGGTTTGCTGTGACTGTGTCATGTCTCACTTGTGAGCTGGAAGCTGATGTAAGTGAGATGTGTCTCCCAGACTGAGCTCCTCCTTGAACTATTCCTGCAGCCCCCTTCTGTGCTGCTGCAAGCAGAGATTCCAGGAGGCAAGTGGGGCCTTTGCAACCTCAGAACTTCTGCCTGAAACAAAATAAAGAACAAAGAGGACTGCTTGAAAGAGTTTGCACTTCTGAAAGAATAGTTAAACTTTGCCCTTGAGGAGAAAGGGCACTGGGTTGCAACTGCCTGCCTGCTCTGTTGATGGTTAGATATTTCCCTAAGCCTTTTAATGAAAGTAATTGTGCTCACCTTTCTCACAATCTGATGTGATGCTGGTTTTCCTGACTGTGCCTTTTGGCATTTTGTGTGGTGGGAGAAGCAATTTATTTTCCTTCTGATGTTGACTTATCCCCAGTTGCAACTCTGATGTACAAGCAAGCTTTTGAGTTTGGCTCCACGATTCCTGCTGTACTCCCTAAGACCACAAATGAGGCTGTAACCATGGCAATTCTGTTGCTGCCCAGGGAAACCATCAGTGTAGAAGACTCTTGGCCTAACATCCATATAGGGAAAAGCAAAGCTTGCTCTGAGAGCTCAAAACAGAAGAGAAGGAAGGAGCAAAGAAAGGCTACTGGCCACTGTTTGTGGCTGCAGTGTCTGGGCTAGACCTGATGACAGCCCTGGTGAGTCAGAACAGAAATCTGTGACAACACTGTGATGTCACCAGCACAAACACCTGTGTAAGGACAGGGCAAGCAGAGAGTGCCATGCTGTATTTCTGGTGATCTCAGAGGTTTCCAGAACCAGACATTGTGTCTCCTCCATTTATCTATATGCTGAAAGTCCTGGGCCATGTTATGGCTTCTTTAAAGATGTGTAAGTCAAGAGTGATTCCACATACTAAAAGAGGATCACCTTGGCACTCCTTTCCCATGCTGTTACCACTACAGATGCCATAGCTACATCCTGCCAAACTTCCTCAAGGCAAATTCCAAGCACAAATACATTTTCACTAGGCCAGTGAAAATATAAATTCTTATACCCTGGGGGCTAAAGGAGAGAAATTACCTATTTGTTTAAGACAAGATAGTCTAAAATGAGATGTTCCATGTTTAATGGAGGATGCAGTTCAGTAGTACAGCTGAGCTGATTCAGTGTCTTCCTGATCCTGAATTTTTTTTACTTTCCATTTGTATGTCTTTGGTGGTACAGTTATTGTCAGCTCTGATTTTGGTTTTGCTAGTCAGTTCCTGCTGAGATGATTCAACTCACTAAATTGGCACAAAACCAAACTCGGCCAAAAGTTTTCCCCCAGGATAGAATAAAGGAAGCATTTTCTTTCAGATTAGTGAGCTGAATTGGCACTATGGAGGGCCTGACAGAACGACATGGGAGGACAAGGACATGGGGCTGATAATCAAATTGGGGAAAGAGAGGAGGAGATTTAGGAGGACTAGGACTCACTTTTCTGGTGGAAAAAAAGCTTCTTAAAATAGTCTAGTGTGTGTGCAGCTGAAACATGCCATTAGCTGTGACACCTGGCATTATGGGAGATTAATCCTGCCCACGGATTTTCAGCCACAGTGGTTGTGTCAGGCAGTCTGTGTTAATTGCAGTGCAAAATCCCAGCATAAGGACAATATCACTCCTTTCTGGGGAATGGATGTGCTTGGAGTTATGAATAGTTTTGTCTGAAATTTCTCCCAGAAAGCCTGTACAAGATTGTTTATGTGATTGTGCCTTCTTTAACCTAATTAGTCAGCAGAAGCCCCACGTGGAGCTGCAGCGTATGCTGGCAGAATCAGAGACACTGCTGATAGACCTATTTTACCTCCCTAAACAGCATTAGACATGGCAAAGAAGCAGCTGCCTATGCTACAGTTGTTACAAGCTGGTTTCCCACCTCCTACCTACCCTTTGAGATGATAATGTCTGCAAAAGGCAGCAGTATATGCACAGTATTTATGTGCTATAAATTGGAACACTTACTGTGAAGTGCACTGTGGTGATGGAACTCTCTCTTCTTGTTCTCTGACTGTTTGGGACATGTAGTGCATTTCTTGGTGGGAAGGCATGGCAGCAGTTTACACCTGCAGCAGAAACTTCTCCCAGGAAGTCAGACACTGGTCTAGATTCAGTTACAAGTGACTTTGTAGCTGGAGAAAGTACCTTGGGATGGCAGTGGGAACCACTGGAGGTTTGTGATGGCCCTGGGTCCTGGGTCATCTTTTTATTGGGGTGGGTCCCCTCTCTGGACCTGCTTCTAGCACTGCATGAGAACCAGTGTGGTCATCTTGTTGCATTCATGCTTCCTCGTGGTCCTGACCTGCTGTCTGGTTAAGAAGGCACTTCCATGGCTAGTAAAGTCAGTGCTTCCTGTTCTGATCCCTCCTGCTGACTGTAGAAATGAAGCAGTAAGGGGGCCTTGCAGAGTGATGCTGTTGTCTGGGGAAGGACGAAGCAAGGAATATATGCTGTAACACAGTGGGCCAGGGAGCTGTAGAGGCAGACGAGGTTCAGGATGGTTTGGGCATTTTTCCCTGATGAGCTCCTTGTTGTTGGAGGGAATTGGGTATGAGAGTGAGCATGGCACTTACTCTCTCCTATCACCTGCTGGGGGCTGAATACATTTCTGTTGCTTTTAGCATTGAATACAGTCCTGCAACAGTCTCAGGCTGCCCAGCGCATCAAGGTCAGTATCACGAGCCCTGACTGACATCCCGTTTGTGATCTTGCAGATGAGATCTCCTGTGGGCCTGTCTGTAAGTCCCAAACAGTGCACTTAGAGGTGGAAATGTGGTTACTACAGGCTCCATGCATAGGCAGTGGTGGGAAAGGGCCATACCTTCAGCACCCTGGTGAAGTATCTGGACCTGAATAGCCATTGTGTGACAGCTCAGAAAAGCAGTCAGAAGTTCCTGCAAATGGAGTGCTTACCCTGTGTCTTACTGGTATGTTCCATCCATGCCTTGCCTTGGAAGAAGATCTGTCTGGTGCTTCATGCTGGCAAATGCCCAATTACAACACTAACACAACATAAACTGCAAGTTATTGATGTCAACTGGTTGCAATTACACTAAATTTGAAACTTCAGGAGCCAGGTGCTGGGCTGCCTTCTCCACATCACTCTGCCAAAGCACCTGTTTCTGAGGTCCACCTCTTCCCTTCCTGAACATCTCGTGCCAAAGGCCATGCTGTCTGCAACTCCTGTAGCAGCTCCCTAAGGTACAGGCTGTATGTGGATATGTCCTGACACATCCTCTTCCTCTTCTTCCAGCTTTGTGCAACTCCCTACTCTCATTTTTTCTCACACTGCTGCTCCTTTCAACAGCTGAAACAGCAGGAGAGTGTGGTTTGTGAACTCTGGCTGAACTGATGTGATCTCTTCATAACACTCCACATTTCTGCAATTAGTTGTTGGATTTTTTTAATTTAGTTTTATTTATTTTTAACAGGCTCTGCTCCCAGATTTACCGAGCTGAATGCAATTGCTTAGCTTCATTATTCTGTTGCAATAGGTCTGCTGGCAAGTTTATTAAGCAATAAGGGACGAAAGGCAGCAACTTTCTAGGTGGTTATAGTGTGTGTTGTGTAGTGTTGATAAGGCATGAGGTCGAAGGCTCACAACTTTAATCACCAGAGAAAAACACCCTGGAGAGACAGGATCTTATTGGTATAATGACATGGAAGTGAGTCATAAAAAAAGGAACTGCTATAAAAACTACCCATTCCTCTTTGCCTGGAGAAACTGATGCTTAGGAGAGATCATTTGTAAAATTGCTCTAATGTCACATCCACAGCTAACCAGCTATCTTCCCCTCAAGGGTTATGGGCCAGGTGTGAACCTGAAATGGAAGCCCCCAAAACCAGTACCTTTCTTCTGCTAGCCAGAGAGAGCTCCAGTTTTGTTGATGAAATTCTTGCTGAGGGGCTTTCTCTCTCTGCAGAAACCCTGGAGCTTTCTGTGTCCTTAGGGGTATTTTGAGATCTGGCACACTGCTGCTGCTAGTGGCCCTGCCAATGTGGTTGTGGCTTCACCCCCTGGAGCTAGTGCTTCTCACCTGCTGGGTTCCCATGGGTGTCCTATATGATTGTAAAGAACAAGCATCATCCTTGGGCCTGAATATAGCTGCAGCCATACCATTTTGTGCATGTGAACTCTAATTTCCCTAAGCAATCAGGTCATGGACTGCTGTCTCTCATTCTTTCACATGTACTGGTGAGAAATCCAAATTTAAACTTTTTACTCATGTGTCTACTTTGTCACTGGTCATCACTACGATGTTTGACAAGTTATGTCATTACTATCAGATTCCTGGCCTTACACACATCCTACATTTATGGGCTAATAGTACAACATAACAAAATACAGTAATTTCAGAGTAAATTAACAAGTTTTGGAGGATTAGAGACATATCCTTTAGAAATGCTAAGTAATCATATTGTCTCCCCATAGAGGTTACTAGAAATTGAAATATGACTTCTGAGGGAAAACTACCATTACAACAACATAGACAAGTCAGATGGACAAGTGATCCACACAGCTTATGTCAAGAAAACAGGAAGCATCTGTCTCTGTGGGAATAGAAGAAATAATTAATGGATCCAAGTACAGCCTGGGAGATTGATAGCTGCAATTTAGCAGTGGCTGTTCAGCACTTCTATCAGCAATGACAAAGTGGCCTGCAGTGTTACCTGCTTCTTAATCAATCTCAGTGTGGAAAGGGCTGGAGTTACCCTCTGTAGGGAGAGATCTTATAAAGCAAAGCAGCAGTGTCACACAACCATGTGGGAGACCATACGTGAGGACAACATCTGCAGAGGGCTACATCTTTTCTTTCTCATATTTTCTCCCTTTCTTTTCTTATTTAATTGTAAAGGGTTATTGTATTAATATACAGATCAGCTTGACAGCCATAACTGAAGAGCCTGGTACTGTGAATCAGACTCCTGTGTCAGGGAAACCCAAGTAGCAGTCCCATGGTGGTGTCAGAGAAGCAGCAGATTGCTGATTTAATGCTCCAGTGTGGAAAGCCTGGCCCTGTTGTAGGGGATGGAGGCTGGAGGGGAGCTGTGTGTTACATGGTTGAATGTTGTTGTGGGTTGCTGTGATTCCTGGCACTGTCAGGTAAAAGTGCTTGTCCTTGTTTTGTAGTTCTCCATAAGGTGGATTAGTCTGAGCCTTTTGTAGGTGGAGTGATGTGACAAGGGTTAATATGCTCCAAAGCTTGTCTGTTCTCCATACCCTACATCTCAGATGATGTAATGGGAGAGATTACCTCTGACTGCTGGTGTTGCCCCATCTCTACAACACTTTGCAGCCCACCAAGTCGCCTGCAGCATGTTGCTTGCTCAGAAAACAGAACTCCCAGAAGTTTTCTCCACCTGGGCTGTGGGAGGAAACAGAATATGGCAGAATAAGGAGTTGCAGGTCTGTTCTTGACCCTGGTTCCCTGTGGCAGAGACCTCAGGGCAGGGGGGTTTCAGCAACTCAGTGAAGAGAGGAAGAGCAGGAAGATGAGAGAAGAGAAGCATCCAGTCACAGAAGAGAAGCATCCAGTGTTTTGGGCACTGGACCTCAACTGAGTATGATTTATCCATAGATATTCATCGGTGTAAGTGCAAGGCAATCCTGAGGGCTGTTTGGTTCAGACACAACCAAAACACCTGGCTAAGGAGTAGCTGTAGTAGAAGCAAGAATAGAGCCTAGGTCTCCAAAATCCAATACCTGTGCTGCAGTCTTTGGAGCTGGCTTTGCATCTGGAGAAAGTGCTTAAATGATGGTCTAAGGTGACTGGAGGGAAGCTGTCAATCTATGAGCTATGCTTCCTGATGCGGCAAGTGGGTTTTATCTGACAGCTCTCACCAGGTTGTGTCCTTTCTTTTTTTTTGTGTGTGTGTAAGTCAGCCTTGGCAGGAGAGCCTTGTCTTTCACCTGACATGGCCCCAGATTTGAAATCCAGTGTAGAAGAGAGACTTTAAGGACAGAAGATTGTGTTTTACACTTTTATAAGTCTGATTCTGTTTATAGCCCTTTTCATGTTCTGTTCAACTTAGTAAAACAGATTTTCACCTGGAGTAAATAATGTAACTGTTCCCTCCAGTGGAACTGTGATGATTCACACCAGCTTGTGTTTGGTTCCACCAGCCTTAACTCCTCAAAGCAATTAGATAACATAATTGTGCTCTCATACCCATGTTTCACATCTTTGAGACTGCAGTGATTTTATATAACCTGGGATAAATTCAAACCTGATAGAACTTCTTTAAGGTCACCCTTCTTCTGTTAGGGATGGAGAGGTTCATGATTGGCCAAGCTTGGTTTTCATATGACTTAAACTGCCTGAGTACATTTTTAGTAGCACAGCAGGTACCTGATGCTCCAGCAGCCCTGATGACACTGGTAGCTTAGTGTGGTGCCCAGGTTTTAGCCCTGTCACTCCAGTGAGAAGCCCATAGGGAGGGTTGTGGGGTTGGCTCTCTGGCTGAGCTGTACTGGACACACTGAAGTGGAAGGTGGTTTGGGAACAGCCTCAGCACCCACGTGTTTTTCTTTGGTGTAATCCCTTGCTGCTGTGCTTAAACTGAAAGGATTTCTGTACAGGAGTTATACAGAACTGTGGACATTCACCCTGTTTCAACTAGAGCAAGATAGTAAGATTCCAACTAGAATAAGCTGGAGCTGACAGAGGGTAATGGGGAACCATAATGTTTTTGGGATGTAGGCTGAACAGCAGCTGAGCTGCATTGATCAGTTCCCTTTCACTTAAAGTCCTGAGTCAGTAGACAAGAATGGATATGAAAGAAAGAGGGAGTGAATTGACATCGTGGCAATGGATATCTCCTTGCCCCATCATCTGGTTCTTTCATCCACCTCAAGGTCTGGTCATTCGTCACAAAGCCTTAACTTTCAGCTTTAACTGAAACCTCTCTCTTGCCACATTCTTTCCTTGATGGGTTTGTTGTACAGTGAGGATGTACAATGAATCTTTCCATGGCTGCTGCAATGACTGGCCAAGAATCCATGCCACAGCCCTCTCACCTCCAGGAAAGATTACAGTGAGCCAGGAAGAGGCAATGAGCCACAGTAAATTGAGCCTGTGATGTACTACAGAGCTCTCTTCTGTAAACATCCTCCCTCCACTGAGGAAGGCAAAGTGGTTTGGTGATGGATTTCATGGAATGGGACACCTGAGAGCAAGAGCTATTTGAGAAGGGAGGTGTGCTTTATGGAGAGGTTATGTTTTTGCTTAAGCTTGCTTGGATGTCAAGATGACAGCTGTATAGAGATTGTGTGGACAAATGAAGTGAGAGCTAATGCTCAACAAGAGGAATGCAAGATTCCCAGGGGGTATGGGTTTGCAGTACAACATGAAATCAGATTTCAGAGATCAGCCATGCTGAAAAGGTATTGACTGAAGATAAAATGCAAGTACTTACCTGCTTGTTTTCTGCAGTGCTTTATTGCTCACTTTTGTTTGGTTTTGCACTAAGTAAAGGGACCTCTGTGTTCTCTCTGTCAGGGCTTCCCTTTGCAGGCCCACAGAGGTCATCACTCTTTCCTCATACAGGAAAGGCTGAATTACACAGGATAAGGCCAGGCTTCATTTTTTGACTGTTCCAACAAACAACATTTTTCATGATTTGGCCATGTCTGCTGTGGACTCCTCTTCATCTCTTTTGGCCTCATTTCCCATTATGGGGTGGGAGAAGAAAAGAGGAAAAAAGAAATCATGTGACCAAATACCACCTACTGTTCTGTCCCTGGCCATGTAGGGGCATCATCTGGTCCCTCACCTAACTTCCTGACCATGGACAGGTACTGCAAAGGATGCTGTGTAGGTGCAAACTGTTCTGTGCTGTGAAGGTGCTGAACATTTAAGTTGATTTAAATGAAAATTCAAAAGTCAAGATTTCTCTAGAGGACCTCAGACTGATCTTCTGAGAATTTTTTCTATGTCGTTGATGACTGCAGACGTGTGCAGACTGAGTGTGGATGTTAGCCATGGATCACCAAGCTGGCAGAGGCTTGGACTGTGAGGTCCGCTGGCATCATTCCCATCTGGGACATGGCAAAGTGGCAACTGAGAGTAGTACCAACAAAATCCTGTCATTGGTGGCAAAGCTGAGGGGTGGCATGAGGTCTTTCCCCCATCTCCCCTGTGCTATTTTGCTCTCCTTTCCCAGGGACCAAAAGTGCACTCATGGGGACTAGACAACAGGGCACAGTCTTGCTTTGTCAAAGGAGGAAGGAAAATCTCTGTGGCTGTCTGGACCATGAGATCTCTCACATCAGGGTTGCTTCACAGTAAGAACTACCGGGTGTTCTGAGTATCTTAGAAGACTGCTAATCCTTGACATACTTACCTTCTTAGTGCAAGACCCTGCCTACGTTTCTGCATTTGTTGGTACTCTTTTAAATCCCATTGGAGCTGAGAAGAAAAGAGGGTCATGACTCCACTTTCCTTGAAGTTGAAGGAAGGCTCCTGCTGACCCCTCTGATTGTGGATCAGGTACTTGTATGTTCTGTCCCTGCAATCAGGCCTTCCATTTGCTTTTCCATAAAAAGTACCAACCACCTCAGAAAGTCTTGTCCCCACTTTGACAGCCAGGGTCATGGAGGACTCATTAAAGAAAGTAAATAAAGGATGTGGGCATGCCTGGCAGTGACAGCTTTCTTGTGCTGCCAGCAGGCCCTCTGCCAGCTAACACTGGACTCCTGGTGAGAGCTTCCCAGAGCACCTTTGGGATGTGTACTGAAGAGTTCTGTGGTGAGATGAAATATTTAAAACCACTTTGGGTTGAAGCGACGTGGGAGAGCAGCAGCCTCTTTAATCTGTGCACAGCTTTAAGACTGCATGTGAATCATTGATGAGGAGGGAAGTGTGTTTCTGAAGCTCTGGCAGGTCATTAAACCTGGTGATGGACTCATTAAACAGGGAGCTGCATGGAAAGGCCTGGACCAAGGCACTGTGAGTATTTCACACGTATTGCCCTGAGGACTGCCAGCACATTTTGCCTGTGACTTTCAAGGTATTGTTGCAGTTTTGTATTAATAAAGGCAAATGTCTTAGGTCAGTGAATCGTGTTGCGTAAGAGAAGAAATGTGAAAAAGCTCTTTGCTCTGTCAGACAAAAGCAGAAGAAGATACAATAGTTGGAAGTCAGGACTTGTTTCTAAACATCTGACTGCATTGCATATGGATGTTAGATAAATCACCACTGCCAACTCTTTTAACTGGGACCTAATTGGGTTGGGGAAGGTGGGGGATTGTTACAGTGTTAGTGTTCCCATGGCTTCAGTGGAAGAGAAGTAGGAAATGCCTCTTTGCCAAGTGATGTCCTCAAACCCATGTGTGTTCTCAGCTTCTGCTGGCCACAGTGCCCACACCATGGTGTGTTTGACCTCTACTGTACCCGCTGCTCTATGCCTTAGGCTTTCTCTGACCCACCTGCAAAGACTGTACGTGCTGTTCAGCGGGTTGGATATTTTCTGACCATGGCAATGACAGATGCAGTGTCAGATGATTCCTTCAGCTCGTTTGAATTTTGTTCTCTTCTGAAAAAATTTTACTTTGCAGCAAAACTGCTGAAGTGCTAGCCACAGACCTGAGTAAACCTGGCCTCATTGCTTACAGGCCCTGTACTTCATCTCTAATTGTTAAGTACATAGACCTGGATACTTCGATGGCATAAACTGCTATTACCCTCTTGGCTTCAGATAGGCTTACAGGATTTGAACAATGTCCCCTGATTGTCATGCATTTATACAGCTGTGTTGCAAAGCACTGTGCAAATGTCATACAGAGGAGGTGATATCTGCCTTCCTCAGAGGGCTGGACATTGTCCCTCAGCTGGCAAACAATCAGCAAGTGACCTTTTCTGCAGAAAGCTGCAGCTGTCTGCCCTGGCTTCCCTGGCCCTCAGGAGAGAGTGGAAACAGCTGCAAAGGAAAAGAACCTTCAAATTTGCAGTGTGGAGGAGGAGCAAGGCGTTAGCAACGTGGAGGATGCTTCTGGAGTGAGAGCTGAGTTCCTCTTGCCTCTGCCTCTTGGTCTGGAGGAAAAGGAAAGGAGCTGGAGGCAAAATAGAGTAAAGGCTTATCTCCCATAGCAGAAGTGTCTGGATTTTCCACTCACATGAAGGCTTGTGGCTCAGGTAAGTCCATGCATTGCTTGAAGCCATAGGTGGTGGGTTGGTGAAAGAGCTCCATTCCCCTTGCTGGGTATGGTAGTGTAGCTGCATTTTGATGTTTACATCTTCTACTTAAACTTTTGTTGGGACATCTTATTTCTAAGTGCAATTGCTTCTGGCAGTGTGGAGAGTTGATTGCTACTTAGTATTGCTTAAGAATTCAGAAGATGAAGTGGAGAATAATTAAACACAAAGTATTGTTGCTGCTGCACATAAAGTTATCAAAGATGCTCTAGTTTAACTAACCAGTAATTGAGTTGTTCCTTTTGCTTTTCTTTTTTTTTTTTGTTCATTGCTTGAAATAAATAAGCTCTCCCTTGAATGAGCCATTTACAGAAATTCTGTAAGTAGTGTGCTCAGTAGAGGTAGGAAGAGGGGTAGGTGTGATGACTTGGGAATGCAGTTATGTGTAGGGAGTGTAGTGGGAAAGAACAAATGAATTCTGACATTGTAAGTGAAGATTAAGCAGCATAGCTTCAGCTGGCAGTCACTGCATGAACAGCTTGGATATTTCAATAATCAGTTTAAAGTTGAGTTTATCAGGCTCTTCAAGGTGTGTGGTTGTAGCTCAAAGCCATTGAAAGTCAAGAGAGATTACGATGGTGTGGTATAAAAATGCATTAATGAAATCTCTTCTATCCATTGGAGGAGGAGACAGAGCTGGTGTTGGCAGGTGTAGTTTTCTGATGCTCGTGATCCTAAGCTCCTGTTCTCAACTAGGAGCAGAGAACAAAAAGTGTTCAAAATTTAGCTTTAGGAAGCTCGGTTGCTACCTGAAGCTGAATCACTTCTGGACTCTCCTAGTAGACTGTGGTTCTCCAGTTTCAGGAAAGCATTGTTTTCTTTCCCCTCCAGTTGAACAAAGTGGCCTGCGGTGCATAGATGGAGGCAAGAGCTCATCCTTGCCCAGGTGGGCTCTGTCTGGTGAAGGCCACTCCCTCCTAAATCAGTGGGGCTGTGTGACATCACCTGTGTGGCTGAGCTCTCCTGGCCATCAGATGGAAACCTGCACAACCTTCTTCTTGCAGTGGGGCTGGAGTAATTTGTAGTGTGTTTTGCAGTATTTCTACTTGGGCAAGTCTATAGGCAATTGCCTTGAGAAGAACCAGCTCCTTTGGGAGTCTCTGCCTGGGGATGCCCCGAGGCTGTGCTGTCTGTGGCACTCATCTGCCTGTAATTACAGGCAGAAACTTCATTAGATGCTGTGTTGACAAATTAATCTTTCTATCACACTTAAAAACATCTTGTTAGAACTGTTTGTTCCATTTTAGGGCTCTCTGGTGTGTGAGTTCTTTGCTTTCTAGCCCTAGGACTGGAAGGGACTCTGTACCTATCAATATCTCCAGTGTTTAGCCAGCCTTCAGCTGGGATATTTGGCAGCAAGCAAAGGGCAGCCTGGGCCTTGGCTGCAGTTAGCTGTCCCACAAGCAATTACTGCTGCTGCTTTCCATTTCAGCACGTGGGGAGGTTGAAACTTGACCCAGAGGCGGGAGTGGTGCTTTGGGATCCAGACGTGTGCTGTGGCTGGATGTAGCAATGGTATCAGTATGGAACGTGCTTGCCTGCAAGTGTTTTTATTGTGTTCATGCTTGCCTTTTTACTCTGCTCCAGAGGTTAGCCTGGTCCTGTTGATTGAACAGGTAAAGGTACACTTGAAGGACACCTCATTGGCAGAGGAGTGAACCAACTAATATCCCATCCCACTGTGATGTGAAAGAAGGAAAATATGTTGTCTTCCCCTCTGGAAGTAATCTGGTGCAGGTGATATCATTCCATGATCCATGTCTATTTACAGTATGTCTTTCCACAGATCAATGTATCAGTCTGAGCTTTCAAATACAGTGGGACAGGAGAACACAAAGACAGGTGGGAGGGAAGTTCAGTGGAAAAAACCATCCCAGAAGAAGCTACCACTTTTTCCTAAATCTAAAGGGCTGGAAGAAAATGCATCTGAGAGGGATGAAAATGCTGAATACAGTTTTCATGGCTAGAGGGTAAGGAATTATGCATGTGCAGTTGCTGAATGTGTGCTGGGGAATGCCCTACAAGATTGCTGAGAACAGTAACACAGTGTTATGGAAGGGGAAAACTGTAAGCTTGAGAGATCTTTAACAAGCTGCAGGTAACTTTCTCAAGGGAAATGATAAACTCTCCATTGCTGGGGTTGTTTAAAATGTAAACTGGACAAACCAGTAAGAAACAAGAACTAATCTTCCATCAATTTGATGGATTAATGACCTAATTGGTCCTTTGGTTTTCTTCCATCTCTCATGCCTACTGTTTTGTGAGCAGCAGCTTCTACTCATTAGGAATAAATGAGGTAAAGGGAGTAATGTTATGGAAATAATCATTGATTTTTGTTTTCATCCAGACCTCTTGGCCATGATAAAGCTTTGTTGCTGTAGGAGGTGGAATGGGTGTGGGGCTCAGAGACTTCCAAACTGAAATTTGCTTTTTGCTTTCCCTATAAGTCCTTGAGTTCCTTCTGTTTCTTGGCTAGGATATTTTTCTGAGACCTGGCTCAAAACTGGCTATTCTAACAAAGCTATGGCAGTCCTTTGTGGCTTCTACATCTGTTGGCTGGTCTGTGCCAACCTGCCCCTTCTGCAGACTCCTTGGGACTTTTACAAGGCACAAACAGGGACATGGTTTCTGCATCAGATCTCATGGGTTTGGCCTATCTTTTGAGGCAAACCAGATGGGAAGCTTTGTAAACATTCTTTTCCCTTCTCCATGTGTTTTCCATCTACCAAGTTTCCTCTGCTGCCTGACTTCCCAAATGTTCCATCAAGGAATTGGATACATGATCAGGGAAAGAAGGGCATGATAGCTCTGTTTTGGTATTCTTGGAGCTTGGAAATTACTTTCAGTGCATTGGAGGATGGTCAAGATAATCAAGGGACCGGAATCTGCTGGTTCACTGAGACAACACTGAGGTGGTTGGGGGTAAGCATAGCTGGGTCTTGGACCTACCTCATTTCATCCCAGTACTGATGAAGGGCATCCTTTCTGTTTCTGATTCTCCTTGACTGTTACTCTTTTCTTTTCTGTCCTGTTTAGGATAAGTGGACCATGGCTACATCTACAGTGCTGCTATACTTGGGATTGCAAGAACCAAGAAAACTGTCCTGCTCTAGTTCCTTTGTCATCTCTTTCCCTTTGTACATCTGTTGGTAAAGCAGCCTGACAATACATGAAACTCTAAGTGCACTAGACATTCATTTACATTTGAAGAAGGAAATAAAATATGCATGAGTCACCATAGTTCAGATTCACAGACAGTTTCCAGATTACCTTTCTGCAATCAAAATGTGACTTTTTAAAACACACTTAATGACTGTAGGTTTTTT
The DNA here is from genome assembly GCA_013399695.1 of Formicarius rufipectus. Classification (NCBI taxonomy): domain Eukaryota; kingdom Metazoa; phylum Chordata; class Aves; order Passeriformes; family Formicariidae; genus Formicarius; species Formicarius rufipectus. The sequence goes on from VXAU01000669.1 coordinate 904,714, forward strand.
TGTTTGTTTTGTGTTTTGGTTTTTTGGGTTTTTTTTTGTTTTTGTTTTTTTTTTGTGATATTAAGTGGTGGAGTTTTCAGGGCATTCAATGAAAACTTTCCCAAATCTCTGGATTTCATGATTTCTTAAGATCTGGTAAACTGTGAGCTTCATCAGTCCCTCTAACTTTGAGTGGGGCTATGCAAGACTGAACCTTGATTGAAATTGGTTCCAGTATTTTTTATGGACCAGAGCTCAGTTATCTTATTTGCAGTGACTTTTTCTCAAACTGCTTACGGGTGTCTGCTCCCTTGGAGCTTCTTGGCATTTACATCTTCTATCTTGGCCAACAAAATCTTGGCAAATGCCACTTGAAGCTGCAGCTCCTATGATCCCCTTATGGTTTATCTTTCATTATTTTTGTGCTTACATGTTGTGTTTAGTATTATCCAGTTGTAAAATTACCAGAAGGAAGGGGAAGTGGAGTGCATGATGTTGGTTAGCTTTGTGTGCCCTGTGGACAGAGAATGAAAATGCTAATGCATGACTTATGTGTGAAATCATCACAGTTACATCAGCCAGCTGAACTGGCCAGTGCACCTGTTGAATAGAGACTGCATCTCCACAGGGTACAGTGCTTCCCACCCTGACACATCTGCTTACTGAAGAGGTTGTAGCTGTTCATCCTCCACCTTCGGAGGTGGAAACATTCAATGTGCTGCTGCTATGATGCCTGAGAACAGGGGGGAAAAACTTTCTGTACTCAGCTGCTGATGCAGCATTATTAATTATGGGTGTCACCAAGCTGACTGTACCTGCTGAGCTGGGAATCCAGGGAGGTGACAGAAATGGTCTCTCCAGGCAAGTTTATTGCAGTCAGTTCCTCAATAATGTGAATAGTTCAACCTTGGAGTTAATATTTTCTTTTAGAAACTTGTAACAGGTTTGTGATTCTCCCTTCTGGATTCTGCTATGGCCTTACTGAGCAGGAATGGGGAAAGAGGCCATGTAAAGAGACTAAATCAGTACTGTAAGCCTAAGAGAGGTAGGACAGTTTGACTTGGAAGTTAGATAATGTTCCTTCTCCTGGCTTTCATGTTTTGGTGTTCTCAGCAGCAGCCAAAGGCTGATGGCTGTATGCTGGAGCTGGACTCTGTTCTGAGCTCGTCTTCTGCTCCTGGGTTTGCATGCCAGTGCTGCCTCTTGGAAGTGCTCCTAGGGTATAGCCAACTACAGGCTGAGTTTTCAAGCTGTGTAGGTTTGTGGTACAGGGGCAACAGTACATGAGATACAAGCAAATGATAGGAGTGCCATATGGGTAATGGTTTTATTAATACTAACTATTCTCTGGCTGCCATTTGGCAAACCAAACAGCTAGACTGTCCTATAAAGGTTCAAACAATTTCTTGGAATGGAGACATTCCCTTGTTCTATGAAGTTTTTGTAGAAGGCACCTTGCCTTCAAGGGTATACCATTTTCCACAGATACCTCTTACAGTTTTATTTCTATTGTTGATTCATGTCTGAGGATTAGGAAAACCATGTATAACCCAGCAAGTGGCTGTCACCTTTATCTTGGTAGCAAGGTGTGGCAGCAGAATAAAAGTCAGGAATTAACTTCTCTACTGATTTAATGTAACCCCAGTTTATCAGAGAGCACAGTTAAATGCAGATATACAGTTCCTGGCTGCTGTGGCCATTCCATTCCTTAACATGGGTGATAGTGAATAGGAATATCAATCCTAGTTGCCAGGATGCTTCCTCTACTGAACCTGTGCCATTGTGTCATGTTCTGGAAAGTGTGATGGCTGTTCTTTAGTATCTCTGTTAGAAACCATGGCTTTGGGAGTTAGTCCACCTGTAAATGGAGAGATTTCAGGAGAAAGGAATAGCTACAAAATACCATCTCCTCTTTGTGCAGTGAGGATTTCTGCTGTGCTCACTCACCACCCCGTGTTAAGTGGTAGACTTGTTCCCAGCTAAGTTGAAATGGGACAGCACTGCACAGAGCTTCTTAATCAAGCAGATCTTCTCACTATCAGTCAGTGTTCGGAATTTATGTTTTGAAGCTCCTTATTTTGTATTTCTGTCCCTGAAAAATCTCTGTGTTGGGAACTGGCATGGTGCTTTTCATGATCTTAAGTGTGCCTATTAAAACAAAAAAAAAGGCCATATTGAAAAGCCATTTTCTCCTTGCAGGTCTTGAGCAATTTTGTAAGTTATAATAAGATGAGCAATCTAGTTCTGGCAGTGAAAAGAACAGATGCCAAGCTATTATTTCCCTTACCAGAAAATGCTGTGGAGTCACTTCGTGTTGTTGAAAGAAGAATCTGTCTTATTAATAGAGGATAGTTAAAGCTTGGAGTCCTGAGCACACACTTCATCTGGTCTGTGCCCTAATGGAGGATGTTAGTCAGGCACACAACCTGGTCAGCCAGGAGAGTGAATACAAGATCTTGGGGCACAGAAGGTGGTGTGTACTTTGACTTAGCAGCACATTGCTGGTAGACACATCCCACTGCACCAAAGGGTTGTGTTTCTCACTGTAGGAACTGTTGCTTGTGGTTTTTTCCAGGGCCACCTTTGTAAACCATTACCCATTTGCACTGAGCTGGTAGCTGTGGGGCCTTGACCCTGGTCCTTTGCATACTTACTAGATGAATAAATTGAAGGAATTGGCAAAAAAACCCAAACAAAACAAAGCAACCTCTTAATGCTGAAATTTGCCATTGTGAATATATGCATTTTTGAAACTCTAGAAGTGTTGTGGGTGTGTTGTCATCCCCACCTCCTTCCCAAGGTCAGGCACCAAACAGCTTCTGGAACAATAGAGCATCCCTGCTCACTTTTTCTGTGGATTCAGATGTGCATTGCTTTTAAAGCAGATGCTGTCTGGTGCAGAGTCACAGGGGTAAATTAACACCTGAATTTACTAGATTTTAATATCCCAGAGCTAGCAAGCCCAAACTTGTTTAAGCAGTTTGCAACTTGCTCCCTGTTCTGGCCAGTTTTTCATCTCCCTACTAGAATTGTGTTAAGTGTTGGGTCTCAACTAACCTGTTTTCCTGGAGGCTGTGGCACAGATAATATTGCATTCTGAGCATCACCAGATTTGTTCATCTCTATTGACTGATGGGCTTATGCTTTTCTTTCCTCTCTTCCTACTTTTAATGTATTTTTAGGGCCTTCTTTGTTGCCTTTATGTCCTTGTTAGTTGTAATTCAACTTGTGCCTTAGCCTTTCTGATTTATCCCTGCCTGCTTACAATATTCCTTTATACTTTGAGTTGCCCGTCCTTGTTCCCACTTTCTGTACAGTTGCTTTTGATTGTTCAGTCTTTAAAGTGCTCCTAACGTAACCATATTGGTTTCAAACTATGTACACTGTCTTTGCTCTGTACCAGATAGAATGCTACTGTGCTTTTGATACAGTCCCTTTCAGGACTACCACATCTCCTGCATTCCTCTCTACTTTAGATTATCTTCCCAAGAGAGCATCCCTCACAGTTCTGAATGTGTTTGTCTGCTGCTTCCCCCCCACCCCCTTCTATAAGTCCACTGTCCTGGTCTTTTCCCCTCCCTCTGCTGCATTATGATCACTTCCACCTGCATTGCCTTCCACTTTCCAGTCCTTAACAGTTTCTCCTTACTGGAATAAAATCTAAATTCCCACCTACTCACTATAGCTTTCTTCACCTTTTAAAACAAAGACTTTGTCACAAAGAACTCTCTCATACTGTGCTGTTTAGAGTAAACAAAATCCTCCAGGAAAGGTGATATTTCTGCTACTTACCCAGAAAAGATTCATCCACTGCTTTTTGTAGACGAAGAGAGCAGGAATAGGGTCTGGCATTGCTCATGTTTCAGAGTTTCAGGCAAGCATTGCTGCCATGAAGTGCAGCACATCTCTTTTTTTCTATATGGATATTCTCTTGAATATGTGCATTTACAGCTTTCTCTATATTTTGTCTTATTTCTGATATGACTTGAAGTATGGAAAAGTTCCAGAGTTAGAGACTAAGTAAATAAAATCAGAATAGCAACCTTGATAATACAGATCAGAAATTGCTTTTTCCTTCACAATGAGATTTGAGCTACTGTGAAACGTCTCTACTCATTGTTGGAATCCAATACAATAGCTGATAAACTAAAGCTGGTCTGTTATAGCTTTGCTTTAAATGCTGCCTTCCTCTCTCATTAACATGCTGTATCAAATGATGGATTTACTGTGTTGTTTGAGACGTCTCCTCTGATGCTACTCAAAAGTGACAGGATGAGAGGAAGTGGCCTTATGTTTAGATTGGATATTAGGAAAAACTTGCTGACAGAATTATGGAGCATTGGAATAGGGTGCCCAGGAAAGTGGTTGATTCACCAGCCTTGGAGGTATTAAGAAGACATGCAAATGTGGTGCTTAGGGATGTAGTTTGGTGGTAGACCTGGCAGTGTTAGTTTTACAGTTGGACTTCGACTTAAAGGTCTTTTCCAACCTAAATGATTCTGTGCTTCTACTTGTTTCTCCAGAGCAGAGTTACCTGGTCAGTTAACTCTGGGAATCAAGAGACCACATCAATTCTCATTTGCCTCTTTCCTTCACAGCGTCTGCAGTCTGACCTCTCTTGGTTTTCTGTGAAAATAGTTATTCTGTTCACAAAAAAGGTGTATTTGCAAGCTCGGTTAGTCTGGGGTGATGTGGGTGCCACTGCTTTAGTGGAAGGAACAGATAAAAGTGTTGATGAAAGGAGGTGCAAGCATTTTAAGCAGAACTGATGCATAGTTAAAGGAAGAAATAATACAGATGAAAAACAATAATTTTAATTGAACCTATATATAACCCTCAGCTATCCACAATCACTGGACCTATTAGCTTGATCCTATTACTTTGGAAAGTCGTGGGTTTGTTTTTGTTTTTCTTTTTTTTTTTTTTTAGTTCTTAGGCTGCAAGTATTAATTTATTATATTACGTGCTGCTGCAGTCTTGCTGACTTAGGATGGTTTTCAAGAGGTTGTTTACCTAAAGTGAGAAAGAAATAATTCCATTAGAGGATGCTTAGCAGATCATTTACCGTTCATGTAAGTTGATTGATTCACCTAGTGGAGATCACAGATGGCGAAATAGATGGGGAAATAGTTTGACAACCAGCTGGGATAGGAGTATCGAGTTCAAGTTCTACTTTGCTCTAGAGTTAAACCATTACCAAAATCAGAGGTGTTCAGTAGCCTAACTCTGAAGAGGGGTTAGAGATGCAAGTGCTTGATTTGGATATCACAGCCTCTGAAGTTCCTGCTTGTTAAAGGCATATGTAAACCCTTTTCCTAGTGTCTGGAGGTTGGAAATTTAAAAGGTTCTTTAGTAATAAATAACTGTGACACATTTTGTCTACAGAAGTATACTAATGTGAGGTACAGATTATCAACTAATGGAATAAATTAGCCTCTAAAGTTCATGTGAATGTCGTCATTCAGAAATAAAGAGATCTTAGCTTAGAGGAATGAGTGGTGGGACTTGAAAAACTTTCAGGACAATGATGTCCATTTGGGAATTTAAAGAACCCTAATTTATGTGTACTGCTACCATGCCACTTCCTAATCCCCCTCATCTTTTCTGAGCATTCCCATGATGAAATGAGCCAGACTTAAATCTCTTGCTCAATTATCCGAGCATAATTCTAAGGCTGAGGTTTCCTTTGCAGATGCTGATGGCAACAAATTCAAAGCCTGTTTTCCACAATTGTAACTGCTGTCAATATTTTCCATCTCTGGCAGCACTCCTGCCTGAAGTGTCATTCTCTCCAGCTGTGCCATTCAGCCATTTGTGCCAAGCTATGACAAATTCTTTGCATCCTGCCATATCTCTGTGTCTCTTCCCTGGACTTTGAGTCTCATGCCCTTTCTCAGAGGGACATCCCAGTGGTGCTGCACACCTACACAGACAGCTGCAGCAGTGGGTTGTGTAGATGTTGAGACACAGTGTAAGACCTATATACTGGACTGTTCCCGGGGCAAATTAACGGTGGATTGGTCTTCATATTGGCTTTTGCACCCCTTGTGATTTTTAACCTAGGCATGAAGACAAAGCTGCTTCCACTCACACTCTTAACAGACATCAGCATTGAGTTCTGAAGGAAATAATTTGTTGCATTAACAGATAATTTTTGGGGACCCCTGTATTATCACATGAAGTATAAGCCTGCCTTCTGTGTGCAACAGGGTAACCATCTGTCCAGGGATCTTTAACCTCTAATGTTGAGAGCACAAGGACGGAGACAGAAAAGCCTTCCTGTTAGAGCACAGGGATCAGAGGAGGCCTGTGTAATTGCTAGCCATTAAATAAAGTATGCCCCTAAGTCTTCAAATGCCAAGGCACATGTGTAATTAGCTGATAAACTACAAATGAATAATTAGCCAGCAGCAAAAGCCAGAGGAGAGGAGAGATGCTATTCAGCTTCCTGCTCCTCTTGCAGGGAAGAGCACTATGTACATGACTCACTTTAGTGGAAAAGTTGGTTGTTTGGTTAAATGGCAGGATAACCAGCAGAACTGGGAGACAGCACTTCACAGGTTGCATGGACCCTCACTCGGGTCACTGTGCTGGGGTACAACACATCAGCTGAGCTGCACTGACTGTCCCTGATTACTGGAGGAGGGGAAAGGCAATTAATTTTAATCTCCTTTCATTGCAGTCTGAACTATGCTTGATAATCTCATGCTTTCTGTGGTATAAGAGTTTCCATGGATGTTTACAGTAGGTCAGAAATGACATCAATCAGATGCTCTATGAGCTTCTCCTATCTTCATAATTACTGAATCCCTAGAAATAGTTTCTCGCCAGACGTGTCAATGTTTCCAGATTTGATGAAATCTGGAATGAAACAAGTAGAATCAGGCTAAGGAATTGAAATAACATTTCTCCCAACTTCCCAAGTCAGGGATCTCCAAAACAACAGGTATAGATCAAAAGCTGTGTTGATTGTCCTGAGAACTTCCAAACCTCACCGTGTTTAGCAATGCAACTCTGTGCTTAATGCTCCGAACCAGACATTGCTTTGTGCTCCGGAAACGAGCTGTTGTATGGAATGACACGTTTGCTTGCAGTATGTTACTCAACCTTTAGATGTCTCCTGCTGCTGAAATCAGTTTGGAAAGGGCATTCTGTGGTTAACAAGGAAAAGAGAATGTAAGGTGTGCTGAAGCCTCTTTTTGTTACCTTTAATGGGCAACTCTGTGTGTGTGTTTTAATATCTAATTCCATACACCATGGCAGCTTGCAAGTATGGGTAGTGATGCTTATGGTTTCCAAAGCAGTTCATGTATTTTTTTCCTAAAGCAGCTTTTTTGAACTCCGAAGCTTATGATTAAGCCTAATTATAACATTTCAAGTGAAGTTCATGTGTATCTCTAAAGTTTGAACACATAGAAAGTAATTCATGATGATAGAATAGCAAAGATGTTTTTAAACATTAGATTAACATATGCTCTAGAGGATAAAAAATCTGCTTGCTGGATGTGACTTTTGAATTTGCCTCTTTTATAAGTACATACAGAAAAAAATACTTCATATGCATAAGCTTTTCCTCTCAAAAAAATCCCACAGCATTTTGCAGATGGATGTACTAACTATAGTCAGTGAAAAACTAAACATTAAAATGCAACCTGAGAAATGCGAAGATTCAGGATAATTTGCAGATTTTGAAAATACTGAAGGATTACTTCTGCTGTTGTTTTTAAATGAAGTGGGTTTTATTTTCCTGTCTCTCGAGTTTCCTTAAAATTGTTCCAACAAAAAAATTCATGTTTTTTCCTACAAAAACTTTTTTGAGAATATGTTGGGTTTTCATTTTGTTTTCCTTTCCCCCTCCCTCCAAAACACACCCAACATTAGCCAATGAAAATCTGGTAGTGGAAAATCATCTGGTGACTCCACCACACAGATTTAACTCTGGGAGTCAAGGGTGTGAAACAGCAAGTCAAGATCAGAGGACAATTAGGAGAGCTGTGGTTCAGAGGGTTAAAAACTGTTCCAGAGGAGAAGGTTTATACCCTCCTTCTTTCAGTCAGTGTACTGCTCTTTTTGTTATCAGGATTAATGAGCTTGACTTTTGGCTTTTAATCAAACTTCACTTCCAAAAGCTTTTGAAGCAGGCCTGCTTCTAACTAATTTGAAAAACATGATTTTTTTCAGCCTAATGATCTATTGGAATTGGTTTAGATCAAACTGGTCGTTATTGAGAGTATAAAAGTAGATTAGAAGAGGTCTTTTGCCAGTTGCGTCTCCTGTAATTCTTTGATCTCCTTTTATATTGTATCCTGGGATGTGAAAATATTGGAATATTTGGGTCTTCTTAGGAATCTTTGGTCACTAGTGTTATGGCAGGGTTAGTACCAAGAGGGCTGATACAGGTTGCTGGGTCATGTTACATTGAGATGTTAGTCTGACCTCTGCAGAATGCATGATACATGTTACTCAGATTACACTGTTGAAGTTGTGTCTAATTTTTAATTTGTATCACTTATTAATGCTTAATTTTAGACCAATCTAAAGAGACATTAAATACTAATTTATAATTACACAGGCAGAGATAAAATTGCTTATGTATTTAAAGAGTAGTGGAGTAAAATCATCATACCCTTCATGGCAGTTTAATTTTTTCTGTCAGCTAATATTGTCTTCCTTGGAGAACTTTGCACAGTTATGAAATGTATATGTAGAGAAAGAAGTCTTCATGCTTTGAAAAGTTCTGTTTGAGAAAATCAGTCTGATTTACTCTTGTTTGAAGGATTTTCAGTCCAGCATTCTCAGCTCAGGGCTTCTAACATCATGGAGTGTGTGAGATTTTTCTGATGTTGCTCATAGTCATGAAAAGTTAGAGAATTAAAAGTGAATTTGGGACTGTATTCTTCTCTGAAGTCATAAGAATGAAAAGTGTAAGGGGTCTTTTAAGATTTCACTTGGAGATCTTGACACTAAATGATTGCATAAATTGTGGCAGAACAACCAGGTGCTTGATGGATACCATGAGCTCCATTAGGTCAACATGATTGTTTCTTTGGTGTCATGCAGGAGTGAGAATGAGTGTGAATGGCTTTTGCCACTGTTTTTCTGTTTGACATTTGTGTAGTTATTTCAACTTTCCTTCTGTAGTCTCCTAGTATGTTGAGAATTAAAATAATTTTTTTGTCTCAGATCTTGACCAGATCCATAAGCAATCTATACTGCTTCCTATGTAATTCTCTTGAAGCAAAACCTACTGTTGATGGATTACTTTCCTCCCTCAAAATGGTGGACACAGAATTACCACAAAAGCAACTCTCAGTTCTGTTCTCTTCAAGATCGAATTTTATTCAGGACAATGACAAACTTTGCTGCCTTCAGCTAAAGACTCAGAGTCTAGCAGAATCAAGCACTAGGATCATCTGAGAAGTAAAGAGAGAAGAATGTGGAAGTCTTGGTGTTACCTGTGTGATTGAGTAATGTATTAATTCCCTTCTTAAAAGGAAGCACTTCAGAATTTGATTGGAGGAAGGTGTAAATAATTGCAAGAGAATTATGTCCCTCCTGAACTGATTCAAGAATGCCTTGCAGCCTCAGACCCTTTGAATGAGGGCTTGTAGACAAGTGTCAGGGCACTAAGGAGTATTATGTATGCAGAGATGCCAACAACAGATTCCAGAATGTGTAGGGTGTCAAACTCTTCTTCCATAGGCAATGGTCTACAGGTGTTTGTAGATCAAGTAATACTTAACCCAGCAGTGAGAGCAGGACTGGGCTCTAAATATCTGTGCTCCTAGAGACCCCATACCTTGAAGCATGGGAGGAAAACGTTTCACCTTAGTCTTATCCTCATTCCAGCTTTGTGCCTTAGGGTAGCTCCCCTGGTTTCCATAATGTGTCTTGTTGATATGGTCATACACAATTTCACAGGCTTCAGGTCTCTTAATCTCATATCTGACTGGCAGGAAAATCACATATTAATATATTTTGCCCCTCTTTCCCTCACCTATCTAGCTGTAGGGACAGACAGGCAAGCCTTAATTGAGCTCAGCCTATGGTTGCAATAAATTGTCTTAGGACTATTTTCCCTTTCCATCCTAGCTTGAAGATCTTGGTACTGACAGTAAACAAAAGATCACAGGTGAGGATGAAAGTCCTTGGAAGACTGAAATAACGTCTTGTCAGTCCACACTAGACTGCATTTAAGAACCAGACTCCATGAGGAAAGCAGACTGAGACCTCCAAACTGTTATTCTAAGCTACTGCCATGCTTAGGGCATATGAATCTCTGCAAATGGTTCTATTGGGGAATGAGAAAGTAGTTGCAGATGCCTTAATGCATCATACAAGCACTCTGCTGTTTGCTGACACAGCAGTTCACGGGGATGGCCCTTCATGGCCTTGACCTCCAGGGAGGCACAAACAGGACAGAAAAGCACTGCACCAAGAACTATTTGACAGAGCCCAGAGCTCCAGTTGCCAGGAGGAGGAGGTTGCTCATCTTTGCATTGCAGCAAATCTCATTGCAGGGATTTGCCTTACAAGAAAACCTCTGGAAAAGAGCAAGTCTGTGTCTTCAAAAGGCAGACTTACATGGCGTTCCTTAGTGTTTTCAAGGCAAGCTGTCTCAGGCTAGTTCATGAGTTCTTATCAGCCCAGAGGAAGGTTGTGGAGAAAGATTTCTGCCCAAATTGCTAGTCTTTGATAGTCTTTTGGCTGCAAAAGTCTTGTAAGAATGTCCTTGGAAGGTTTTTCTGGAGACAAAGGAGGCTTTAAAATCTCCAAGAAAATAGACACTTGTAAATGAAAAAATTACCAAAGACTTCAGGTAGGTCATGTGAATGGACTCTATAAAGGTACTTGAAAACAAACCCCCATTAAGGCAACAATCCATCACATACTTCCCTTCATGAATTTCTGAGATTATCTCTGGAGCTTGGTGGGAACCCATCTGGTGTTTGGATCCCTTCTTGGGGACTGCAATGACTGGTTTTGTGTTCACAGACTCCTGGCTGCTATTAATGGCCAAACAACAGGGAGTTAAGAGCAGAACTGTGAGGAGGGTGCAGAGGAAATTGTTCTGGAGGTTGTCTTAATTAAGGCATAGAGGGCAAACAGAGTTATGCACATTGGAAAAAAAAACTGCTTGTATGTGTCAAAAACATTTCATTCCCTTCATGGCCTTCTCTGTATATTGATTTACTCAATTAGGAGTGCATGGCATGTTTTTCTTTTTAACAAAACAGTGTGGGACTTTTGACATTTAAAGGATTGGACAATGCACATGAAACACACAAGCTGGAACAGTCTTTGGTACAGAGACACCGGAGTCTTCTTTTCACCAAATATTTACAGCTTATACAAAGCACTCCACCCTTCCTGTTTTTGTAAAATATGTATGGCAACAGAAAAATACTTTTTCTACCTGTACTTGTTGATACCCTTATATTACCATTAACTGCAAGAAAAATAGTGAATTATATAGAATAAGGAGGTGGGGGGAGAAACACCACAACAAACCAAACAACTGTGGGTTTTTTTGTTGGTTTTGAAGTGTTGACATCAAATGGAGCGAAACAGTCCCTAAAATCTTGTGTATTTTTTTTGACAGATAAAATGATCTCTCCATCTCTGATAGTTTATTTTTGTTCACATTCAAAGCTCTGTTTCCTTTGCTCCTGGTAATGGGAGGATGTGCCCCTGAACTGTATCTGTATGGAACAAGGCTGGAGTTTGAACCAAGCATTTTAAGGAGGGTAATCAAATGTTTGTGCTTCTGTGGTCATCCCACTCTGCCAGATGCAAGCGAGACACTGCTTGATCAGAGCCCAGGGACTGAGGTCTGAGCTCCTGGCTGACTTACTGGTGGCACAGACACATTGACTCTACTGTACTATCACTCTGTGTCTCTGTTTTATCTTGTAATGTGGGCCCTCAGTTTGCCAGTTTTTTCAGCCGTGCTCCAGAGGAGCTTTCCAGGCTTCAGTGTTCTGTGTTCACTGCCCGGAGCTTGAGGTTTTATGGAATTAATATGGTTTCAAATGGGAATGTGCAAAACACTTAAAGAAGCTGTAACAAGTGTTGGTAACTTGTTTTCCCTGTTCCCCTGCTGTATAGGTTGCTCAGCTGGAAACTCATGTTAGTGGAGGAATGGAGCCTGGATGTTTCTGCTCTGAAATGGAAGGGTCTCTGTCAGGCTAAAGCAAACCTGATACAGCCCTTGGCAAGATATGAGGGCTGTGATATCACTGGCTGTAGGAAACCATGCTGACACTTGTCAGCTTGGCATAGCTCAATAAGCTTGGCCATGTGTAGTTAAAGGTCTATGTGACTCGCTAAGCAAATTTTGCCTCAAGGTTAAAATAGCAAATTTCAGTAGAATTTAAATATCTTCAATATCTCTTCATTTCTATCTTTGAAAATCCCATCCTTAATGACCTGCTAGGTAGCTTCCACTTATTGCACATTCTTTTACCTGCTCTTCTACTCCAACTTTTTTAAATGAACCAGGTTAATGCTTATCAGGAATTAAATGTCCTGTCTCTGTCAAGAAATGAGACATCATGATCAGTGACTTAAACATTTTCTTTGAAACAGGGGGAGAAAAAAATTCATTTTGAAGTTTTGTAAACACAAAAGTTACATATATTAGACAGAGTTAGCCAGTCCAATTTGAACCCTGTAGCTCTCATGAGATGTTTTCTTATTTCAGATTGTTCTACTTGTGGACTGCTAATTCCTGATTTCTTCAGTGTTTAGTATTTGAGGTCTTAAATATTGTTTAGGTTAGGTGAAAGAGATGCTGGTGGCACTCATCACTTTCCTGATATAATTACATTCATCCAGGGATGGTATGCAAGTCTTCCTTGCAGTTAGTCTGCCACATAACTCCTTCTTTCTTTAGGCACACATACTCACTTGTTGTAGAAACTCACATGTGTGCATGAACAGCCTATTTGAAGAATCATGGTTTCCTCATCTTTCACTAGAAGGGATGTTTCAATGTTCCCTCATTCTACCCAAAGGGTGGAAGAAAGCTACCAAATCAGTCCCTTGGAATGTCATGAGAACACCTATAGATCAGAACAAAATAGCAGTGGGACAGAGGATCTTAAATATCAATAGACCTGTTGGGACCTTAGCATGTAGAAAATTAATTTATTTCTAAGGATTTGTATAGGCAGCATAAAATATGCTTTGTCTCATCCATGTTTACTGCACCCCCGCTTTTTTTACAATCTGCTGAATAATATGTGATCCCTAGCAGAAAATGTGGCAGAGTTCTGTTGTCATATGAGCTATGAAGGACCCCAGAGACTAAATTATACAGTTAGAGCTGCTGCTGACTGCTCATTGATTTTTGACAGCTTGCTCAGGAGAGGAATAAATTTATTGAGATGTTTTAAACTCTTCATTCCTACCTTCCCCCTCTGCTCTTTGGAAGGGTGGTCCCCTTATGACTTCTGAAAGATAGCACTGAAAGGAGGTGTACAGTGTCAGAGATACTTGCTCCAGCTGCCCATCTGATAGTAGCAGAGTAACCCGGTTGGGTTTCCTTTGTCCTGCACATCCTACTGCTCAGGGGTGTTCCCTTCTGAAGGGGATTGCCAGCAGCTATCCATTTGAAGAAGGGCTGAAATCCTCTACCTGCTACTGCTGGGGTGCTTATGGTGGGACTCTGGTATGTGTGCAGGATTAAGGCGGCCTTGGGCATCTTCAAAGAGCCTTATCCTAAACAGCTGTAAGTTTTTTGAGTCACTGAGTCTGGCTGATAAGTGATGTGAGAATAAAACCCACTCATCTGGGGACATTTCTAGCCTGGTGAATGTTCCAAACATGGTGAGTTCATATGGAAGCCTGTGAACTTCTACACCAGAGCAAGTCCTGTTCTAAAAACATAAATGTCCCCTCTAACACTGGCAGATCTAACACAATGACCCTGGTGCTCTTGGGAAGTTTCACTCAATCTTCTGCTAAAGGCAACTATTCATTCACTCTGCACCATAATTGCCCTATTTCAAGGCTAGAGCTACCTTCCCTTGGGACAGGTTTCACCTTTGCTCAGCTGAGCATGTGTAGGAGTGAACCACAGGAGCACAGGGAAAGCAATTTAAAGCAGCAAATTCCCTGCTGCTTTCGGAAGCTGTTAAATCAGGTACTTCTGGAGTGAAGAGAGGGTACAATGCAAAAAAAATTCTCCCATTCTGAATAGGCTTTTTGTTGTGAGCTGACATGGCTATTTTCCTCCAATGCTAAATTCTTCCAGTATAAATTTTTCAACATGGATTTTCTTTTTTCTTAACAGACGTAGAAAAACAAAACATATGACAAAGGTGAGAGTTTTGATGAAAATGCTATATATTTGTTGTGTGGCATTTCCTACAAGTCAATAGATCTACATTAATTAAAAAAATGTAGATACAGAGAACCAATATTTTTGCCACTTGTTTGGCACTGATTGATGGAAACACATCTGACTGTTCTGCCTCAAATGACAGAAATGGGTCATGAGACTCAGCAGAGCTAATAAATGAGAAAAGGTACTGGTTGAAATTTCTCATGTCTACCACTCAGCAAATGAGTTTTAATTCAAACAATAAACTGCCCCCTCTGATTTGCCTTTCTCTGCAGTGGGCTATGCTGATGTGTGACCTACAGAATGAGGCACCTTATGCTATAGAAATGAAGATCTTTTGTTCTACTGTCTTCAGTTATGTCCAGTGGACGTGGCCCTTAGACACCTCTATGGTGAACTCTGTCCATCACTTCAGTGATGAAAATTTTTTTTCAGTTGAAGGCTTCAGTATCCTTCAGTTTAGGGTGGTTTGTGCAGCTGACATTCTGCTTGGCCTTAATCATTTACAATGCCAAGTTAGAGGCAGAGATAAAACACTTTCAGTTGAAAAAAAAAAAAAGACTGGCTTCCCTGGCCTCTTCTTGCTACTTACTGCACATGCAACAAAGCCATGGAGCTCATTTTATGTATGGCCTGGTGGGTTTGATTTTTCTGGGGATCCTGAAATACTTTTACCAGCCTGAGGTAGCTCTTTCTGATATGCATGACAGTTTCTGTTGTGTTTAGGTGAAATACCCCAAACAGCCATTCATGGGGGGCCAGTTTTGGACTGGTTAATATTATTTCTTTGTGATTAACAGACACAATTTGCAAGTGGGTATGCCCTGTGTTGCTTCTAGAGGACTGTAGAAATAATTTGCTGGATTTCTTTTAGTCTGTTCTACATAAAATTCCCAGGCAATTTAACAGATATTAAGCCAATAAAGTTATGTGCAAATAAAATACCATAAATTCCTTGCAACTCTAACGGCAAAGGGAATACTCTCTAGGTTTTTAATTTTATATTTTGCTAGCTGATAGCACTTATTATGGAGATCTCTCTGTTCTAAAATTGGACTGAAAGATATTTTCTTTCAATTTAGTCATACTTTAAGTTTTCATTTGTAAGCAGTTCATTAACCATTTCTTTTAGCTAAATGGTTATTAAAATGTTAGCTTCATCTCTAGAAGATCAATAGGATTTTCTCCAGATGCCTGTGTGTAGCCAGCTGTAACAATGTTCATGTTTATAACAGGCCCGTGCTGATCAGGGCTCATTGATGGTTTGCTAGCAGTTAATGCCCACAGAAAAGTTACCAGGTAAAATGTGACTTTTCTTCATTCACCTGTTACTGGCCTCCTCTCTATGCTGTTTTTCCCCATCTTCATTTCAGGGTGTCATGTGAAAGGGGGGCGGTTTCCTTGACCTCCTTGTACTTGACTGGGCTGCCAACACCCCAGGAAGGGCAAGACCCTTGTGCCCAACCAGCCTGTCAGTGAGCCATTATGGGGGCTCTGCTGTGTTGGGGGAGTGACTCGATTGACTTGTTCAGAGACATGTGCCAATAGTGTATCAGAATCAAATCCTTTATTATAATTTAGGAAGAGAGGACCTGTCCCAGATCTCCCCACTTTTTAGATGAGTATGCCATCAACTGCTGGCAACTGCTAGTATCCTTGAAGGACTTGCAATAAACAGCTTAGAGAATAACGTGCTTTTTATTTGTACACATGGACGTTAAAAATTTGTGATGGATTAAGGTTTGAAGAGTGCTGTTGAGAGCAACTGACTGCAAAAGCAAATTTAAAACAATACACAGAGAAACTCTAATTACTAGTGAAAGCTGGCTCGAGACAATAATTCAGCACACATAGAATACAGTTCTTACCCAATAGGTGCTCTAAGGTGAAGGAAGAGTTCCAGCCTGTTGACTGATCCCAGAAGTTACTATGGAGTCTTCCCTAACTTCTTCCCATCCTTAATTTGCCATTATACTATTTCTTTAGATTTAAGAGGAGCCTGAGTGACTCTATTCACATATATCTTTGTTAATGATTGGTGTAAAATTCTCTCACTTTGCTCTTACAGAGATAGTCAATAAAATATTGAGCATGTGCTCAGTGAGGGGTGGTTGTACCTTGGAGACAGGTAGCTTTGGGATGGAGGTGTGCATGAACCAGGCATACCTGAGGAGAGCTATTTTGTCACAGCAGCTGGTTCAGCATCAAGACACCTTCTCCTGTCTCTCATGGCTGACAGGGGCTGTGTGGTTTATCAGCTGCGTGGTACCATTGACTTCCCATCCAGGCAAGGATTACAACAGAGCCTGACTGCTGTATCTCCACTCTGCTCCAACCCCCATTTCATCCTGCTTAGCACATGTATAAGGTTGCAGGCTGTGTTGTGTGGGGAATCATTGTGGATTAGGTTTTAGTGCATGCCAATCACGTTCCATCCACGAAGCAGCAATTACATTTCATCCTGTATTTTTGTGCTGTTATAACTTCTGTTACAATGTGAACATAACTTCCCAGCTTTGTCTAAGTTTACCCACAGTCATCATTCCACACATGGATAATCATATTAATTAATTCCTTTTAATATAACGAAAACATTAGTTGAGAACTAAGGATTGTTATAATAAATTACACATGAGGCATTAAGAAACTTGTTTCTCATAGAGTTATTTCTCTCTGTACTCCTCCTGTTTTCCATCATTATACACTCAAGTCCATCAGCATCTTGTAATATGGCAGAGGGAATAACTTGAAAACCTTTAGCTAGGAGTCAGTAGAAAAGCAGGCACAGTACTTTATTTAAACCCTTCAGTGGCTTATCATTGATCATTCTTTTGGCTTTTAGACACCACAGTAGAACTCCAAGAATTTCTCCAGTGCCAGAGGGTGTAGTATGAACTGGGGCCTTTGTGACATGATTACAGGAAGCCCATGTTACAGCAAGGAGGTGAAACTTGACCTCTCATGTCCTTTTCTGATGGGGTAATACCTGGGACCCTGCATATATTTGTGTCTACAGCCAGCTTTGGTTCCTTTTTTCCATCTCATGGATGGGAAAAAGAGAGATTCACAAAGGAGATGTAATTGACCTGAAACACTTGAGACATCAGTGGCACAGCTGGCACCAGCTGTCAGCTACAGAGAGCTTTTGATGCAAGATGTTGCCTTGCCGTTTTCAAAAACATTCAAAGAAACTATTCTGAGCTTAGTGCACCTTTGTCTTTTGTCTCCATTATGTGCAGCTTTCTGATGTTAACTGCTATATGAGTTGCTGGCCTGGCCTCATCCAGAAGCTGCTCTATTTGGAGGATGGTTTTTTTTTAAAAAAAACAAACAAACAAAAAACCAAACAAAAAAAAACCAAAAAACAAACAAAAAAAAAAACCCTGTAGCCACCACCCAATGGAAAAACTCTGGAAAAACCCTCCAGAAACCAAACCCAAACTGTAAAGTCATGCCTGCAATGCCCTTGGAAGCAATAGTGCAGTGATACATGCCCACTTGTCTTCCAGGCTCACAAACTAAGTAGCTTGTTGTGAGAAGCACGTGTTTGTGGGTGTCCTCATTCCTCTCTGAACCCAAGCCCAAGGCTGAAGTTCAAATTACTATCTCAGGTGTCTAAGCTTTGAAGAAGTTGTACCAGGAGCAACAAAATACATGAAGATTGCTTTCCAGCATGGCTGTTGGCTTTTCTGCCTTTTCCATCCATATGACTGGGACCAAGCAGAGGAAAGGCTGAATGTTCTGATCCTTAATAGAAAAACCTTTCCTAGGAAGAGACATTAACATGGCGATCCCTCTTCTGTCCAGTTACTTGTACTGAAACTTTTGAGGGAGTTCATGTTTCTGAAGTCTCCACTGGTCCATGAAACTCGTTTGAAAACGACCAGTTAATTCAAAAGAAACAGGGTAGGTGGAAGGGACAGTTGGCCAGGCACTCCCTAAGGGATTTACCAATTGTAATGAGAGTGTCAGAGAGCATTTGGATTGGTGAATTAATGCCATTAGCCTGTACTGCTCAGAGTAAGATTTGGATGCATAGGTTACTTTCAGAAAAGGAAATTTCTTTCTCTACATATATAGTTATTGAACTGTGCACTTAGAGGAGAGATATTGGAGTTTACTGTAGTTGTCTTTGCTTGATTTTTGGATTGCTGCAATGCTGCAGAGGTGTTACAATAAATTAAACTGAATTCCTAAGGGTCTATGCTTGCTGGGATGACATGAAAATCAACCCTGACTGTTCTCCCAGGAGATGTATGTCAGAGCAGGTTTGTCTGTATGATTTTACTGGTTTGTTTTGAATCAAGCACTAGAGTTCTGCTCACTTGGCTAAAAGCAGAATATGTTGCAGCACTGCTATACCTTCACAGTTAATAAACAGGCTGGCTCTCAACACTGAATGATTGAGAGGTCTTTTCTCTGCCAGAGGGATCCTAACTGGATTTCTGAACTGACCATGAAGTAATGCACCAAAGAGAAATGAGTTTGCTTTTGAAATCAGTATTGCTGGAAATGGTGGGAAGCTAGGAAATGGAAAGGACTTAGTGGAAATATGTTACTCACATGACTGCTCTTCCCCTTAAAGCTAGGGCATTGCTTATGGTCTAAATAGTTAATTCAGCCAAGGCACTGTGTAGATGACAGGAGCTCTGGCTTTGGTGGTGTTTATAGACTGGTCTCAATGTTAAATGGATGCAATGGAAATTAGGGCCAACCTCTTCCAAAAGTTTGCTCCTGATAGTCTTTTTACATTCTTTTGCTTCAGCACCAGATGTCACTATAAGAATTTTATTCATCCCTATGTATTAGCTTTACATCTGACACCCAAGATGGAGCAGGCTGTGCATATATTAACTCATGGGTTTTGAAGAGTTGTTGAAATAAAGTGTCAATATTTGGTTCTTGGAGTTCCCATATTAAGCAGAAAGGGACTTCTCACTTGTCTTATTCTGAGAATTGTTTCTCCAAACTCTCTTCTGAGAGTGTTTTCCTTTCCCTACTCATCTGATTGGAGAATGGGGTAAGTCTGTGTAAGTAGTGATTTAAAAAAAAAAAATAATTTCTTCTGATGTGTTATTTTCATGAGGATACTTTCAGTTGTGTCATTGCTCTGTAGTGACACAGCTGTTAATCAGGTGTTAACCAGGGGAACTAGCTCATCATTTTCCTTCCATATCTTTATTCTTGCAGAATAAACAGCCTGGTTTATGTTGTCTAATTGCTCCAAATTTCCTCTAGCAGATTTCTCCCTCAGCCAATTTTTTTTTCTGTGTTTACCTATGTGACTCCCTTCCCCCCCCCCCCGCCC